>OY720347.1:68471849-69071849 GCA_963082975.1 Labia minor
CGGCGGCAGCATTTGTATGGGAGAGGGGGGCGGTTGGTAGGGAGAATGAGGAGGGGCAAGTGAACGCCTGGCCTGATCTCCGTTCAGTCGACGCTCGACCGTTCTACTATTCAAATCATTCATGTTTTGATTCGATTTTTCTTTCTCCATGCGTCCTACGCTTAATACTACGCAGCCTTCATGTGTGCTCTTTTTATTTCTAAGATCGCGCTCGGAAACGCGTTAACGCGAACGTGACCCAGTGATTATATTAGTGTATATCAAGTGTATGGTGTCGAAAAATCAGTGAAAGATTTGTGTATACAATAGATATTTTTGATATATATATATATTTATATATATATAAATATATATATATATATATAACTCGTCAGAAATGACAGACGAGTTGCCAATATTAAAAGGGATTTTAAACGGTGACGTTAAATATCATAATGCACGTAGGTGTTATTTTTTTTTTTCTTTTACCTTTATTGAAATTATAAATATTTGAATATATATAAAAATATAAATATTTATATGATTTTGGTGTATATGTTTTTTTGTATTTATTATGTGCCACTTTCCACGCGTGAAAGTGAGTTGTTCTGCTTTCACTTTCTCCACGCGGCCACTTCTAATTTCAATTCAATTCAATCACAAATAACCCAAAATATAAATAAATATATATATATATATATATTAAAATTAAAATATAAATTCAAATATTAAATGTATTTAGATTCATATTTTATAGTCCAACAATAAAATATGGATATATTAACGGTTCAGCCAGGTGTAGCTCCTGTTAGGGCAGATGGGGTCCAACGCCCACCTGGTTTTATTATTATTATTTTTTTTTTTTTTTTTTTTTTTTTCATGAAAACGTTACGCTTCCCGCCTCGAAATGACCAGCAAAAGAGGACAGAGACATACTAGTGAATCGACCCACTTAACCGAATCCTCATGAACTAGTTTACTTTCCTGTTCCTATTATTCCATTTTCACTTTTCAACAACTATTGTCTCTCTCCCTCTCTCGGTGTATCTTTTATACAAGAATAATTATTAATTTTAAATTTTGTATTATTATATTCTATAGAAAAATTTTAGAATTATTAAAAATGTAGATATCAATTTTAATAATAAATAGATGAATGAAATTTTTTTTCAAATACCTATATTAAAAAAAAAAAACTTTCTCATGGATTTATTTATTTATAAACATGTAAGAGAATTATTTGTTAGGTATCGGTAGATTTGTCTTGTCAATTAAGAAAGTCAGATTAGTAAATGAATCATAATATATATTAATTGAATTATTTTTTAAAATAATAATAATAATGAATGATTTTTCTTTGTTTTTAGCGGTTCGATTTGGCCGTGTACCTAAACGGGAGAAGGCGCGAATTCTTGCTGCCATGCAACAAAGTAGTAATTCGCGCTCGCATGAAAAAGCAGTTCAAGCTGAACTGGAAGATGAACAACGTCTTGTTATGAAAGTGATTCGTGCCCATATCGACACTTGTGATTTTACACAAGAAAAAATACGGCCAATGTTGCAAAAGGCACGGGATAATCCATCCTACACGGCTTGTCCACCAACTTTGGTAAGTAAATCCATTTAAGATCCATCAATTCAAGATCTTCTTCTTCTCCTTATCTCCTCTTCTCGATATTATCATATCAATGGATTGATCCATATATTGGACTCTTCTTTCCTGAATCTATCAGGGGCAGACAACCTTTCCTCTTGCGTTTCTTAACCTTACAGACGGAAATAAATAGAATCGAGGTAAATTTCTTTGAATTTGTAGTGAGAATGAGGAGGCTAGCCAATGGACTAAGATAAACTAATAAGAAAAATTAATAAAATACCCAAGGACAATAATCTTAATATCAAGGCCCTATCCTTCGATGGTTTAATTATTCACCCATAAAAAGTCCATATTATATTGAGAAAAATAATTTTTCATTTATTTTTTAAAAAAAAATATAGATTCACTTAAGGATAACAACGCTTCCTAACATTGACATTGGATTTGGGTATAAATATTTTACATAACGATATGCGTCATTCATTTTCTTATAATCACTGGTTTTTAATGAGGTATAGAGAGTGGGGGAGGATTGTTATCATTTTTCCTTGTACACTCCCGGAAATGTTTTTTATGAGGAAGAAATGAAGAAATGAAAAGTGGAGGGAAAGTCCCTGTTTTTTCTCAAGGGTCATTTTTACAAAATTCAACCCCCCTCTCTCTCCATCCCCCTCAAATATTCTCAAGTATTCTTGCAACCTTGAATGCCGCCTTCGCCCTGTTGCCAGATGTCCCTCCCGCCCCGCACACGCTCGATGCTTATTGATCCTCTAACCTTGGCTATAGACGGACGTTCAAAGGTCACATCCTCGCTCTGACGTCAACTGCCCGGTCGTTCCTGTTAATTCTTTTTAACGTAGGGGAGTCGACATATTTATATACCTACTCCACGAAAACAGTTTCTTTAGAGAGAATTTCATTTTTCCACACTCCATGCTTCCTCCTTATTCCCCTTTTTTCTCTTCACTCTTTCATTCTTTACTATCATATATATATATATATAAATACTTATAGATTATTAAGTGTTAACTAGTTCGTTTTCTCTTATTAACAGGCTTGTCCACTAAATCCAAATCCTAAACCATTAACTGGACAACAAGAATTATTACAAGACTTTAGTAAAAGATTCTCACCAGCAATTCGTGGTGTTGTCGAGTTTGCTAAACGCATACCCGGCTTCGCTCTGTTGCCCCAAGAGGATCAAGTTACACTTCTTAAGGCTGGGGTATTTGAAGTGCTTCTTGTGCGATTAGCATGCATGTTTGATGTACAGGTAAATATCTCCTGTTTATTAATTAAATTATTATATTTGTATGAATTATTTCATTTATTCATATATTTTTTTTTTGTTTTTTTTATAGACAAATACAATGATCTGTTTGAATGGCCAAATGTTAAAACGCGAGTCAATTCACAACAGCTCCAATGCACGTTTTCTTATGGACTCTATGTTTGATTTTGCTGATAATTTAAACGTATTACACCTAAGTGATGCTGAACTTGGACTCTTTTGCTCTATTGTGGTTATTGCACCGGACAGGCCTGGATTGCGTAACTCTGAACTTATTAATTACATGCATAACAAATTAAAGAGTGCCCTACAAACGATGCTCAACCAAAATCATCCTGATATTTATGTTATGGCTGAACTTATGAAAAAACTTCCTGATCTCAGAACCTTAAATACGCTTCATTCTGAAAAGTTGTTGGCTTTTAAAATGACTGAACAACAACAACAACAACAACAGCAGCAGCAGCAGCAACAACAACAACAACAACAGCAACAGCAAAATTGGTGCAACATGGAAGAAGAAAGTAAAAGTCCAACGAGTGGTATAGGTAGTTGGTCCTCGGGCTCAGAAACACTTGACGAAGTTAAAAGTCCTCTTGGCTCAGTGTCTAGTACTGAATCGTTGTGTTCAGGTGAAGTTGCCTCACTTACAGTAGAATATGCAACCCTCTCTGGTAGTTCCATGGGTGGATCATCATCATCCGTTCATCCTTCATATTCAACCAATCATCAATCAACAGGAACACCATTACTAGCTGCTACTCTTGCTGGTGGAATATGTCCTCACCGAAATCGTGCTAATTCTAGTTCAGCATCAAGTGAAGAAGACATATTAGGTTTGAGTGTTCTCAGTAATCACGGTTTAAGCATAACACCTGTTCCATCACAAAATGGACTTTTATTAAATAGACGTGGGCGTACCCAAATTTCAAATATTGCATCATCAGCTCCTATCCCTCGTAAACTTGACTCACCTACTGACTCTGGAATTGAGTCTGGTACAGAAAAACTTGACAAAACACTTGTAAGTGCTCCAACAAGCTTGTGTTCCTCACCACGATCCTCCCTTGAAGAGAAAGAAGAAGATATGCCCGTTCTAAAAAGAGTACTTCAAGCTCCACCTCTCTATGATACCAATTCATTAATGGACGAAGCCTATAAACCACATAAAAAATTCCGTGCATTGCGCAATAAAGACTCTGCTGAAGCAGAACCAATGATTACTGTTCCAGTACAAGCAACTCCACCACCTCCACAACTTCCCTCACAACTTCATCTACATCTGACTTCTCCATCAACACAAACCTCTTCAACGCCAGTTAGTAGTGGTAGTACTGTTAGTTCTTTACTTTCAAGTACACACTCAACGCTTGCAAAAAGTTTAATGGAAAGTCCTAGAATGACTGCTGAACAAAGAAAACGCACTGATATTATTCATAATTATATCATGCGTAATGAAAATTCTGGTAAAACATCACCACCACAAAGTTCACCAATAAGTGTTGATGCAAGGACACCACCACCACAACCATTAAAATCATATACATCAACCACACAATCAGCGCAATACATTCCAAGTGCAAGTGTTACAACATTATCACAACCATGGTCAGTGCATCATCGGTCGGTGATACGTACAGCATCAGCTGGCAGTCCATCACCTCCTGCGACAACAACTACAACAACCATTTGCACAGAATCACCACAACGTATCTTTTTCTCACCACCGGGTTCGCCTTCTTCAACAGCACCGGCGCCTTCACAAACTGTCACATCACCACCAGCAATATCCCCACCAAGTAAACATCTAGTTCAATTGCAAGTGGATATTGCAGACTCTCAACAACCTCTTAATCTATCTAAAAGGTCACCTTGTCCCTCGCCAAGAGCATTTCCGACTGCACTTGAAGCTTAAAAAACAAAAGGCTGACTGATGATGATAGGCTGGCATTTATGTCACCTGTCACTCAATCTCCCACCCTTAAATCCCTCCTTTCTTTATACTAAAAAATATAAACTCCTCTCTAAGCCCCCCCCCCCCCACCCCACCGACTGTGTGTGATAGTACAAAGACTCCTAAGGTGCCACGAAGCGTATTAGAAACCAAATAATTTATTATTTAATTACTATTACAAAACTTATTAATTACTACGATATATAATTGTATAATATATATCAAATTTCAATTATATATATATGTATATATATACATATATATAAATCGTGTTGTGTGAAGTTTGGATTATTGTAGTGTCAATTTAGCAGTCCTGTTGTAGATTATTAGTTGACATTTTTTCTCTTCTCCAAATGAGACGTGCTCCCCCCTTAAGAAAATTCTTTGGGTTGGATTATTTTAGGACAATTTCAAGGGTTAGTCCGGGCTTGTATATATACATAAATATATATATTAAAATAAAAACAAAAATTATTTTGTATTATTATTATTATTATTATTACCTTTATACTACTACTATTATTACTATATATTATACTTATAATTAATTCTTTTTTCTATTCTTTACTTAAATAAAAAAACAAATAGCGTTAAAACGCAACCATCTTTTTATTTTTAATTATTCAAATGTGAGATTTTGTATATTATTATTATTATTATTATTATTATTCAAATATCCAGTGAGATATTCTGATTTAAAATTTCATTTGTAAAAATAATTTAAAAAAATTCTTCTTAAATTTCTTTTTTTAAAGAAAAAAAGTTATAACTATATATAAATATTTTATCGCCCAGAGACATATATCCAAAACAAACAAAAAAATGAAGAAAGAACTCCCATATAATCTTAGTCTTTTTTCGTCTCATGAATATATATATATATATATATAAATTAACATTTTAAAAAAATGCGATTTGCACCAATCCTATTTATATTTATATGTGATATATTCCTTTTTTTAATATATATATTTAGGGCAGTGCATTTTTTTCATTTTAATTATTATTATTATAATTATTATTATTATTGTGTAATAATAAACATAAAAAACATAAAAACAAAAAAAAAAAAAATAAAATAAAAAAAAAAATATATTAAAAAAAAGTTCAATGTTATTGTAATACCTCTTGGTCGGAAGATAATCATCTATTCGTAAAAAAATATTGTTAATTTAATTGTTTCGCTGTATTATTAAATGGTTGATATATTATTATTATTATTATTATTATTAATTATTATTATCAATTTTATAGTAGCGAGCTCAGGCGGGCCCCAGTGAGACTGAATGGAAGTTAACGACCTCTGAACCAAAAAATACAATCTCATTGAGGACCAAAACATAATATTTAAAAAAGTCCTCTTTATTTTTTAATAAATAAAATAAAATTGTCACTCCTGTGGAGGTTTTTTTTTAAAAAAATATATATAAAAAATAAAAAAAAAAATAATTTTTTTTTAATGTAAATCGAGGCCAGTATGCCCTGAAAGCCCTTTAATATTCAATAAATAAGTATTATCATTTAAATTATATATATAAATATTGTAAATTAATATATTATTATAAATACACTCTCACACACAAACATATATATAAATAAATAAAAACAAAAAAATAAAAAAAAAAAACAAAAAAAAGAAAATTAAATCGGATGGTCGTGACTTCCTATGTTTTTTTTTAAATTTTTTTTTTATTTAATATATAATAATAATAATATTATATGTATATTATTCTATATTCGTCCGACTCGCCGTTTTCATGTGTAATTTAACAGACCCAGTTTGTCTGCCCTCAAAAAGAGAGAAAATAATAATAATAATAAAAAAAAAAACAAATTAAGCTGATTGATTCAATGTTTGATTGTGGTTCTGTATAGTTGGTCATACAATCAATATTTGTATTTAGATTTAAAATAATATATATATATATAATAATATATATATATATATATTTGTTCATTTTTAGAATTGATACAATTGAGTGTTATTATTGTAAATTTTTTCAGTATATACATAATCCCCCCGTTATTTCTACATTTCACTCTTTCGCTCTTATTTCTAAATATTGCATTTATTTGTCACGAGTGAGTAACCTGGTAGTGATTTTATTTTATTTATTTTAGAGAGATCACCTCTCTACTACCTTTTATATTTTATGAAGTACTTGTAATATGATTGAAAAAAAAATTCCACTCCCAGGTTACTCATGAAATAAAATAAAAACATACCTATCATCCCTCCCCCCACCCTCCAAATAAAAGGTGTGTGCTTGTCGTTAATTTGTAAGCTTCGGAATATGTTTGAGGACGTCAGAATAAACTTTGTCTGGTGAAATTAAAAATTATATATATATATGTAAAAATCTGGTATTTTAATTTGTATTTAACCAACCTTCTTTTTCCTTTCTACTCACTTTTATTCATTTTCAGGATATATATGAAAAAAAACATACAAAATTACAAGTTCTTAGAAATATTTATTTATCTATTAATTCATGGTTATTTGAAATTTACTTTCTTAAATTTTAATTTCATTTTTATATAATAAAAGTGATTTGTTATTTTACAACGGAAGTGGCAAGCAAAAGTTATCTGAAAAAACTATTAATATGAATATATTTCAATCATCAATTATTCGGAGATTTTATTAATATTATTAGATTATAATAATAGGTTAAAGAAATGAGATAAGAAACGATGGAAAAATGAGTGTAAGAAAAAATTCTTAGGATAATATTTGGACCAGTCAAAGGAAATATTTCTACATTAGGTACAATCAAATTACTCACATATATATATATACATAAGAATACTCTACAAATTTAAAAGAATATAGAAGAGTCATTTGTTTTGATCTGAGCATGAAGGCATTCATTTGTAAGGAACAACGCCCACCTGTTAGATTAGGTCTATAAAATTCTGGGACTGGATGATTTATGGCTAGACTTCCAGATGAAGTTTACCCATCAAGTAAGATCAAGATAAAATTAGCTAGTACTTAGAGAAATTGGTCTGATCTATATTCTCTATATCAGAGGTTCTTAAACTGTGGTCCGCGGACCCCTGGGGGTCCGCAAAGCCATCGTACAGGTGCACGAGAAAATGATGAGTCAGTTAAAACTTTATTTAATATAAAAGGAGGTATGGCATGGCTTTGTGAGGAAACAGAGATCAAATACCCAAATTCAACGAAATGTGCAAGAAAACTATTGCTACCGTTTCCATCTTCATATTTAGCTGAATTTTCTTTCTTCAATATTATAATTTCTAATAAAATGTGTTCTACAATATGCAAAAAAATCGTTATTCACCAATCACTGTTAGAAATATTCAACATATATCCTTGTTCTTATGAGATCGTAAGCCAGAAATTAACTAATAAAATGACGCAAAGTACCTAAAGTTGGGATGGGGTCCGTCAAAAAAATTTCTCCAAGTGGGGGTCCGCGGAGTACATAAGTTTAAGAACCTCTGCTCTATATGATTCATTATTTTAATTCAGAAAAAACAATTATTAAACCACAATATGACCAAAACAATTCGATTCTTCACATCAATGATCACTATAGAGTCAAAGACATCGTAAATTTATATACTAACAGAAACTTCAATTTTGGTAAGTTTAGATTCAATTTGAGAATAAATAATAAAGCTGAGCAATATAATATGGTGTGTAAAAAGAGATTCCTTAATTTAAAAAAATATTAATAAAATATCTCATGACAAAATTTTGAAAATCAAAATGGAATTATTACGAGTAAATAAATTTAAACTTTCAAAATATCATCTTCATTCTCGAGTAAATTTATATATATATATTATATATGTTTTTTTGGTGAATAAAATTAATGACCTCGTGTCAAGCCCAAGGTAGGTCCATTTTTCGCTAAAAAAGTGTCGTAATTATGTAATTATATGATCCATCTCATACATTAAATGGGAGACCTTGCATGCTTGACCACAATACTCAACTTCCATAAGTAAATGTAAAATAAAAAACAATTTTCATTATCCTTTCACAAATCGTTAAATTACTAAATTTTCTATAAAAATAAAAAATTAATCTATCTTCCTTGTATATAAGTAAATAAGTAAAAATTTGAATTATATTATAAATTTATTTAAATCATTACCTGGGAATAGAGACAATTTTGATATTTTAATAATATTTCACAATAAAAATATGAAATTAAAGAAAAATTAAACTAAATTTGTGAATATTTACATAAATATATATAAATTTAAATATAATGATATTTTATATCAATTAAATATTGTATAAATATAAAGACAAATTCATACACATTATTCAAAAAGTTTTATATAATAAAATTAATACTACTATTAAATTAAATCTTGAAAAAAATACCGAGTCAAACTAAAAACCACTTAAATCATTGCATTATTATAATCTTTCTATCCTTTTATATTTATTGAGATCAGTTTATTTGAACTATTAGTATTAATATCTTTCAATCATTAATGATTCTAAGATTTTATTAATAATATTAGATTATAATAATAGGTTAAAGAAATCAGATTGATTTTTTTTTTTTTTTTTTTTTTTTTTTTTTTTTATTAAAGCTTTTGTGGTTATTTTGATAATTATTAAGAGAATTTTTATTAAAAGACCACATTATTTGTATAAAATTATTTATTAAATTAAAATAATTGTACAACGTTTCAACTGCTTATTCTGCAGTCGTTTTCAAGTAACCGTACGCTTGCTCCGATTCAAGCGGACTGATGCATGTCGGGACACGTCACCTCTTATATAGGCAGTGATATTGGCGCCAATTTTTGGCTCCAATTTTTACCGCCAATTCTTAATCTCAACATGAAGTCAGCAGCAATTGTCAAAGCAAGCGTTTACAATCAAGAAGTATGATAGTGCATTATGTCTCTAAAATGAAGATACTAAATTATTTCCATAATCAAGATATATACATAAATACACATTAGATTAATTATATTTAATTTAATCTGACAAATTTTACTCATCCAACACTATGTTCCACATCTTATTAAGTCTATATCCATCCTCTTTGTTAATATTATTGGGATGATTATCAATTTCTATAGATTCTTTTATTTTTCTTTTCCACCAATTATTTTCAATATGAAGTGTTTCTACATTATCTAAATTTATTTTATGTCCTGTTGTTAAGGCATGTTCTGCAATTGCTGATTGATTTGGATGTTTCAATCTAATGGCTCTCTCATGTTCAGACAGTCTTGTAGAAATCTTTCTACTTGTTTCACCAATGTATACTTTTTTGCATTCACAAGTTACCTTATAAACTCCATTATTTTTGTTTTTAATTTTGTCTTTTATATTTGAGGTGAGAGAAGACATTTGTTTATGAGGTTTATATGTTACTCTGATGTTGTGTTTCCTCAATTTTGACGCTATTTTTTCTGTTGTTCCTTTTATATAAGGTAATGTTATTTGTGATCTGTATATTGGTTTTTCATTTTCATTTTTGATTTCTGTCTTTTTTGTTTTACTGAATTTCCTAATTTCATATTCCGAGAAGCCATTGTTTATGAAAGCTTCCTTCAATCGTTGTTTTTCTTTTTTAATGTTTTCATTTGAGCATATCTCTTCGGCTCTTTTGTGCAGTGTTTTTATTACTCCATATTTTTGTGATGGATGGTGGTGGGAATCTGCGTGGATATATCTGTTGGTGTGAGTTGTTTTCCTGAAAATATCAAACCTTAATCTATTCTGTTTCTTTTTAATTAATACATCAAGAAACGGTAACTCTTCATTTATTTCCCATTCAACGCTTAGTTTTATATTTTTATGTAAATTATTTGCTGCTTCTACAAATTTAACTAAAGAATCCTTACCATGAGGCCAAATCATCAAAATATCATCCACATATCTAAGAAACAGTTTTGGTTTCTTTATTGCATTATTGACCAATTTTGATTCAAATTCTTCCATGAATATGTTAGCGAATACTGGGCTTAGTGGACTACCCATAGCACATCCTTCTTTTTGCTTATAAATCTTTTTATCATAAATAAAGTATGTAGATTTTTGGCAAAATTCTATTAATTCGAGAGTATTTTTATCTAATGTAATGTTTGATTTTATAATCTCAATGGTCTCGTCAATAGGAACATTTGTGTACAAGGAGTCCACATCCAGACTCACCAATATATCATTTTTTGTAATTTCTACTTTTGATAACATTTCTACTAAGTGGGTGGAATTTTTAACGTATGAAAAATTAGTACCTGTAAATGGTTTTAACAAATGTGCTAGATATTTTGATGAGTTGTAAGTCACTGAATTGATTTGACTAACTATTGGTCTTAAAGGTTTGTTGGTTTTATGGATTTTGGGATTACCGTATATTTTTGGTATTTGTGGATCTTTCGGTTTTAATTTATCTTTATCTTTTTCCTCAATAGGTAGATTCTTTATTATTGATTTTAGTTTTCTACAGAATTTATCCGTTGGATCTTTTTTCTGTATTTCGTAGGTAGAAGAATTCAAAATATTTTCCATTTTTTGTTTATAATCCACTGTATTCATTACAACAGTGGCGTTACCTTTGTCGGCAGGGATAATCTTTAGAGAGTCATCGTTTCTAATTTCCTTCAGAGCACGCATCTCAGATTTTGTCAAATTTGGTTTGGGTGGTTTAGCATTTTTCAGTATGTTAATCGTATCAAATCTAATTTCCTCTGCAATGTTGTTTGGTAAGTTATATAAGGATGATTCAATTGAACTAACTATCTCAATTTTTGGAATTTTATTCGGTGCTATGGAGAACTTTGGTCCTTTTGCTAACACTGAGATGGTATTTTTGTCAAGACTTTTATTTGATAGATTGACTACTAATTTGTTATTATCAAAATTCTGAATAGATGTTTTAGTCTTATTGAATGAAAGTTTATCAAATTTTGATTTTTGAATATCGGTTTGTTTTTTATGTGTAAATTTAAAGTGTGTCTGGGATACGTGCTGCAAATAAGAAATTTCTTCCTGGGTTAAAACAGATTTTAGATTATTATATATATTGAATAAATCAGTGTCTAATGTAAATAAAACTTGCCTGATATTTGTGATGCGTTCTCGTAACAGAGCCAAACTAGCATTATTATATATGCTAGTCGCTCTTTTTGTGTATACAACTCGCTTAATATAAAAGCCTTTTGGTATAATATCTTGATCACGACATCTTTTTAAGAAATTCAAAGAACTTAATAATTTTGCTTTTTTAACAATTAATCCATCATAACTCCTTACCTGCTTTTGAATTTTTAAGTTATATTTCTCATAAATGTATTTATTAAAGCTTTTGTGGTTATTTTGATAATTATTAAGAGAATTTTTATTAAAAGACCACATTATTTGTATAAAATTATTTATTAAATTAAAATAATTGTACAACGTTTCAACTGCTTATTCTGCAGTCGTTTTCAAGTAACCGTACGCTTGCTCCGATTCAAGCGGACTGATGCATGTCGGGACACGTCACCTCTTATATAGGCAGTGATATTGGCGCCAATTTTTGGCTCCAATTTTTACCGCCAATTCTTAATCTCAACATGAAGTCAGCAGCAATTGTCAAAGCAAGCGTTTACAATCAAGAAGTATGATAGTGCATTATGTCTCTAAAATGAAGATACTAAATTATTTCCATAATCAAGATATATACATAAATACACATTAGATTAATTATATTTAATTTAATCTGACAAATTTTACTCATCCAACACTATGTTCCACATCTTATTAAGTCTATATCCATCCTCTTTGTTAATATTATTGGGATGATTATCAATTTCTATAGATTCTTTTATTTTTCTTTTCCACCAATTATTTTCAATATGAAGTGTTTCTACATTATCTAAATTTATTTTATGTCCTGTTGTTAAGGCATGTTCTGCAATTGCTGATTGATTTGGATGTTTCAATCTAATGGCTCTCTCATGTTCAGACAGTCTTGTAGAAATCTTTCTACTTGTTTCACCAATGTATACTTTTTTGCATTCACAAGTTACCTTATAAACTCCATTATTTTCGTTTTTAATTTTGTCTTTTATATTTGAGGTGAGAGAAGACATTTGTTTATGAGGTTTATATGTTACTCTGATGTTGTGTTTCCTCAATTTTGACGCTATTTTTTCTGTTGTTCCTTTTATATAAGGTAATGTTATTTGTGATCTGTATATTGGTTTTTCATTTTCATTTTTGATTTCTGTCTTTTTTGTTTTACTGAATTTCCTAATTTCATATTCCGAGAAGCCATTGTTTATGAAAGCTTCCTTCAATCGTTGTTTTTCTTTTTTAATGTTTTCATTTGAGCATATCTCTTCGGCTCTTTTGTGCAGTGTTTTTATTACTCCATATTTTTGTGATGGATGGTGGTGGGAATCTGCGTGGATATATCTGTTGGTGTGAGTTGTTTTCCTGAAAATATCAAACCTTAATCTATTCTGTTTCTTTTTAATTAATACATCAAGAAACGGTAACTCTTCATTTATTTCCCATTCAACGCTTAGTTTTATATTTTTATGTAAATTATTTGCTGCTTCTACAAATTTAACTAAAGAATCCTTACCATGAGGCCAAATCATCAAAATATCATCCACATATCTAAGAAACAGTTTTGGTTTCTTTATTGCATTATTGACCAATTTTGATTCAAATTCTTCCATGAATATGTTAGCGAATACTGGGCTTAGTGGACTACCCATAGCACATCCTTCTTTTTGCTTATAAATCTTTTTATCATAAATAAAGTATGTAGATTTTTGGCAAAATTCTATTAATTCGAGAGTATTTTTATCTAATGTAATGTTTGATTTTATAATCTCAATGGTCTCGTCAATAGGAACATTTGTGTACAAGGAGTCCACATCCAGACTCACCAATATATCATTTTTTGTAATTTCTACTTTTGATAACATTTCTACTAAGTGGGTGGAATTTTTAACGTATGAAAAATTAGTACCTGTAAATGGTTTTAACAAATGTGCTAGATATTTTGATGAGTTGTAAGTCACTGAATTGATTTGACTAACTATTGGTCTTAAAGGTTTGTTGGTTTTATGGATTTTGGGATTACCGTATATTTTTGGTATTTGTGGATCTTTCGGTTTTAATTTATCTTTATCTTTTTCCTCAATAGGTAGATTCTTTATTATTGATTTTAGTTTTCTACAGAATTTATCCGTTGGATCTTTTTTCTGTATTTCGTAGGTAGAAGAATTCAAAATATTTTCCATTTTTTGTTTATAATCCACTGTATTCATTACAACAGTGGCGTTACCTTTGTCGGCAGGGATAATCTTTAGAGAGTCATCGTTTCTAATTTCCTTCAGAGCACGCATCTCAGATTTTGTCAAATTTGGTTTGGGTGGTTTAGCATTTTTCAGTATGTTAATCGTATCAAATCTAATTTCCTCTGCAATGTTGTTTGGTAAGTTATATAAGGATGATTCAATTGAACTAACTATCTCAATTTTTGGAATTTTATTCGGTGCTATGGAGAACTTTGGTCCTTTTGCTAACACTGAGATGGTATTTTTGTCAAGACTTTTATTTGATAGATTGACTACTAATTTGTTATTATCAAAATTCTGAATAGATGTTTTAGTCTTATTGAATGAAAGTTTATCAAATTTTGATTTTTGAATATCGGTTTGTTTTTTATGTGTAAATTTAAAGTGTGTCTGGGATACGTGCTGCAAATAAGAAATTTCTTCCTGGGTTAAAACAGATTTTAGATTATTATATATATTGAATAAATCAGTGTCTAATGTAAATAAAACTTGCCTGATATTTGTGATGCGTTCTCGTAACAGAGCCAAACTAGCATTATTATATATGCTAGTCGCTCTTTTTGTGTATACAACTCGCTTAATATAAAAGCCTTTTGGTATAATATCTTGATCACGACATCTTTTTAAGAAATTCAAAGAACTTAATAATTTTGCTTTTTTAACAATTAATCCATCATAACTCCTTACCTGCTTTTGAATTTTTAAGTTATATTTCTCATAAATGTATTTATTAAAGCTTTTGTGGTTATTTTGATAATTATTAAGAGAATTTTTATTAAAAGACCACATTATTTGTATAAAATTATTTATTAAATTAAAATAATTGTACAACGTTTCAACTGCTTATTCTGCAGTCGTTTTCAAGTAACCGTACGCTTGCTCCGATTCAAGCGGACTGATGCATGTCGGGACACGTCACCTCTTATATAGGCAGTGATATTGGCGCCAATTTTTGGCTCCAATTTTTACCGCCAATTCTTAATCTCAACATGAAGTCAGCAGCAATTGTCAAAGCAAGCGTTTACAATCAAGAAGTATGATAGTGCATTATGTCTCTAAAATGAAGATACTAAATTATTTCCATAATCAAGATATATACATAAATACACATTAGATTAATTATATTTAATTTAATCTGACAAATTTTACTCATCCAACACTATGTTCCACATCTTATTAAGTCTATATCCATCCTCTTTGTTAATATTATTGGGATGATTATCAATTTCTATAGATTCTTTTATTTTTCTTTTCCACCAATTATTTTCAATATGAAGTGTTTCTACATTATCTAAATTTATTTTATGTCCTGTTGTTAAGGCATGTTCTGCAATTGCTGATTGATTTGGATGTTTCAATCTAATGGCTCTCTCATGTTCAGACAGTCTTGTAGAAATCTTTCTACTTGTTTCACCAATGTATACTTTTTTGCATTCACAAGTTACCTTATAAACTCCATTATTTTCGTTTTTAATTTTGTCTTTTATATTTGAGGTGAGAGAAGACATTTGTTTATGAGGTTTATATGTTACTCTGATGTTGTGTTTCCTCAATTTTGACGCTATTTTTTCTGTTGTTCCTTTTATATAAGGTAATGTTATTTGTGATCTGTATATTGGTTTTTCATTTTCATTTTTGATTTCTGTCTTTTTTGTTTTACTGAATTTCCTAATTTCATATTCCGAGAAGCCATTGTTTATGAAAGCTTCCTTCAATCGTTGTTTTTCTTTTTTAATGTTTTCATTTGAGCATATCTCTTCGGCTCTTTTGTGCAGTGTTTTTATCACTCCATATTTTTGTGATGGATGGTGGTGGGAATCTGCGTGGATATATCTGTTGGTGTGAGTTGTTTTCCTGAAAATATCAAACCTTAATCTATTCTGTTTCTTTTTAATTAATACATCAAGAAACGGTAACTCTTCATTTATTTCCCATTCAACGCTTAGTTTTATATTTTTATGTAAATTATTTGCTGCTTCTACAAATTTAACTAAAGAATCCTTACCATGAGGCCAAATCATCAAAATATCATCCACATATCTAAGAAACAGTTTTGGTTTCTTTATTGCATTATTGACCAATTTTGATTCAAATTCTTCCATGAATATGTTAGCGAATACTGGGCTTAGTGGACTACCCATAGCACATCCTTCTTTTTGCTTATAAATCTTTTTATCATAAATAAAGTATGTAGATTTTTGGCAAAATTCTATTAATTCGAGAGTATTTTTATCTAATGTAATGTTTGATTTTATAATCTCAATGGTCTCGTCAATAGGAACATTTGTGTACAAGGAGTCCACATCCAGACTCACCAATATATCATTTTTTGTAATTTCTACTTTTGATAACATTTCTACTAAGTGGGTGGAATTTTTAACGTATGAAAAATTAGTACCTGTAAATGGTTTTAACAAATGTGCTAGATATTTTGATGAGTTGTAAGTCACTGAATTGATTTGACTAACTATTGGTCTTAAAGGTTTGTTGGTTTTATGGATTTTGGGATTACCGTATATTTTTGGTATTTGTGGATCTTTCGGTTTTAATTTATCTTTATCTTTTTCCTCAATAGGTAGATTCTTTATTATTGATTTTAGTTTTCTACAGAATTTATCCGTTGGATCTTTTTTCTGTATTTCGTAGGTAGAAGAATTCAAAATATTTTCCATTTTTTGTTTATAATCCACTGTATTCATTACAACAGTGGCGTTACCTTTGTCGGCAGGGATAATCTTTAGAGAGTCATCGTTTCTAATTTCCTTCAGAGCACGCATCTCAGATTTTGTCAAATTTTACGAATTTTTCTATCGAACCATCTCTGACACTGACACTTGAAGGGTATTAGCCCCTAATTAGCTCATGGCTTAATTCAAGTACTTGTTAATGTAATAAAAGCTTTAAAAGATAATTTTTATAAGGGAATTATTTTATAGGAAGTCCTTTTTTTGAGAGGCCACCCGGCCAAGGACATATTGCTTAATTATAAGTAGTATCTCTCTCTCTGGGATATCTATATGAAGAATATATGTTATATATTTCTAGAGGAGGATAACAAATCCAAATGAAATGAATATTTGAATATTGAATTGATTTAGTGAGATTTTAATTAGCTTCTTGGCTTGCCTCATTGGGACGTATGTATGAAATTAACGCTTATCTCAGGGCTCAACCTTGGCGGAGTCTATTTATTAAATGCGTTGATAAGTAAAAGAATGATTCTCTGACAAGGTCACAGAATAAGCTAAGTTAGTTATTTAGCGATCAACTTAAAGTTGTTATCGTTGACAAAGCAAATAATTTATTTTTTTTTTTAAGAATTCAATGTCGAATATTTAATAGATAACGAATAACGAAAATCACCTTGAACGATAAAACATTCATTACTTCACCTTTACAAAGCAATCGGAAATCTTCTTATTAATAATATTTTTATAATCAATATTATTATTAATTATATTATTTGATACAAATTTATATTACTATTAACTCATATAATTTTATTTAAAAAAAAAAAAGTGATTGATAATGATATTTTTTTTATCTTATCTAATTCAAAATCGATATAAAAATAAATAATTTTTTTTTTTTTTTCATTTAATTTAATTATTTTTATTTTAGTTTGTTTTCGATTGCTTTTTAAATAGAAAATAATTGAAATTAATTAATTATTTAATCATTTTTCATTTCAAATTAATTCCTTGTATTTTATTTAAAATAAATACATTTTTAAAAAAAAATTATATTTTTTTTTTTATCAAATTTTAAATTTTATTGTATTATTAATTTCTAACTTATAATTTAATGAAAATTTGTATTATTTATTGATAACACCAGTGGCGTACCTAGGGGGATGAGGTGGGTGCGGTCCGCACCGGGCGGCACTTATCTTGGGGCGGCATTTTTTATATTTAGTTATAGTTGTAAAAGGCAACTTATTCATTTCATATTTATTTTTTTTCTTTCTTGAATAATAAATGATTATTATGATTATTATAAGTTTACTATTTGATTTATATAAATTATGATTAACTATATGATTTCGAATATTATTCCTCGGTGTAAATAAATGCATTTTAGTGTAAATTTTGAATTCTAATTCCAAGAACAGGAGAATAATTTTATTTTATTGTATTCATTAAAATTCGTTGAATTCGTAAACGCATCTTTACGATTTTGTTCAGCAATTTTTCCTAACTAAAATTTTTTGATATCAGTTTATAAATGTCATTTCTTTTGAAAAGTTTATATGATTACTTTGAAGTGATATACCAATATTTTTTTAAATCATCGATTTTTCTTTTGAAAAGCAGGCCGGCAGAAAAAATATAAATATAAATTTTGAGAGCATTATACACGATTTTTCTAGTATGAAAGTTAGAAGAGTAAATATTATATTAATATGTTTACAGGTGCATACAAAGATGTGTAAAAAATTTACTCTGTGTATTAATTAATATTGATTAAATAACTTAATAATTTATTTATGTGCATTAATTTATAAAAACCACTATTTGATTGACTTATAATAAAAAGGGCGGCAAACTGAAGATCGCCCCGGGCGGCAAAAGTTCTAGGTTCACCACTGGTTGATTGAAATATCATCAAGAAGTGAAAAAAAATTGTTACAGTGTCATGTTTCATGTGTAAGTGAAAAAAAAATCACACCACTGTTTTCATAACGTATTTTTAAAATTATTTTTAATTTTGTCACTACGAAAAATCACCATGTATGCTCTTTCATAATTCTTCAAAGGTGATAAAAAAATCTTCCTAATATTAATGATACTTTTATTTATATGAAGATAGTTTAATTGAAATCGATAGGACCATTTTTAAGAAAATTGCAAAAAAATAAATTATGTCATATAATGAGCCTTCAGATCAGCAGACTTTAGTAAGAATTTGCTGTAAAACACCTTTTCATATTTGAGTTAGGCCAGCTATAGGAGACATTCATACAAACAATTTTGTTGGCTTGTATTTTTTTGGATTCAGGTGATTTTGATATTTTTTGCAAATTAAAATTCTACATTTTAATCGATTTGATATTTCTTCCCCGTACTTCTTCTTCTTGCTACGGCTTCTCCTTCAGAAGTTTGCCGATCAGTATGGCTATTTTCACCCTTGAAACCGCAGCTCGGAACAACTCCGCCGAAGACAGATCAAACCACTCCCTCAAATTTCCGAGCCAAGAGATTCTTCTTCTCCCGGGTCCTCTTCTTCCTTGGATCTTCCCCTGTATCACCGTATCTTCACTTAAGGGGTGTCCCGGACTTACGATCATTGCTTTTGGGTTTTCAGCCATATTATATCTTGGGAAAAATTAAAAATTACGTGGTAGTTTTCTGTTGCTTTCCACGTTGCTTTCCCGTACTAAATAAATCAATATAAAATATAAATAAGTAAAAGAAATAAATTAAATAATTTTAAGATTAATTATTATATAGTACAATCATTTGATAAATTATTTATTTGATATTTTCATTTGAAGATGATTCTCTCTTACATATTCAGGCAAATTGTCCTTCCTGTTCACGTGGTTATCAATCTATGGATCGCTATTGAATTCAAGGTTATGATCAAGATGTGATATAACATTAAATATCATCGTATATATATATATATATATATATATATATATATATATATATATAATATTAAAATAATTTTTCTTCTCTTTAGCAAATAATATATGCAGGAGCACAATTTTCATTATCATTAAAATATTCAGAATAATCAAAGAAAAATTATTGAAAAATAAAATGGTGAAATTTTATTTAGTGAGAAAAATAAATTTCGTTCAAGTAATATTATTAAATAATAAAATCCTAGAAACTATTTTTTTAATTATTTAAACATTTTTATATAACATCAGTAAATAAATATAATTTCAAGGATAATAGGCAGGACTCCATAAATAAAGTGTCTGAATATGTGAGTTTGTTTGTCATATTGAAATATTAGTTGAAATATTAGTGATGGGTTATACCTTAGGTAAAGGTATAAAAGGTTGTTTTAGTTATATAAATTGATAAATTATTTTATATAATTCTTTTATATTTGAATATGTAGCAAATAAACGAAAATTATATTTTTAAATATTTTTACTAAAAGAAAAAAATATATAGTGTTCAAATAATATAAATTTTACAATATTAAAACAAGTATTATATTTAATTGATAACAATATTATAAATTTATTTTAATAAAGTGAAATTTTATAAAAAATTAATACAATCAAGGCCCGCTGTATATGGAGCCAAACCGATAGAGGGTTACTTTTCCCGGAGTATTTTCGTTCCCGGGAATCCCGGGAAATTATAAAAAAATACTAAATTTGAGGTGGAAATTGTAAAAGTTTTACGAAAAAGTTAAATAAATGTTGTTTTTGTCAAAAAATAAAATAAATTTAATTCAAAACTAAAAAAAAAATTCAGAAAGATATAATATATAATCATCAAAATATAACATAAACATAATGATTTTCTTTTACTTGTTTAGAAAATAACATTTTAGAAACGTGAGGCAATCAAAGAAAATGTCGCCTAAAACTGAGATCCTTCATATTAGAGGAGTAACGATTAGTTATTCCTTTTTATTTTTTTTATTTTTTGTTTCTTTGTTTTTTGTTTTTTGTTTTTTTGCATTATTTTCGATTTATTTTTTTGGCATTATTTTTGTATTTTGTTTTTCTTATTTTGGTTTTTCTTTACTGTATATATCTAAAAACATGGAAAACTGAAACTCTGAGTCTGTGATTATGTGCCCTCAATTAAAGACATTTATGATCCTTGATTACAGAGTGTTAGTTATTATGTAAATATGTAAATATGTTTTGCTCTTTTTTTTGTTTTTGTTGGCTTTTTGGAT
This sequence comes from Labia minor, assembly GCA_963082975.1. Taxonomy (NCBI): domain Eukaryota; kingdom Metazoa; phylum Arthropoda; class Insecta; order Dermaptera; family Spongiphoridae; genus Labia; species Labia minor. The sequence continues at coordinate 68,492,847 of OY720347.1, forward strand.
GATTTTGCTATTTTTTTTTGTCACCACCCAAAAAGGTGGACTGAAATAACATACAGAATAATTGTATATATATTTCTTGAATAAATAAATAATAATATTTATCCAAAAATATAATTATGTCTTTACCTTACTCGCTCTTAACGACAGCTTATTTAATTAATTTAAGTTAAGGGGCAGGTGGAGAGGGATTATTTTGAAGGGTGTAAGGAAAATTACTCTCTTTCCAAATGGTCAAGTGCAATTGTATATTTTATTATTGTTACCTATTCAAGAACTATTTTCCCGGGAATATCCCTCTACAAACCGGGCATTTATCCGGGGCGCCGTTTTGATTATGAATGTAATAAATTTTATTATATAGGGGAGGCATTTTTATTCTATTGCCCGGGCGCTGATACAATGAATGTTAATATTTATTTTTATTTTTAGTGTAAAATATAAATAAAATAATATATATGAATATATATAGAGATTGGGCCTACGGAAATTCAATAACTCTTTAATTTCTCTTTAAAGCTCTGCGTTGATCCTCAGGAACTATCCGCAAATAATAATAATAAGAAGAAATAAAATTTATTTTAGAAAAATTTGAAATATATAAAAAAAAAAACATCAAAAACGAACTAAATAAACATGAAATTTAATAAATTTTTAATAATGTTTGATTAATTTTTCTCTTTTATAGAATTAGATTATAGATTAATATAGAACTATGTAGTTGAAATTATATAACTTCAAAAATATAACAATAATAAAAAAAATCTAACCACGAGGTCGATCTTCTTCCCCCCCCCCCCTCTTCTCCGTCATACAGACAGTCACAATGACCATTCTCACGGGCACCTCCATGCCAATTTCTTTTTGCTCTCCTTCCTCCTCCTAACTCTCTCTCTCTCTCTCTCTCTCATTATTTAATAATTTTCTTTTTCAATAATAGAATTTGTTAATCTCAAAATAAGAATTTTTCAAAAAAATATATTAATATAATAATAAATAAAATAAGAATTAAACTATGAAAAATTATGTATAATGAATTTTTCCATTATCCTATTATTTTTTAATCTGTTTTATCAGGATTGAAATTTGGGAAATTAAATAATTATAAGAAAAAATCTGGAGTGACTCCACTCGACTATCTCGCAAATTTGAATTGGATTAAATAACATATATTAATTTAAATTAAATTAAATTAGTTAAGTTATAAATTAAAATTAATAAATAATATTTATTAAACCAGCACATGTTTGGCTCTTTGTTGATGGCACCACGTGTTGGCGCGTGAGATTTGTAGTGTTAAAAAATTAATTCTGGTACTTTCAGCGATTCAATCAAGCTGAAATTCTATATATAGCAATTTTATTACAATTATTAATCATGTGAAAAATTATCAAACATATATCTTTATTTTTACGGTCACTTTAGAAGATATTAATAATATTATTAATAAATCATAAATAAATTAAACAGAGAATATAAAAAATAGTTCAGTGATCTTCAAGGGATTTAAAAAATTTCCTTTACCATTGTATAATATTTTCTATTAATTAATTTATATGCAATATTTAATTTAAAATTAAAATAATTGTTTGAAATGGGGGATGAGTTCTTTTTACAAAATAATGAAAAAATTTTCGTGTTAAATTATTTATTATTATATCTTTTTTGTATTTTAATGAATGTGTGTGGTAGGGTTGAGGGATGGGGGACAGAAATTAAATATATATGAAAACGACTGGTGTTAAAATTAACTCCAACTGAGCGATGTTTCTTTTCTTAAAGCGAGGGTGGTTGATGGTGGTGGTGGTGCCATATTTATTTTTAGCGGGAATACCACGTGGCCCTTGGCACACGTGCAAGTGCCCTTCCTGTTTGCTGCTTTCCATCAAACTCCCATTCATCACCGCAATTATATATCCCATTTCATTCTAAATGTATACTATTTTCGTTTTATTCTTTATATTTCTCTCTCCCTCTCTCTTTCTTTCAATGCTAATTGAAAATCTTCATTCATTTTTTTTTTGTTTTTTTTAATCCTTTCATCATATTAATTATTTAATATTCATACCATAAATGTATCTCAACTTTAAAATGGGATATTAAAATAATTAGTATCTACTTTAAATTATATCAATTTAATAATTCTATATATATATATAAGGAAATTAATATACAGAGAAAAGAGTTTAATTCCTTCCTGAATTGGGCTCGTAACCCGAAATGCTCGTAGACCTAGTCAAATTTTCCCATAAGAACTAATGTAAATGCAATTAATTCGTTCCAGATACTCCAAAATATTACTATAAAAAATTTATTCAATATTAATCAATATTATTTATTAATGCTTATAATAACGTACATATATAATTATATAAAATATTAAAACAATTATTTATTCATCTAAGTTAACTTTTCTTGATGATATTGGTTCACCAAATCAGCATTCTTTTAAAGAAATTAGTCACTGGAAACTGTATTTGTTGACTTTTTACTTATTAGCAGGGATTTGAATGATAATGTCAAATAAATTAATAGCCTTAATCATGCTGGTTTTATTTTACAAACTGTTTTAGTTTTATCCATATTGAACTATGCTTTTGAATTTCTGATGTCCTCAGTTTCTGTTTCTTTCTCCTATCTTAGAAATTCGTTTAGCTCATCATGTTGCTCAGGGTCTAAATGATTCAACTCGGAAGTCCACGCTATCTTCTACAACGATTTGTTCGATATCAGTTTCGACTATATCAAGACCTAGAGATTTTCTTAGTGACTCAATTTCTTCAACAGACTCCTTTTCACTCGAAACATCCTCTAAGTTATTTTATAAATCCACCAGAGGCCACAAATTTATCCACGCATAGTTGAGCATTCTTTGTGACACCCTGCCATGGTGTACGGTTGCTTAAACTAGCAACGTACAATGTTGTTGATCTAAGGCAAACAGCGTATGATGAACAAAGTAGGCAGCGCATTGAAAAAATACCCGCTCGTAACCCGGGGCACTCGAAGTCCGATGTTCCAATGTATTTATTTCTTACGCAATCAGACATTTTTCTCTGAATAAAAAATTAATGCAAGTTCTTGGATGCAGCACACTCATTCCCATATCTACGTCCTGAGCCACCACCTACGTTCAATTTCCTTTATCTTTTCTTATTTCTTTCATATCTATTTATATAACTATCATTCAAAAGTCTCCATACACTTATGCTAATAATAGACCCATAAGATAATATCAATATTTAAGTGAAATATGTCAATATTTTAAGATATTTTTGATAATTAGATGAGAGGTTACAGAGGTTTAGTGATCCTAGTGGACAAAGCCTCGTTTATCTAAATCATAATACAGCCTAACAATTCAAAGCTATGGTTGGATCTGTTCATGCGTGATAAAAAAGAATTTCTTCCTTTTCGGACACTAACAATAGATCAATGGTTACCTATAATCTATTGAACCAGGAAAATAAATTGTGTTTAAATAAAACCTGTTTTGAGGGAAAAGAATTAATTGAAAGCGTTTTAGGAAAAAGTTAGAAAAGCTTTGGAATGTATATAACATTCCTGAAGAAGAGTATGAATTGATCAATAGAGTTGAATTTCTAAAAAATAAATATTTTTTTAAATAGAGTTATTATGAATTTTGTTATTGACTCTTTGCACCATTTATTTCACATTCAATTTCCCATTTAACCTCTCACCAACTTCTTTCTCCCAGTCGAAACATGTAAAAATTGTAACCAGCTGAATATTTGTTATTCAGATATTCATATCGGTCATTTATTTTATATTTATATAATTTTACTTATTGTATAAAAATTTTATTTTAGAATCTATACTTATATATATTATATAACTTATATGGTCTCCAATTAATGTTAATTATTGGTTTTTTCCTCCTAAAGTCTGTTCTAAGAAACTTTGAAATTCATTAGATGTATACATAAAGTTCTCTTCCCATCATAAGGCAGGTGAACTCAATTTGGAAGATCTGACGTCTTCTGCAGGGAGCTCCTAAGAAGATGGCCTTGGTTAGTGCATCCACTTTAAAACTAAGGTCAAATTACAACAGCCACAATGTCCAATGGACATTTCCAAACAAAAAAAAAAACTTATATAAAACCAATATTTCTAAATATATAGATAAGTTTTATTTGTTTATTATGATTTCTAAATATTTCACATATATTTTATTTATTTTAATAAATAGATTAATCTCCTATGTTATATAAATACATGCCATAAGAGTGATAATATAGCAATGTTTCTCATTTAAAGAACAGAATTGTCTTTTTTTAAACATTTGATATTTAAAGAACAAATAAAATAGATTCGAAAATTATTTAAACTCTTTCAAACTCATTCTCTAATTACTTTTATTCAATTTCCTTCTAAAAAAAATCTTTATAAATATAAATTAAATTAAATTAAATTTTTTTTTTATATAAAAAATTATTTTTTTAATAAATTTATTAATCATATATTAACTTAGTCAATTTCTTTTCTTTTTTATTTTTGTGAGAATTAATTTAATAATATATAAAACAAGCACAAACATTATTATTATAATTTAACTAATTTTATTTTACTATTTGAATATTTTGATTATTATCATTATGGCTACTAAGACTCATATTAGCCAGTTTATTTATTTATTTTCCATCGCATTATATGAATTAAATATTGTATTGTATTAAATTTTTGTGATCTTGGTGTTGTTTGAACCTATTTCCTTACAATATTTCAACTTATAAAACTGACCTATGCTCTTAATTATTTGAAAGAAATTAAAATTTTACTATTTAGATATATATAAAAATTAATAAAAATAAAAAAAATACCAGTATAATGCTTCACAAATTAAATTTATAGTCTTTTTACTATCTCGCCAGAAATAGTATTGCGATCACGAAAATTTTCGATTTGAGATTTTGATGTTTTTATACGTTTTGAAGGTTCCTGAATCATTTTCACTAAGGTTAAGAAAAATGTTGTGTGTATGTATGTAACCAAGATTACGCAAAAACGGTTTGAGCTAGAATGATTAAATTTGGTACATGGAAATTATTCAAAATTCATAGTTTTCTTTCAACTTTTGAGAAAGAGGGTCATTACTTACAACGTTTTGATTTTTTTTCCTCTAAAGTGACCGTAAAAATAAAGATATATATTGAATAATTTTTCACAAGATTAAAAATTGTATAAAACTGCTATATATAGAATTTCAGCTTGATTGAATAGCTGAAAGTACCAGAATTAATTTTTTAACACTGCAAATCTCACGCTCCAACACGTGACGTGATGCCATCAACAAAGAGCCAAATTATTGAATTGAATAAATATTATATATTAATTTTAATTTATAATTTATAATTAATTAAATTTAATTTAAATATAATATATTATGTTATTTAATCCAATTCAAATTGCGAGATAGTCTAGCGGAGACACTCCAGCTAATTATGTTTAAAGAATTATTTAAATAATTTTTAGTATTTAGTATTTCACATACTAAAGGTTTAGCTAAAAAATGGATTAGTTTGGATCTCATTTAAATGTAATATTAGTTCATAATAATAGTAATTAATAAATTAACAGGTATCAATAAACTTAAAATATTACAAGGACTCAAGAGTTTTGTTAATCTAATTTTTGGTAACAATTTCCTATATTATAGAGCAAAAATTTATATATTAATTTTTAATGGTAAATATTTGATGTATATGTCTATTTCTGAAAAAATTATTTATTTAATCAATTTAGTTTTTTAAGAAATAGAATTTATAAAATTTTGTTGAAAGAATAATTTATAAAATATCTTAATTAGTAACAAATCAAATTAATTTTTTTGTTAATTTTTTTAGACTAAATATTATTTTTATAAATTAAATAAAAAAGATATTGTTTTCTTATAAATTGGATTGATTTATCGAATTAAATTTATAGTTTAATTTCATCAGTTATTCAAAACCTTATTTTTTCTTTTTTTTTTATTAAAGATTAAAGTGCATCGAACATTTAATTACAAACTTCAATCTTAACTTAACTTAAAAATTAATTATCAAAGGTTATTCTAATAGTGTCATAATTACAAATACATGGGCACGTGAATGTAATTTCAAGATAGTTAGTATATATGAAATCTGATAGTATGTTTGGCAGACATTTTATGTGTATGCCCTTGGCCATGGCCAATCAGGAGGCCACGACTAAATGCACTTGAACTATGCATTAATTAATTTAACAAAAAAAAAAAAAAAATAAAATAAACAAATTAAAAAAATAAAATTTAAATTCTTAATACTCTGTTTGAATAAATAGATTACTTTAAAAAAAATGTTTAATATTAAAAAAAGTAGCACCAGTGTCAGGAATCTAATAATAATTTATAATAAGAGGAGATTAAACTTTATATTTTCTAATTAATAATAAAGTACATTATTCTATGCACTATTTTCATACTGTTTCAAATTTAATGATATCGATTAAGAGAAGACACCTTATTTTTTGGACTGTTGAAAATAAGTTAAGAAAAAAATAAAATACAAATAATTTAGATTCTGATTATAATACCTAAGTAACAGTAGCTCCCAAAAAAGTGAAAGTAATAAAATTAAATAATTACAAAAATATAAACCTGAATGGGAAAAATTATAAAGCAATATAAAAAAAAGTATTAAAATTTTTTTTTTTTTAAAAAGTTATTAGAGGTTCCTAGGATATTTAATTTTTCCAAAAAATTTAACAAATTTCACAAAACAATACTTTATTTATTATATATCCAAGTCTAATTTTTAAAAGAAAATAATAAATATTATAAATAAATGTTTACCAGTGTTTCTCAAACTTTTTGAAATGCGGCCCGGTACCAAATTTTATTTGATCTACTTTAAAAAAACTATTTATTTAGAAAACAAATAAATCAAATCATTTGTTTATTTCATACACCAAAATAACAAAATAATTCTATGAAAAAATTAACAATTATTATATTAATTTAAAACTTCATAAATGATGACAAAAAGAATTCAAAATTTATCACTTTTTTACACTCTTATGTCAGGTCGTAACCCCCACCTTTGGAAATTTCGAAACGGTGATATATACAAATAATTATCAACATTATTACGTCTCGTCTTAATCTACCTTTCTACTTGAGTCATCTATTATATTTTTTTGTTTTATAGAATCATATCAGCGCCGCTCTAACAATTTTCGGCGCCCCGGGCAATTGAATAAATATATTCGTAAAATTTATTACATTCATAAATAAAATGCCGCCCTTCAAATTTTCCGCCCCGGACAAATGCCCCGTTTGTCGCCTTCTAGAGCGGGCCCTTATCATAATTAATTTATTTCTTTAAGATTCATTTTCATTTTCTTCTACTAACAGCCTTTTATTATTGTAATTATTGTATATTTATTACAATAAATACATATAATTTATTGATAAAATTGTCATACTTGAAAATAATTAATGCTAGATACAGGTATGGTTTACAAGATTCATAATTAACCAATATTTTAATAAATTAAGCAAGAAATTATATAACGAGTGCACATAGACATGAATTAAACTAACTTAATTTATAATTAAAAATAATTTAAACGATCACTTATCTTTTTCAATTAATTAAGATATAAAGATCATTCGGAAAGTTATCACCAATGCCAACACAAGAAAAAAAAAACTTTTTCCTGAACGTAAATCCCTTAGGTAGCGTGCTGCAAACTTTCAGACACGTGAGTTTAGTTTTTTATGATCGTGGTGATGAAATGTAGTTAACAAGTTTGAACATTTTCTTAAAAATGAATAAAATCGAAACACATGTTGTAATAAAGTATTTTGTTTATCTAAAGCAGTGGTTCTCAACCAGGGGTACGCGTACCCCTAGGAGTACAGTTTAGCTTCTGTATAAAATGGCGAATTTTATTAATTTTTTGTGATAATAATAAATTTTCTAGATTTTTTAATAAGTTTAATAAAACATAAAGTAGTATAATTGCTTACCTTTGAGTTTTTCAAGCAAAAATTAGTATGTGGATAGAAAGAGTTAAGAGACATGAATTTGATTGTTTTAATTCGTTTGATTCTTACTTGTTGGAAAACAATACTTGAATAAATTTTAATTTAAAAAAGGAAATTTTAGAACATCTTTCAAATTTGTCAAGCTCTTTCATAGAGTATTTTCCAAAAAATAAAAACATTGAAAATGATATGTGGATAGCAGATCCTTTTTCAAAAAATAAAAACTATTCAGGTTTATCTTTAAGAGAAGAAGAAGAACTTATTGAAATTTGCTACGACTACATTTAAAGAAAAATTGTCTTGTCTGTTTCGACATTTTGGATTATACTTCAAGAACTTTTCCAAATGTTGCTAAAAAGGCCATTATACGACTTTTGCCGTTTGTCACTACTTATTTATGTGAAAAAGGCTTTACAAAATATTGTGATACAAAAACAAAAAAAAAGAAATAAATTAAACGCATCAGCGGACATTCGATGTCAATTGACGTCTTGGGAACCGAATTATGAAAAAATTGCTGAAAATTTAACACAGCAAGTTTCTCATTAGCAATTAAATTCATATATTTGTAATTAGTTATTTGTTTATTATATATTTTATATTTATTGTGTTTCTATGTTTATAATTAAATCATGTATTGGCATTTTTCTTTATTGTTTCATTATTTTTCACTATTAAACATACATTTATATTTTTTTTAATTTCACAAAATAAAATTTCAGAAATGAAAAATCTAGTTATTTTTATTTGAACCTTAATCTTGCATTTAAAAAAATTAATAGGAAAAGGGTACTTACAAAAATATGTAAAACTATGGAGTACGCCTGAAATAAGTTGACCTGTGGCCAGGTCCCAACCGACCGACTGTTTGAAGTAAATTAATTTCCAGCTACAGAAACAATTTCAAATAATTTTAATATATCTATTAATGTAATAAAAAACAAATAGGCATATAACATAAATATTTTTAATTTTATTTTATTTATATATATGTAAGACCAGACTGTAACGTCATGAATGGCTGGATGACGTCATATAATTTTAAATCAAGAAAAAACTAATAAATATGATTTTCCCGAGGATAAAACCAATACAAAGTGTATGATTCGTGGTGATATATAAAAAAATCTCCTCATGTGAAATTTGGTGTGAAAATAACCCTTCCCTTCCTATCGTCGATCGCTAATACTACCACTTCCGGTTTCCGGATTTGCACCAAAAGTTGATCAATTCATCCCAGTGATGCATTAAGTAAATATACCAAATTTCATCAAAATCCGTTGAGTCGTTCAGGCTGTACACATCTATACGGACGGACAGACGGACAGACAGACATCATGCTAAAAATACTTTTTTCTGTTTAGAAAATGCATGATTCGTGGAGATATGTAAAAATCTCCACATGTGAAATTTGGTGTGAAAACAATACCTCCCTTACTATCGTCGGTCGGTAAAAAAGGTTGAGAACCACTGATCTAAAGGATCTTCATTAAAAAATAAAAAATAAATATTTTCAAAAATCTTGTGTTATCATTGTCTTAGTATAGTTTTATATTAAAAAATAAAGGGAAAAATATAAATAACGATTTAATAGAATATTAGAACTTACCAGTTTATGAGTATATGAGTATATAATCCAGGGTATTTATTTTATAAATGATGACCTGTTTAAATTTATCTATATAAATAGTTGGTTATAAATAAAAAGGATCTATTAATGAGAGCTTGAGTAGATGCAAGTGTGCGGATAATATCCATAAAAGGTCCGGGTGGGCGCCACAAGGCAGATGGAGTGAGAGAGACCTGCAACAACAGCTGCAGAGCCTCTCAATCTGCCCACCCCCAAGTCTGGTAAGGTGACTAAACCAGACAAACTATCTAACTTCCTCTTCAAAATAATACGTCCTCCAAAAAAAGAAAAAAAAAACAGGAAAATTATATATTATATATCTCCAGCAAAAATTAATTTTTAAATAAGAAAAATTATTTTTTAAATAATTTTCAATCATCTTTAGTTCATATTCAAAATGAGATGGAGACCGAGCTCTAGAAGTACAATAAAAATTTAAAATATCCAAATTTGAAAGACTATTTTTCAGAAAGGTGCATATTTATGTTAGATAGTCAGGGAAGGAGGAAATAGATGGAGAAGAAAATATTTGTGTTCTTGACTTACTTAGGGTTTATCAAATAAAAAAAAAATATATAAAAAATAGATAAGTAAATTTCTTAGTTTTTCATAAAAATATATGAAAAGTCAAGAATATAAGTGAAGCTTATTATTTTAACACAGTAATTTTTTTAATTTACATGAACTTTTTATTGTAATTTTATGTAGAAATGAAATCCAATATTTATTTATCTTGGATTAGATTTGGAAAAAAATTATAATTTCAAATAACTCATGAAATATATATTGCAGTGACACCTGAAAATTCTTGTTGAAAAGGTTTCTTTGAGTGTACAAATACCAAAAATGTTTTGAATCATTTACACACAACTGGCTAGAAAAAAAAGCTCGATGAATAGCTTAATCATGAGTTAACATGATAGGCCGAATAAATATCTGCTTCTGGAACACATTGATGTCGAGTTATTTCTGAAACTTATCATAACCAGTGATGAAAAATGAATCATGTTTAATGGGAAGTGTACATAAAAGATCGTGGACAAAGAATAGTGATCAAAGGTTAGCATAAATAAGTTGACCTGTGGCCAGGTCCGAACCGACCGACGGTTTGTAGTAAATTAATTTCCAGATACAGAAACAATTTCATATAATATTAATATATCTATTAATATAATAAAAAACAGATAGGGATATAACATAAATATTTTTAATTTTATTTTATTTATAATATATATGTAAGACCAGGCTGTAACGTCATGAATGGCTGGATGACGTCATATAATTTTAAATTAAGAAAAACTAATAAAGATGATTTTTCTCGAGGATAAAACCAATACAAAGTGCATGATTCGTGGTGATATGTAAAAAATCTCCTCATGTGAAATTAGGTGTGAAAATAACCCTTCCCTTCCTATCGTCGATCGCTAATACTACCACTTCCGGTTTCCAGATTTGCACCAAAAGTTGATCATACTGATGCATTAAGTAAATATACCAAATTTCATCAAAATCCGTTGAGCCGTTCAAGCTGTACACATCTATACGGACGGACAGACATCATGCTAAAACTACTTTTTTCTGTTAAGAAAATGCATGATTCGTGGAGATATGTAAAAATCTCCACATGTGAAATTTGGTGTGAAAACAATACCTCCCTTACTATCGTCGGTCGGTAAACAGGTGGAACTGAGTGAAACTCGAAGGGAATAGTCCATCAAAAACTACTTCCCATTGATTCTCATTTATATTGTGAACAATTATTGAGATTAAGCTCATCAATTAAAAGGAAACGACCAAAATTGAAAATTAGAGAGAAAAGGGATTTCTCCATGTCATATCTTATATAAAAGTAGGTTTGGTTGAGCATATTGAATTCAGCAAGCATATAGTCAACTCATTACATCTTTTGTTCTCTTTATGGTATTAAGCTAATCTCAAAAGAACCCTAAGAAAACCATTTGATTCAGTTTTTCAACCAAAAATGACAATAGTTCTTCACCGATCATCATGGTTCTTTCTGATGACAATACATTCTCAATAATATATAAAATATATATAAACCTATATAAATTGAGTTTAAATAAATTATTTTCATTTTATAAGAAAATCAGATGAATTTTAAAAAAACTTTTTTCAAGAGCCATTGTAAAATTATAGCAAAAATTTATTATATTTATTTATTATTTTGAAATAATACCTATATAAAAATAATATTATTGAATAATACTGACATCAAAAGATTGTTTTTTTTTAAATACACGTTTTTTAAGTTTATTTTCTTATTCATTTTCGGAAGTGGTCCTCCTCTATTTCCAGCTTTCTTTATCCTTTTAATTTCGGGATTCGTTGTTGAATGATTAGGGGGTTGTTAGCCATGAAACGCCCAATTGACGAGCGAATGGAGTATATATGAAGAGTTTTTAATATTGAATAGATATGATTGTTTTACTATCTCGAGGACCATTACCTACTTTTTCATATTTTTTCTTCTAAACTGAACGTAAAAATAAAGATATATGTTTGATTGTTTTTCCACATAATTAAAAATTGTATAAAACTGCTATATATAGAATTTCAGCTTGATTGAATCACTGAAAGTATCGGAATTAATTTTTAAATTTTGACTTAAAATAATTCTATTCAAATTAACGAGATAGTCTAATGGAAACTACAGATTTTTTAGAGTTTGGGACGCGATTTCCTCAAGTGAAGGCTAGGAAATGTGACTTGGGTAAGCAGGGTCGATTTCTTACAGTGGACCTATCTCTATCGGGGTAGATTCCACCCACACACTACTCCTATTATCTATTATTACTAGTATTAGAGTTAAAGAATTAATTTGGGGTGAAATGATACCAAATGTAATTTTAATGTATAATTATAATTTAACTATCAATTAATTCCAATTTTCAATTTTTATTTTTTTTTAATTTTGATATTCATTAATGGTTAGTTATATTAGTGTTTTTATTAAATTTTTTACTTTAAACTTAAATAAATTGAAAAAATCAATGAAAAATGCGATTTCAAAAATCGATTTTCAACTCAATAGGATAAGGCCAATTCAAAAAAACAAATTGTAAAACTGAAGTAATTGATCAGTCACTTATCTCGATTAAATGTACAAAAAAACAGTCTAGTAATTCTAAAAGATATTTATAATAATATTTTTCTATTAAATTGGTATTTTTTTTAATTATCTCATTTGAAAAATGAAAAACAGATTTAATCTGTAAATAACAAAATCTATATTTATTATTTAAGTGAGTTAAATTCAAAATCGTTAAAGGAAAGAAATTATTTTCCGTTATGATAGGTATTTCAAGCTATGAAGAATTAATGAGATATTATCTTCAATTTAGTCAAGATTTAATTACGATAACACTTTGATCGGACGATATTAGACGCACATAGTCTATCTATTTATATAATACTAGCTGCTCCGAGCGCCTTCGGCGCTCTTCACACCTAGACGGGGGCTCCGCCCCCTGTACCCCCCCCCCGAGTGTCCCTATTCTGAGCTATAACCATCTAACTCCTACCCTGTCCCATCTCTATAGTTTTTTATATATGTTTATTTATGCAGAAAAAATTAATTGACATAAAATATTAAAATAATAAAAATTAATAAATTAGTAAAAAAAAATATATAATACTTTAAAAAAAATTTGTGCCTTTGCGAGTTTCGAACCGAGAGTGCAAAGTCATAAGATAACGCCTTAGACCGTTCACCCACGAACCACTTATATTGAAGACTCCTATCAGGATATATTTAAGATGTCAAATTTTCGCCACCAGCGCCTCTATGATCTAGTATGGTAACTAAACTATTTTTAATTAATTAGCACCCCCTGGACACACCTTAGCAATTAGCGGTTTAATAAAAGAAGTCTGACATGCCCTGAGACCTACTGAATATGCATAAAAAATTTCAAAAGAACCGGTCCAGCCATTTCGGAGGAGTATCATTTCAAAGTTTTGTGACACGAGAATTTTATATATAAGATGTTTATAAATCCATTTGATGATAATAATAATTTAATCATCTAATATTTATATTTAATTCAATTTAGTGTGTTTCTAATTAGATCAAACTATTGATCTATTTGCATATAAATAAATTTAAAAAAAATATTGATATCGTTTACATTTTACAAATGGGTTTAGTCGAAATTTTGGGTCTATTTTTTCTTTATATTAGTAATAATCCAGGTGAGACTGTTACAGAAAAAATAAGAAAAAGTGAAAGTGTTTTTGTAAACGAAAACATTTAATTAACTCTAATCAATTATCTTATTTTCAATAAATGAACATATTTATAGTTAATAAAAGAAAAATGGTGCCATTTTTCAGCACATTTGAATATGGTATTTGAACATTAAATTTAAGCTCTCTAACACTAAAAAAATATCATGAACATTTTTTAAAATAATTCACTTGAATATAATATATTGAACACTAAAAAAAGTGGTTGCACATTAAAATAAGCTTAGAAACATTAAAAAAATCTTTGAGCACTAAAACAATTTTAGGAACACAATAAAATAAAATTAAAACGCTAAAAAAATTTCGTATCTGCGTTATACTATACTGGCATTGAAAAACCAAATTCTTTATTAGCTGCAATAAGAAAAGAAAAATTAAAAGAACCTCCTAAACACAAACTGCAGACATTCTTAAAACAATTAAGAAAAAAAAATATGGATCGTCTTCTATTTCTGGGAATGATCTGAAAATTTGGTGTCAAGAAAGAAATAATATACCTGATTCACCAGATGTACCATTTGTAGTGGATTTTACTATTACGTGGGATCCATTGGACGAAACTAATCAAGATATTATAATTGTTTTATCTACTACAAGATTATTAGATCTTTTACGTAAATCGGACATGGTGCAAATTGACGCGATTTATAAAGTTGTATGGCAGGGATTTCCAGTTATGATTATAGGTACAAGTGACAAAAATAAAGTATTTCATCCCTTTGCTGTTGCTATTTGCAAAGGTGAAACCGAGAATGATTTTTACATTATATTATCATTTCTGTTTGTGTTCTTCTTTAAAAGATATTTTAATTTAATCAGTAAATTAATTATATATTACTATTGTATTTTTATATCTATCTATCTCTGTGCCTCTACGGATCTCGAAAGCAACCCCATTTCTCCAAGTATCCCAATCCTGAGCTATAACCATCTAACTCCTACCCTGTCCCATCTGTCCACGTCCCTACATTGTCCACTCACCGCGTCCTTGATCTTCCCAATCCCACCATATATATATTTTGCAACATTTCTGGAAAATGGAACACCCGCAGCTCAGCTCAGGAGTTACCTAAGATTCTAATTTATTTTTATTTTTCATCTCATTTGAGGTACCCTTCACCTCAGAAAAATTTGGTTACCTTACTCCTTGTATTTTAGGCTCTGGAGTTTTTTGCGTACGGACGGACAGACTGTTGTATTAAATATATAGATATTTGATAGTTTTTCAAACGATTAAAAATTGTAAAAAACTGCTATATATAGAATTTCATCTTGCTGAAAGTACCGGAATTAATTTTTTAACACGTTGACTGGCAATCACGCACCATCACGTGACGTGGTACCATCAACATAGAGTCAAACACGCGTTGGTTTAATAAATATTTTTTATTAATTTTAATTTATAATTTATAATTAATTAAATTTAATTTAAATATAATATATTATGTTATTTAATCCAATTCAAATTTGTCAAGTGGAGACACTCCCGATTTTTTTATTTTTAATTGCAATATTCTTCAAAAATGTATGCATTTCTTATTTACTGAGTTAACACAAATTATCTTGAAATATTTTGCTATTGTAATCATTTAAATATAAATATTTATATTTTTAATAACTTTTATGTGTATTTGTCTTAATATGTGTCACGAATTCTGTATCTTTTAATAGAAAATATAAGAATATATGGTGCACGTTATTTTAGAGCAGGGTAAGTTAAGACAATAAATTTAGGCCTAGTTAGTCTAATTATATATATAATAATACAAATAACCTATGAGTATGATGAGTAAGCGGGGGTAGTTTCTTTCTTCTTTCTCTCAATGGATGAATGAATGAAAGAAATGGTGTGATCATTTTTTTTTTTGTTTTTTATTCCTCCGTTATCTAACCTTTCGCGGGGTAGATGGTGAACGAGGGGGAGGGGGTTGTATCCGTATCCCGATTTGGAATGTCGAGCACTCGTCACTTATTGGCCCTCGTCAAGGTCCCTGATCAGCAGGCGTCGCGATCCGATTTCAGTGGGCCGGTGGGGCCACGGCAGATGCGGCAACGGAGGGGCGGCCACTGGCCTTGTCCGTCTCGAGGCCATCGGCAGCCGCCGTCGCGAGCGGGCCAAGGGTCGTCTCCCCACTTCCCCCATCATTCCTTCTTCTCTACATCTCAACCCCTTTCCCCCTCCTTAAACTGACCGAGGAAGAACAACGCGATCGGAATTTCTGCAGCCATGCAGCTTCTTCCTCTCCCACACTCCCTTAATACTGCATTTTTTCTCTTTGTATTGGCAATCCTTTCCAACACACAAAGACTTTTAATAATAATAATTTAATAATAATAAAAATACTCCATTATACGTGAATGATTACTTTATTCACCCACACAAAAATTATATTCATTTTTTTTTATAATTTATTTCCTTCTATGCATATATCTAATTTTATTTTATTAACCATCTGGATTTGAGCCAATTTCAGCCATATTCCATATTTACTTAATATTTATGAATTCAATGAATTTTGCTCGAACATTTTTCTTTTTAATTAAATTAGTTTTCGTGACCAAAAAATATGAAATAATTTGGGATTTAGAAAGAGGAATAACAATTTAAACAATATAATAGGTTGGGGAAAAAGAAATCCATTATTTTTACGTGAACTTCAAGACTTTATTTAACATGTTTTGCATTGTCCGATTTAGGTCAAATATGCACCATTTTGTTCTATAATTTGTTGCCATTTTAATGGTAGCTTCATTATGTCTCTCTCATAAAAGTCTTGGTTCTTATTAGCGAAAAACTCCAGCAATTGATTTTCACACTCTTCCCTTGATGCCAATTTCTTATCACTAAAACACGCTTTGACCACGATCGCTTTCGCATAATGTTGTCGTATGTGACCCATTTCTCATCCCCAGTCACCATCCGTTTAAGAAATGGGTTGATTTCATTACGTTTGGCCAAGGCTTCGCAGATGGAAATTCGATCCATCATGTCTTTTGGTGTTAATTGGTGTGGCACCCAAACATCAAGCTTTTTTTTAAACCCAGCTTTGTGCAAATGGTTTAAAACTGTTTTGTGGTCGATCTTTAACTCCTGGGCGATGCTACGACTACTAACATGCCGGTCCACTTCGATGATTTCAGTGACTTTGTCGACATTTTCGACGACGGGCCTGCCTGTGCGAGGGGCATCCTTAACGTCAAAAATACCCGAACGGAATCGACGAAACCAAAATTGCGCGTAATTAGCTGTTACAGTATCGGGACCATAAACACTATTCACATTTTCAGCCGCCTGACTTGCATTTTCGCCCTTATCAAAGAAAAACTGTAAAATGTACCGAATTTTCTCTTTGTTGACTTCCATCTTTAACGCGTGTAACTCAGAACTGAATGGACAAAACAAAAAACTGCAAACGAATTCTTTTAGTGCGAACTGTTACCTTGACAGCGAGCATAAATTTGAAATTGTTTGATCGATAATTTACGAGATATCGATCACTACAGCCATCTACCGAAAAAATAATGGATTTCTTTTTCCCCACCTAATATTATTAAAAGTAATGTAATATATTTTAAATTCAAAAAGTAATTTTCCATAAGTATAAATAGGTATAAAATAAAAATAAACAAATATATCATGTTATTGATTAATCTTAAAAAGATTAATTTATCTAAAATAAATACTGTATTTTTCTTCTATCTAATTATTTTATATTGTGAATAAATAAATATCAAAGTTATTTAATCTGCCTCAAATAATCAAATTCGAATAAAAAGACACTTAGTTAAAAATTGAGAGGAATTCTAGACAAAAGTAAAAATACAAAGTTTTTACTAAAAACAGGACGAAAAAACATTGTAATGAAATATATGGGAATTAGAAGAGATTAAATGTTGGATGGAGCTGACAGCATAATAACTGACATATCATAAAGATTGTGAAATATAATTGGTGTGGACCGATAAATTTTGAGTTAAGTAGTGTTAGTTATTGCTTATTTGTTATTTATTATTTAATGAGAATCTATACATATTTGTTATATGATATTTACTTAATCTATATCTAATGTATAAATTACATCTCTAGAAATGGTATGGAATTTAGATAATATAAAAATAAATATAATTTTATATTTATTTGTTACAGAGGACTTTGAAATATATTTATAAAATTCTATCTCAGTTACTTATTGTTTTTTCGTTATGTAAAATATACAGTCATTTGAGCCTTGAAAGACCTTAATTTTATAAAAAAAAAAAAAATGAAAAAATTAAACGAAATATGATATTTTGAATTCTTCTTATTTCCTGAGGATACCTTGAAGTTATTTTCAAGTTAAATCTGTAAAATGACCTTAAAATGAAGGTCATACTAAATAAATAATATTACTTTTACTTAAACTATATAAATAATTAGTATTAAAAATAGCCTCAATTTTAAGTTAATTTTATAAAATATTATGAATTGTAGTATTTATTCCTATATTGTAGTATATATAAATATAGTGAGAAAAAAGAAACTATTTTTTTTTTTGTGAAAAGTTGGGGAAAAAATGTGGATTAAAATAAAAACTAATAGGCCTTTAATTTTATGAAGAAAAATTCTTTCATAAAAATAGGATGGGATGAAGGAGTGAGAATTATAAATAGTATTAGCATGGTAACCCAATCGCGTCATCAGTATGATTAAATCATTCAATGAAAATTCCCCCATGGTCATGGACACCTAAAATATATACGAACCCAATTTAGCTGGAGGCCATCGAAAAAAGCTCGGTGACACGTTTCGAATCACATCTTCTTTATTTTAATTTTTACATGATTCTAATGCGACAATATTTCTAGGCACACTCAGATAATACTCAAAATAATATATTTGAATACTTCAGCTCACGAAACAAAGATATGTAAGTGCAGCTTATGGTGAAGATGCTTTATCACATCAACAATTTAAATATTGAAGATTTTCTATTGTATTTCTTATATTTATATACATATATATATATATATATATATATATATATATTGTAGAGATATACATTGGGAGATGTTCTTTAGCTTTCCAAGTTTCAGATCTATATCACAATTGACCATAATTTTACTAACAAATCTTCCATTTGACATATACTTATTTAAAATTTAATACAATTTTATAATTTTTATAGCCTTAACATATCCAATAATTAATATTATATGTATATAGATCAGGATGAAATGTTTTAAAATTGTTGTTTAAATAGAGTGAACCTAAATTTGATATTTTATATCGTAAATTCAATAAAATTTTTATATTTCTTAATAGAATTATCACTCAATATGTCTTTCCTTTTTTTTCTCCCAATGAAATTATATGTATTTGCTATATAAAGGAATATAAAAATATGTTGTTACCTTGAAAAATTGTAAAATCTATAATGAAATGAACAAAAGCCATGATAGGTAAACTCTTATATAAATATAATCAATGTATATATATATATATATATATATACATAAATACATAAGCACATTGAAAACTTTTATTAAAAAACCTTTATCATCAAAATAAAGAAAAACATCCTACCTATTGAGTGACACTGAAAAAAACAATGGAAATTTTATTTAATTTATATCATAATGGAAAATTAAATAAAAAAAGATTTGTACTATTGATTGAAAACAATAAATTTGGTACAGAGAGGCAAACATCAATCATGTAATAAGAATTAACATCTAAGCTTTAATGAATGATGGAATAGTGAACCTTGAAAAACGTAAAAAATATTATATCAAGTTTACATTCAACGTAATTTATAAATTAATACTCCCTCTTTACAAAAAAAATTATCATATTTGTAATAAATTAACAATTTTTTTTATTTATTAAATAAAAAAAATAAAGTTGTATCATTTATATTTTAGGGTGTGTTACATATAAAACGAATCTTTTATATATGCTATATTCATATACATATATACAAATATCACCTTGAATGCCTAAAGATTTTCGTTAAATGTTGAAAATAGATATTTTAATTTTATTTTTTATAGAATTTAATATAAACAGAGTTGTTTTATTTGTTTGAATGAAATGCTGAGAAAATATATTTATATATTTAATTTTGTTTTGTGTCCTCCTATATACGTTTTTATCTTAAGATACTATGAAGATATTCTAAGCAGGATGGATGGCGATCCTTTTTAAATTTAAATCCGAAAATAAAGGATTTTCGGATTTAAATTTTCTCCACAAAGAAAAATAGAATTATCATCTATTTCCACAATTCCCATGGAACTCGTCAAATGTCATATGGCTGATGTGGCTGATTCGGATGAGTCGATCATCGATTATAAAAACTAATTTCTAATATAAGCTTTTATCTTATAATAAATAGTAGTACTAGTGCGGGTCAGCTTAAAAAATATTAAAAAATATATAAAAAAAATCATATTTTTCTTTAGACTTAATTAAACCTCTTTAAATTTCTATTATGAATAATATATAATTCAAAATTAAATTATCCTTTTTATTCTAATTTTTTATAAAAATTATCAATTTAATTGAATTAGACAAAAGAGGATCGATCCTCCATAAATGTCAAAAAAAAAATTTGTTGAATTGTTTTAAGATTATAGAATACATTGTAGCTATATCTTATATATAAAATTCTCGTGTCACAAAACTTTGAAATGATACTCCTCCGAAACGGCTGGACCGATTCTTATGAAATTTTTTATGCATATTTAGTAGGTCTCAGGCAATGTCAGACTTCTTTTATAAAACCGCTAATTGCTAAGGTGTGTCCAGGGGGTGCTAATTAATTAAAAATAGTTTAGTTACCATACTAGATCATAGAGGCGCTGGTGGCGAAAATTTGACATGTTATATATACCCTTATAAGAGGCTTGCAAACAATACTGGTTCGTTCGTCTAAGGCGTTATCTTATGACTTTGCACTCTCAGTTCGAAACTCGCAAAGGCACATTTTTTTTTAAAAAAATTATATATTTTTTTTAAATATTTATTATTATTATTAAATAATTTTATTTTATTAAATTAATAATTATGTCAATTAATTTTTTCTGCATAAATAAACATATATAAAAAAACTATAGAGATGGGACAAGGTAGGAGTTAGATGGTTATAGCTCAGAATAGGGACACTCGGGGGGGGGGGTACAAGGGGCGGAGCCCCCGTCTAGTTGTGAAGAGCGCCGAAGGCGCTCGGAGCAGCTAGTACCTATATATTATTATTATTATTCTATATATAAATATATAGATATATAGTGACTTAATAAAGTGAACAGCAGTCTAACACAGCATTAATATGTTGATCAAAATTAAAGAAATTAATTTTTACTATAAAAACATAAAAATGTCAATTATTTAAAATTAAATTGATATTAAAAATTAATTTCTCAAATTTTGATTCATATATTAATGCTGTTGAGAGAGGCGCAGCACTAGACAGGTGTTCTCTTTTTTCCGTCTTTGTACATTTATAATTATTGGTTTTATAATATGTATATATAATATGTTTGATTATGTCGTCACTCGATTCCTTATATTAAATACTTCATTCATAATCAAGATACATGAAATCTTTATCATTTATTATTGAAGGAAATAAATGCTTATTGCTGTCGAGATTTTTTGATTTCAGACACAGATTGAAAAATATAATTAACATTAATTAAAAATAGGTAATTCCAAAGTAAAAATATTAAAATAATAGAGATATTATGTAATTTTTTCCTTTAAATATTTATTGAAATCTCTCTTTCCTATTTTTGTTTCAATTTGTTAATCATTTGATAAACACTCTAATAGATGACCTTGTTTTTGATTTCATTGACAAGAAAACTCCCTCTCATTTATACTGGACATCCTGTATAGCAGAGTTTCTCAACATGGGTTTCATGAGGAAAAAGAGGGGGAAACCAATTAATTGTTCAGAGAAGAGGGAGATGGAAAAATTTCAAAAGAATTTGAATCTTTTAAACAAATAAACCTTCGGAATATTATTATTAAATTGTTACAATGCTGTATATTATATAATTTAAAATTATCTGAAAGTTGAGATTTTTTTAAAAATATTAATATACAATTAAAGTAAAAGTAATTGCATTTGTTTATCAATTCACTTGTTGATTAAGTTGAAAATAAATTTAAGATGTCATTAGGTCAGAAAAACAAGACTAAATATGTTTTTTTTTTCTCTTTTAATCGCAATTGTTTTGAACAAAGATTTACGTCAGGTAAATAAATATCTGACGTATATGTTTGTTAATCTTTCTGTTTCATTCTAGTGAAAAATCCAATCAAATGAATATATTTATTTATTATTAAATAAATAGTAATACAATTTTTACAAAATTTATATTTTATATTTATCAATCAAGTTTTTCAATGTTTAATCGAAATCGAAATATACTAGTATTTATATATTAAAAGAGTGAAAGTTTAAATAGAAAAATATAATGTACTAAAAATCTTTTTTTTTTTTTTATAATATAAAAATGAATTTCTAATTTTTGAAGTCGAACGTCTTCTAGGAATCCCTACAAAACTTAGCACAGAATTTGTGCAAGGATCTTCAAAAATTATTGGCCTGGGTCAAAAAAAAAAGCACGAGAGATAGACAGACAATAGATGACCTTTTTCTGGGTTTCTTCACATTTATCTTGGTGCTTTCCTTTTCTACCCTCCCCCTACTTCTCACCTCACCTAGAATGAAGAGGTGAGTGACTCTCGATAAGACCCTCTTCCCCTCTACAGTTCGAGAGCGAGAGTTAGCTAAATATAATGAAATTGAGGTTTGAAGCGAAAGGGAAAGCAAGAGAAATGCGAAAGTACTTCTTTTTTCCAATAGTATTTTTGTTCTATAAACAAATCAATCACGCAAACGACCTGATTATCACCAAGAAAAACACAAAATTCATACTTTTCATAAACAATTCCATTAAAATTAAGAACATGATTCCGATTTATTAAAAAATATAAATTAATATAAGAAAAACTATTTATAGAAAAAATATATAATATAAATTTTTTTTCATAAAATTTTCTTTAAGTAAATAAATTTTAAATAATATATATTTTATAATTTTTTAGAATTCATTTTATTATTTATTGCATTTATCATCAGGGCCGTCCTAAGATTTTCGGCGCCCGTGGGCTCCTAAAATTTTGCGCCCCTTTTCATAAGAAATTACACAGAATGGTTAGTAAAAATATATAAACTAATAAAAAATGCCGCCCCCAGAAGGCTTGCGCCCTAGGGCTATAGCCCAATTAGCCCTGTGGTTAGGGCGGCCCTGTTTATCATATGAAAATTTTAGATGAGTTTGAAAATATTGTTAATATGTTTTAATTTCTCTCAAATTAAATGGATTATTTTTAAATTATACTTTTATAAACATCCATAAGACTAAAAATCATTTAAATATAAAATTTGCTATGTATTGATATAAATATTTATTTTTTGTATAGAATTTTATTATATATTGCATTAAATTATTTTACTTATTATTTTTTTATATGTAGTCTATATTATACGAGTAATTTATTACATTTTTTAATTGATTTATTTATATGAATAAAAATGCAATGTTCATTCAATTGCATTGCAATTTTGTCAGAATATTTAATTCAAATATTAAAATAATAATTATCTGGTGCATTGGTTTTTCATGTGAATTTAATTTATATTTTGGAATTTTATGCTTGTTTTTATATGCATTCCAGTAAGTTTTGAAAAGATGTTTGTTTTTATGGAGATATATATGATTGTTATTATTATTAAATATATACGTTATCAAGAAAATAATAGATAACTAAAACAAAAATATGAAAAATTCTAATATTGATTTTTAAAATTGATAGAATATTTGTTTACTAATTTCTTAGAATTGCTTTTATCGATACTTTTAATTTTCAATTGAATTTTATCAATTTTTTTTATTTTTTACCTTTTGTATAAAACAAAAAAAATTTTTTTTTTAAACTTCATTATTTAAATTTTACGAAAATGTAAAATACTAAAGATAAATGATAAAAATATGACATTCAAGTTTAATGATAACAAAGAGAAGGAATTTTAAAAATTGGAACGCCCTCAACTTATGATATTATTGAATAATTTTAATAATAAATTTCGATATCATTTTAATGTTTATCATCATATCATTATGTATTTAAACATAAAATATTTAGAATAATAAAATAATTTTAATTATTCACTTTTAAGTATTTAACCTGTTTTAAAGGTGAAAGTGAATTTGTTTAATTGCTAGATTCAAGTGTTTCTCTTTACTTTCAGTGAAGACTTTTGTTCATTCTCCAATGTTCGTTGTCGGCCTTGACATTGTCACGTGACAGTTATCATATCCACCATCATCATCATCACTACACTAATAATTGTCTTTTACCCCCTTTTATTGGGATTTATATTTCTTCTTATACATTTTTATAAAAAAAAAAAATTAAAATCTCTAAATTGAAATTTCTATATTAATATAATAAAGTTTTATGGATTAGTTCACCCCCAAATCCCAGTGTTTTATTTTTTTAACAAAGTCTATCGTATATAATTTCTAGCCGAAATTTTGAATTAATTGAATAGTAGCATTCTGAGGAGTGTGTGTAAAAGAAAAATTTTTTGATAATCCACTTTCAGAAAGGAGTAGAAAAAGAAAAGTAGATATTTTTCTCTCTGAGTTTAACAGAATATTTATTTAATATAAAGAAAAGAAATATATTCGCACAGTACTTTTTAAAAAAGTGTGAGGTCCCTCTGTGATCCTGATATTTATTATTATTCTCCAAGAATAAAATAGTATTTAAAGGTAAAGGAAATATTATTTTTTATTTTTTTGATTCTTTTTTTGTTTTAATTAATAATTCGAAGTGAACCATTATATTAAATTAAACCCTCTTAATGAGATTACAATTTGCTGAAAGAAAGTGGCTTGTAATTAAAAGCCTATTTAGTGCCCTATATTGTGCTCAACCGCAAAGGGATCCCTAAATGTAGGTCACTGATGCCCATAAAACCACGGGACAATCACAACACTTTACAGACCCAAAACTTTCTTTTATTTTTTATGGAGATGCACTCTTCTCCCCACCATAATCTAGAACATAATTATTAGGTCGGACTGGGGAGGGGAAGCTAGAAAAAAAGGTTAACCTTGGCCAGATTTAAACCCTTCAAGTGGCATCTCCAAGGACGAAACCAATCGAAGGGATCCAGAAAGTGAAAACCTAAAAAAAGACGTTTGGAATTCAAATAATTTTCTAAAATATTCGAAATAGCAGTGCTAAATTGTTTTAAAAAGGAACATATGTAGCAGGCAGACAATGACAATTGCATTTTTCAAAGTCACCCAAGAATAAGGGTTTAGAGAACAAAACGTTCATCAAGGGCAGTAAGAATACAAATCTTTCTAAATTAGCTCCTTTATCTGGGCCTCATCTCATAAATAAAAATTAAACACAAAATTAACTAAAGAGAAAACTTTCTTTTTTGTATTTCTATTTAATTCAAATGAAAAGTAAAAATAATAATACATTTTCTTATTGAAAAAAATTTAAATACTAAATAAATAAATTAATTTATTTAAGGTAAAACCCTCCAGTAATTGGCCACCCGACTGTAGTTTGTCAATTTGCTGAAAAATACATAAAATAAGAGTTTTAAAAAGAATTTCCAATCTATTGTTAGCTTATGAGATAGTGCAAACATCTGTGAGAGTGTCAATAAATCGCACGCATATTGACAGCCCTTAGTTCCATGATGGCTCATCTTGACATTTGACGGACCTCTCAACATAGCTAATAAAGGTAATTTCTTAAGTAATATAGTAATTTTGTGAGGCAAGTAAACAAATTTACTAATTAAAAATGCATTGTCGTTTACAATGTGATCAATAGTGGGTGGCCCATTACTAGCATCTATTTTTCAAAAAAATTTAGTATTTAGCCTGGGTGGCAACTATTGGCTATTACGTATATTAATTTTAATTTGTTCTATTCCTTTTTATAAGAATTGAAATGGCTTAACTATATTTGTGTTGCCTTGTTTTATTTTAGTAATGGGCCAGGGTGGGCAATTACTGGCCTTTATTTAGGCCAACTACTAAAACTTTGAATTTATTGCTTAAAAAAATTATTCACGCAAAAACGATTTGATCTTGAATTATCAAATTTGATATACGGGAATTATTCCAAGTTCGCAGTTTCTACCAACTTTTGAGAAATGTAGCTCTTTCGGAAGTGGGTCATTACCTACAAAGTTTTGATTTTTTTTCCTCTAAAGTGGCCGTAAAAATAAAGATATATGTTTGATAGTTTTTCACATGATTAAAAATTGTATAAAACTGCTATATATAGAATTTCAGCTTGATTGAATCGCTGAAAGTTCCGGAATTAATTTTTTAACACTGCAAATCACGCGCCCGCACGTTTACGTGGTACCATCAACAAAGAGCCAAACACGCGCTGATTTAATAAATATTAATTATTAATTTTAATTTATAATTTATAATTTTAATTATATTTAATTTAAATATAATATTTGTTATTTAATCCTATTCAAATTGCGAGATTCGAGTTGAGTGGAGACACTCCAGGTTATTTTTATCTCTGCTTTTTATTTTTATAATATTGACCAATTTACTTTTCTGTTAATATTTTCAGGAACAATATAAGGGTCCAAGTAGAGTCTATGCACCTGTGAATTTATAAATAAAGTATAAGTAAGTACTTAAAATATAGCATTCATACTGGATGGGCAACTATTGGCGCAGTAAGAGGCCATCTACTAATTTTTCATAGAATCAAAGTGGCCAATTACTAGTGCAAAAAAAATTTATTTAAATTTTCTTACTCATAGACTTTTTGAAAATAAAGTTACCTGTTAATTGTTCTTAATTAATTGGTTATTAGACTATCGATATACGTTATCATCCAGCACATACCATGATAAACAACATAGCTAGCGTTTAGTAACGGATAAAAACCGCTTAAGTGACCATCTACTGAGTCTTTTACCTTAGTTATATAAATTATGTAATTATAATTAAATTAATTTAATTTTATATTAAGTGATTTTAATTTAAAACCTTTATACTTATACATATTTATGTAATTTTGTTATAAATATTAAAAAAAAATTTTACAAAATATTCCTATATTTACTGTAAAAATAAATATTTATATTATACTTATAAATTTTATCATATATAACATTGAAATGAATATTACATTAATGTAATTATAAAAATATGATTATAAAATCTATAATAGCTATTTTAGTCATCCTATTAAAATATAAACTGGTTTTTATGTTATTGTAATTTTAATCTACAAAATATATTAATATATTAAAACTAGTGTATTAATTTCATAATAATTGTTTATTTTATAATTTCAATAATCAATTAAAATATTATATAATATTAATTTCTAATATATAATAAGTCCAGCATATAATAATATTAAATATTTCTAGAAGCTAAAATTCAAATTATAAAGTGCAAAAGGGGTCGAATCGATTTTCTTAAAAGTTGAAGAACTACTATGTTATGTCATTCAATTTGGTCATTCAGGTGAAAATATATATTTCCATCTAAGCAAATAATAGTGTCTTTTTGATTTGTAACCTAACGGGAAAATGGCACGTGCTCCATAAACTCTTTTTCTTTTTCTTTTTAGGTCAAACAAAAACAACCCCTATTACAACTGTATATTGTAATAAGTTAACGGTTAAATGAAACTGTTCTCTTTTGCGAAAACAAAATTAAAAAACATTGTCTCACCTCTTTTGTACAAATAAGGGTAGTGTTGCCATTCATATTTTGTTATTTTGAATAAAAAATAAGCTGGAGTGTCTCCACTCGACTATCTCGCAATTTTAATTGGATTAAATAACATATATTATATTTATTTATATTTATATTTTAATTATAATTATAAATTAGTAAATAATATTATTAAAAAAGCGCGTGTTGTTGATACCACTTCACGTGTTGGCGCGTGAGTCGTGTTAAAAAATTAATTCCGGTACTTTCATCGATTCAATCAAGCTGAAATTCTATATATAGCAGTTTTATACAATTTTTAATCATGCGAAAAGCTATCAAACACATATCTTTATTTTTAAGGTCACTTTAGAGGAAAAAAAATCAAAACGTTGTAGATAATGTCCGTCTGCCGGTTGAGCTACATTTCTCAAAAGTTGATAGAAAACTACATATAATGCCCGTATTTCAAATTTCATGATTCTAGCTCGAACCGTTTTTGCATAATCTTGTCTACAAACAAACACACACACACAGACATTTTTCTCAACCATAGTGAAAATGACTCAGGGACCTTCAAAACGTATAAAAACATAAAAATCTCGACATAGACATCTCTGGCGAGATAGTAATTAAGAATTATTTTATTATATTTCCCCAACAAATTACACATTAGAAGAAGACATTTCATCTTATTTTACATTATTATTCCATTGAAGCTTAACCGGTAATCTGGCGTATTAAAAAGCTACTTTTTAAATTTTCAGATAAATAACAAAATAATTATACTCACGTTTATCTCTCTTTATTATTGTTACATAATAATATTTGAAAAATAGATAATGTAAACATTTGATATTGTCACTCTATGTATTATATACATATATAAATTCATTCATATTCATATAAATATTATATATTCATATCAATATTGTATTGTAACTGATAACATTAAAAAATAAAATAAACTATAATAGCTATAATAGAATATAATATAAATATAAAAAAATTTATAAAATAACGTTTTTGTCATGGAGTAAAAAGAATAAAAAAATTTTTCTATAAGCCTGACAAAGTTTATGGACGAATTGCTTCATATTCAACTAAAACGTTGGGCGCATATAGTTTTATTTATTCATATGAAAAATCAAGTCAAATTTTTGTAATAATAAAAATTTTATAATATTAAACACATATACTGGCAAATTTTTTTATCATGCAATAAAATTGATAGGTTAAGAGGTAAGAAATTAGTCTTTTATTATTTTTCACTGGAACTTATATCAAAATTTAAAAGAATTTTTATTAAATTTACATATTATCAGTCAAATCCAAATCAATTAATTTAAAAATATTTACATATTTTTACTATATTTTTAACTTTATATGACAAATAAGTTGGATTTGGAGCAGGGCCGCCCTAACCACAGGGCTAATTGGGCTATAGCCCTGGGGCGCAATCCTTCTGGGGCGGCATTTTTTATTGGTTTATATATTTTTTCTTATTGTTAAATAGTAGTTTTATAGTAACCTCCAACCCGGAGTGACATCACTTCAAAGATTTTAATCATGCACATTCAAAATACATATCTATTTTTCTTATTCATTGAATAAATAATTTTAATAAGAATCCTAACAGAAGCGATAATTGTGCAGTTTGAAAATGTTGATATATAACATTTTCAACACAAACAAATGACACTGTTTCAAATTTTATTGAAGAGTGTCTTTATTTTACGTGAATTTATTAGAAAATATCTTATGAAAAGGGGCGCAAAATTTTAGAAGCCCACAGGCGCCGAAAATCTTAGGACAGCTCTGAGTTGGAGTAAACGAATGAATTTAAATGTTGAATCTTGACACATTTCATTCTTGATTATTTTTATTATTATAAACCAACCATCCTATATTAGTTTATTATATACTAATAGAAAATTTGAAAAATATTTCTCCAGATAACTCTATTAATAATTTTTACTTTTATGACATGTCATATATATGTATATATATTATCCAGTATACCATATTCATATTATCCAGTACAAATATTTAAATCCATTCAATAATCAAATTAAAAAGTTAAAAAGCAATACCTTCCCTTCCTATCGTTGGTAAAAATATAAAAAGATTAATAAAATGTGTAGGTGTGTTTTCCTTTCAATCAGTTAAGCAATTTTTTAAATAATTGGATGTTCTCGCGCCCAACAGTTTGAGAAAATCACAGAGTTGATTAAAATATTTAATTGTTTAATTTAGTTGAAAATTTGGGATTCACATTAAACAATTACAATTAAATTTATATATATATTAAAAGTTTTTTGAATATTGAATCTTTTTTTAAAAAAAAACCTTATCTCTTCTTATGGAGCTATATTTTAAAATATATTGGTGGGGAGACCTCTTGGAAAATTTCTTTTGAACAAGACTCTGGGAATTAAAATTTTTTTACTATGATAGAGTAAGTGACTCGTCTTTCATTTATTTAATAATTAAAATGAATTAATAAATTACTACACACCGAAAATGAACAATAAAATATTTCCAGAAACTATTACTTATTTTTTTATTTTTCATATGAATATGATTTATTCTAATTGAACTTAATATATATAATTATTATTAAATTTCAATCTAACTATAAAGCATGATTTAATTTTAATAAATATAGATACTGAACATTAAGAATATTTGTTAAATATTGTATATATTTTAAATAGCTAATTAATTAGGTAATTTTAAAAATACATATAGTTTTTTTTTTACTAAATATGAATTAATCATAGGGCAGAGAAATTATAACACATCATCAATTTATATTCATAATAATAACTATTTCGTTATAATTTCACTAAAAAAAATTAAAATTAAAAATTGTTTAATAACTATATAGGTAATTAATGCGCCCATATTTCTAGATCCATTTCCATTTTTTTTTTTTATCTAAATAAATTACATAATAAATTTACAAATGTTTGAATTTTTATTATATTCAAGTAAAATAAATTATTAAATCTTCATCATTTTAGAAATAAAGATAGAAAATTAAAATGAAAAAATAAAAGAAAAAAAAAATGTAATTGAACATTTTTGTTTACATTTTTTTTTCTAGGGATTACCTTATGGAAATTAGCTGGAGTGTCTCCACTCGACTATCTCGCAAATTTGAATTGGATTAAATAACATACATTAATTTAAATTAAATTAATTAAATTATAAATTAAAATTAATAAATAATATTTATTGAACCAGCGCATGTTTGGCTCTTTGGTGATGGCACCAAGTCACGTGTTGGCGCGTTAAAAAAATTAATTCTGGTACTTTCAGCGATTCAATCAAGAAAAAAATTCTATATATAGCAGTTTTATACAATTATTAATCATGTGAAAAATTATCAAACATATATCTTTATTTTTACGGTCACTTTAGAAGAAAAAAATCAAAACGTTGTAGGTAATGACCCTCTACCGGTTGAGCTACATTTCTCAAAAGTTGATAGAAAACTATGAATTTTGAATAATGTCCATGTACAAAATTTCATCATTCTAGCTCAAACCGTATTTGCGTAATCTTGGTTACATACATACACACACACACACACACACACACACAGACATTTTTCTCAACCTTAGTGAAAATGATTCAGGAACCTTCAAAACGTATAAAAACATCAAAATCTCAACATCGAAAATTTTCGTGATCGCAATATTAGGGTTTATATTTGTTGTTCTTATTTTGTAATTTTTATACTAAAAATATATATTCCATATTACTTCTCTTTGAATTAAACTATAACTATGCCCAATTATGTTCCAATTCGTTACTTTGTATACCAACAGATACACTTACATTGATTTATATATCTATCCATATATATATATATAGATAGATAGATATATAAAATGAAATTCAGGGAATTCAGTGAAATCAGTGAAAGGGAACAATCGCCTGTCTACCTGCTTAAAGAGGTCGTCCAGTCGTTCTTCCAAGACAAATAAAACCAAACAAATGTAACATGTGCAATTCCATTGTGAGACGAGACTGGTGGTGTCGTCAAGGCTAAATGTTTTGACGGATAGAAAATGTTACCAGAATCCGACAAAGGGAGACACTAAACTTATTGCAAAAGAAGAGAAAAATAAAAAGAAACAAGGTCAACGTAATACAAATCACAAAGGGTTGGATATCCCATATTTTCTTTAACGATTTTATGGCTAATTCAAACGAATATTAAGGCTAACTTTCTATTAAATATATATTGAATGGTAAATTATAATTTTAGTATAAAATTTTTTATTGATCAATTATAGCGATATATATAATATTTGAATTTATGTTTATAATGAATACTATTTGAATATTATATCTGTCAAATTATGTTGGATAAAATTACTTAAAACATTATGGTTTTTATTTAAATCCATGAATCTCCACCAAATGTATTAACTATTCAAATAAAAATGAAATTTTTAATTAAGAAACGTTTCTATTAAAATAAATATTTTTTTAAAGAATTTTGTTCTATAGGATTAAATTCAATTTGAATAATATTAAACTATTAAAACAAAATTATCAGAAACAAATAATAATCTTTTAAAATTTAAATTGAAGTCCTCTTTTACATTATTAATTTTTTTTTTTAGTTAAGAAAATAATAATTTAGTAGAGTTAAAAAGACAAATAACTATTTTGTTTGTCATTTTTATATTTAAAAATTGTTATTCTTTCATGAATTATTTATTATTATTAATTATTTTTTTTCTTTCTTTTTTTACTACTAGTATTTTTCTTTTTTTTTCAGTTCTTTATTTTCTACACGTGGCTTATGCTTGTGGAAAATGACAATGACATAATATAAATAAAATTTATACTTACATATTTAGTTTTCTATAAAACATTACAATTTATGTTATTATTTAATAAAATTTAATTTATCGGGTATTTCAGATTTTATATAAATTCACAGATTTTTGAAAAAAAATTAATATAATCACATCTAATGTTAGTTAAAGCTTTTGAAGAAAATACTTTTGAGAAATCATAGTGCATGTTTAAAATGATTCAAATTTGGAAATTTGGACATGGGAAGAGAAGAGCGTGAAAGAACCTAAAAAGTCTTAATATAGCGAATTTCAAGTATTGATTGGATGAGACTTAGCAACATTTTACGAACCCAATTAAATCCGTGCAAATGTCTAGTAAGTCATGAAAAAGATTTAGTAAAAAATAAAAAAATGGATTCCACTTGAACTGAATTCACCACAGTAGGACAACCGAAATACTACGAGCTTGATTTAATGATTTCTCCTTGGAAATGACGTTATCCAAATTATAAAATAAACAAAAAATCTGTTCTATACATGCATTTTAACCAATTTTTCATACAGAAGTTGATTTTCATCCTAAATTTTTGGAATTAAGAAGTAACGATATATTTCAAGAATACTAAACGTAAATATTCTTGAATAGAAACAATCGAGATTGATTGGAAGTCTAAATATAGATGATAGACAAATTTCAATTTAATCTGTTTGGTATGTCAAATGTATGTGTTCAATTATGAACTATTAAGATATTGTGAAACTCTTAATAATGTCCTAAATAATGTCATAATAAGTTGACCGGTGGCCAGGTCCGAACCGACCGACGGTTTGAAAAATTAATTTCCAGCTACAGAAACAATTTCAAATAATTTTAATATATCTATTAATGTAATAAAAAACAGATATGAATATAACATAAATATTTTTAATTTTATTTTATTTATAATATATATGTAAGACCAGGCTGTGACGTGATGAATGGCTGGATGACGTCATATAATTTTAAATCAAGAAAAAACTAATAAATATGATTTTTCTCGAGGATAAAACCAATACAAAGTGCATGATTCGTGGTGATATATAAAAAAATCTCCTCATGTGAAATTTGGTGTGAAAATAACCCTTCCCTTCCTATCGTCGATCGCTAATACTACCACTTCCGGTTTCCGGAATAGCACCAAAAGTTGATCAATTCATCCCACTGATGCATTAAGTAAATATACCAAATTTCATCAAAATCTGTTTAGCCGTTCAGGCTGTACACATCTATACAGACGGACAGACGGACAGACGGACGGACAGACATCATGCTAAAAATACTTTTTTCTGTTAAGAAAATGCATGATTCGTGGAGATATGTAAAAATCTCCACATGTGAAATTTGGTGTGAAAACAATACCTCCCTTACTATCGTCGGTCGGTAAAAATTATCAGAATATCAAAAAGGTAAAAAAAGTGGTTTTGCTTCCTGATAATGTAACATCAATTATATACAGCAAATTTTATTTAGAAAAAAATTGTTGCATTTAAGTGAGATCTAGTACATTGTCATGTTTGCATAGCTTACTTACCTCTTAAACTCATTTTTAGCATCTCTTTAATTTTAATGAAAATAACGATGAATGGTAAAATAAATTATAAAGACAATAAACCAACAATGTTAGAATTAATATAAATACAAATTAATAATAAATAAATTAATATTTAGAGTTATTAATTAGATTACATTATTTAAGTTAAAATTTTATTATTTGTTATTTTTTCAATGCAATAGTTTTTTTTTATTATACTTCGCAATATATCTTTTACAATTACGTATGTAAGGTGACATCCGAGCATAATATTTTCCGAATTACATAAGTGAGGAAAAATAAATGTCCTTGGCCATGATGCTTAGTCATAGAATGTTTATTTTGATCCCTATATATTATATATATATATATATGTATATATATAAACATAAAACTAATCTCGAAATCTATCCATCCCCTGCTGTGGAGGTGGAACCAAAAGTAGTAACTATTAAATAATAATCAAATGAATCTCTAAAGAAAAATAACAAATTTATCTGCTCATTTGAATTAATATAATCAATGAATAGGATTTTTAATATCAATATATATATATATATATATATATATAGTTGCAAATTTTATTGAATTTTATGTATTATTTTTTATAATTATCATGACAAGTTTAAGAGTAAAAAATTATATTTATAAATCAAACAAATTTTTTTATTGTATTTTATGAGGAAGTTACGTTTAATTAATTTACTATTATTTTTTAGCTTCTAAATTAAACTAATTAGTGAAATTTCATAAAATTCTTAAGGTTGTTTTCAAGAACAAATAAGTTGACCTGTGGCCAGGTCCGAACCGACCGACGGAAACAATTTCAAATAATTTTAATATATCTATTAATGTAATAAAAAACAGATATGGATACATAAATAACAAATATAAACATTTTTAATTTTATTTTATTTATAATATATATGCAAGACCAAGCTGTGACGTCATGAATGGCTGGATGACGTCATATAATTTTAAATCAAGAAAAAACTAATAAATATGATTTTCCCGAGGATAAAACCAATAAAAAGTGCATGATTCGTGGAGATATATAAAAAAATCTCCTCATGTGAAATTTGGTGTGAAAATAACCCTTCCCTTCCTATCGTCGATCGCTAATACTACCACTTCCGGTTTCCGGATTTGCACCAAAAGTTGATCAATTCATCCCACTGATGCATTAAGTAAATATACCAAATTTCATCAAAATCCGTTGAGCCGTTCAGGCTGTACACATCTATACGGACAGACGGAGGGACGGACGGACGGACAGACATCATGCTAAAAATACTTTTTTCTGTTAAGAAAATGCATGATTCGTGGAGATATGTAAAAATCTCCACATGTGAAATTTGGTGTGAAAACAATACCTCCCTTACTATCGTCGGTCGGTAAAAATATAATACTATATTACAATTAAAATTCTTATTTTTAGTATTTACTTCTATTTAGTAATGCAAATATTAAGATTTATTTTAAAAATAGTAATTGATGAAAGTTTAGATTTATTTTCTTTTATTTTTATTTTTATTCCTCATTTATTTTTATTCCTCATTCATAAGCTAATTTTTTTAGATCTCATGTAGATCAAGGGCCTTCTTTTAAGTTACACCTGTGGGGGTCATTTGTTTAGAAATAAAAAAATAACTTTTTTCATTGGCGGGGATTTTACCTTCCATTCCAATCATTAAAATATCTATAAAATGAATCTAGATTTTTTGAATATATATATTTTTTTTTAATTATTAAAATAATATTTAAATATATATATTGGGTTGGGGAATAAGTTTGTGCGTTTTTAAAGAGCTTTATTTAAACAAAGAACAATAATTATAATAATAAATTAATCAATTATGTATTTGATGTTACTGTTTACCACCTTGACCAATTTGTTGATGCTATTCCGCCAAAAATCACCTGGCCAGGTGTCGAAGAAGTTGGTGAGCCAGATTTTGAGGTCCTCTTCGCCGTCGAAGGTAACACCTCTGATTTGATTTGACATGAAGTGGGAAATTTTTTTCAAAATTTTTTCAATTTAGTTCTAAAAAAACAAGGTAAACCGTTTGTCCCGGTTTGGTGTTTTCGAAATATGGTCACACTAATTTATACCCTTTACTTTTAAATAGCAAAGAAGAAATATTCAAATATAGAAAGAATAAATAAAAAATAATTTAAGTTAAATATGATCTAAATATTTTATTAAATGAATTAAAATGAGTAGAATAAATTATTTAATTGAAATGATATTTAAATATTAGAATTTAAAATAACAAAATAGACATTATATTAATTCTTTGTTTGGGAATTGCTAGAATTATTATTTATAATTCATTGTGTAAAATGAATCCACTTGGTCAGTAAGCCACCCGAGGCTCTTGAATGAACATTATATAGTTATTATAAAATTAATTTCTGCGGTTAAAAATATTAATAAAATATATAGCCTGTGTTCAAATAGAGGTGTGAAATTTTATAGAAATCGGCCCAGCCAATTTTGAGTCTATAACATCCTTATTTTCCTAACAGATAGATATGACATGAAATTATAAAATCACTTTTGGATTCTAAAGGTCATGAAACGCGAAGATATTAAAAAAAATTTAAATTCTGAGGACAAAAACCTTTTTTTACACGCTTTTATTTAGTTTTAATCCGTGTCCTGTCGTCAAATCTTCCAACGTGAATTTGACCTACATCCCAATGTTTGAATGAGCTGAAATTTCGCATACATATGTAACTCCGATGACAATGCATTATTCTGATTTATCCCAAGTCATTATTATCAGGTATTATTTTTATCAATTAGTAATTACATATTACATAATATTGAAAAATAGTAATTATGTACATATTGCATAATATTGAAAAATACGTATGGGAAAAAAGGGCTGTTTTTAGGGTTTTCCCGGCAATTATTCGACTTTTTCTCGCCGTAAAAAGCATCCTTGGACTATATAATTCCTTGGACTTCAACGAACATTTAAAAAAAAGAATTGTCAAAATTGGTCCAGGCGTTATTAAGTGATTTATATTTACCAAGTGGTCTAACTTTGTGTCTGTGCAAATGTGAGAATGGCAAGTTTGTCCTCCCTCTTATCTTTAAAATTATAAACAATAAAACATCTTTATTAAGAAAATATGTGTTGATTTATTGTCCGGAAATATGCGTCGCATTTTTATTTCTCCTCTCATTTCAGAAATAAAATCTCTTGCAATTAAAAAGTTTGGAAATAAAAAATTAATTATAACAGACATTAATAGATTTGTTATTTTAGAAGTGCAATGATTTATTTTTTGTTCATAATAAATAAATAATTTCATATAATAATTTTTCGTTGAAAGCAAAAAATATTGCCAGATAGATTAGATGTTTAATTTGTTTATCTAGTGATTTAAGTTATTAAAACAAAATCTACCTTGTAAACGAAGATACTTATTTTTTATTTTCCTTCTATTAATGAATATATTTTTTTAAAAAAATATTTTTTTCACCTCACTTCAATTTTCGTTTAATAATTTGTAATTATATATTTAAAATAACTCCAAGGATTTTTATCAAATTCACGCATCAGAGTTAATTTAGAGTTGGAAAAATTGTTATGAAAAAGGCAAAAGTAATTTGAATTTGAATTTTTCTTTATTAAACTAATTAACAGGCTAATGAACTAATGATTAATATTAATAGAGTTGATATGAGTTATGTGACTTATTTATCTAATTTATAAAACATGCTATATATAAATATTATGCCAATCAATAACTTAGTCCAGCTCTCCTTTAATTTTTCTTTATTTAAAGAATAATTTGGTATTGTGTTTTCAAAATAGACTTAATAGACTTAGATTGAACTTTGACAGTCAATTGTTCTCTTAAGCCAAATTCTTTTAAAGTATACAAACAATCAGTAATCAGTTGGGCCTCTGTTTAGAGGGATGTAAAACAATCCAATTCGCTTTATAATTTGTTCAATCTAAATAATCATTTTCAATGACTTGTGACACGGTGCATAGTCATTAAATAAATAATATTAACTTCACTAAAACGACTTTAACTTAAATTTCAAAATAAGTTCAGAAAGTAAGAATATACAGTTTTTATATTTTATAAAAATACTCTGCTAAGGAACTTTTGAATTCATTTGATTGAGACATTTTGAACCACCGCGAACGTGGCGACCAGATTTTCATCTTTTCACCTCCCTGAAAAGATTTCAACTTATGAGAAGGTGAAACAAGAGGTTTGTAAGTAGATCAAGGAGATGGTGCGTGAGTTCTATGAGAATGAAATCAAAAAATTTGTGCCCCAATGTAAAAACATAGAACTGGTAGGTGTCCAAGTAGTTTTCCATAAGTAACATATATATCTTGACCCATACTTATCCAAATTATTCATATTAAACAATGAGAGATGACTTAAAGGAGAGTGGTAAATTATCAAATCTATATATATATAAAAGGGAATGTCTGTCTGTCTGTCTGTTTGTCTCGCCTAAACTCAAAAACTACCCGTCTGATTGCGATGTAACTTTCAGGGATTGTTGTGGATATTCCAAGGAAGGTTTTAGTGTAGTTAAATCCAAAATTAATTTAATTAGTAATATTTTGGTAAAAGTCTATTCATGGTTACCATGGTTACATTAAAAAATTTACAATAGATAAATAAAAATAATTGGAAATCTTTTCAACTTATTATTTTGATAAATTTTATTAATATTTTTAATTTTTTTTTAAACTGTCAAAAATAACATACCCATAATAACAGTTGTAATAAAAATAAAAATATAAATCACAATGTAAGTAAAATATTGAATCGTTTTATTTATATTGTTTCAATTTTTGTTTGAATATTTATTAAATTTATATATAGATTTATTTACATATTTAAATGTATATTTAATAAATTTATTTGTTGATTCTTAATAATAATAATTCCAATTACTTTCTTCAAATTTTTTTTTATTTAAAAGCATATTCAGCATTGAAATTGTCATTATATATGCAGGTAATTGGAACTTCAACATGTAATATTAGCAAATATTCTGGGATGGGAAAAATACTAAGATCATGTCATGTCCTATTAAATATTTTGAATTTTATTTTGAATCATACAATGGTAATGAAATAATGTAGGTAGACTTGTGAGACAAACCATAAGAATCTCTATAATAAGAGAATATACTTATTCCGAAAACTGTTAATTAAAATGTAATAACTATTAACAATTAATAAAGTAGAAATAATTTTCAATAATTATTAACAAAAAAAAAAATAAAAAATAAAATTTCAATTATATTCATTTAATAAATTATTATTATTAATATTATTTGTAATAATTCCAATAAAAATAAATAAAAATAAAAAACAAAAAAAAGTCCAGTTAAAACTAAAATTTCAATTATATTAATTTAATACATTATTATTATTATTTTTAAGTGTTCAGTTATCACATACGTATATATGTATACAGACATACATGCAAAAGCGAAGCTTTGCCGGGTCTGCTAGTATAAAATAAAATTTATTAAAGATGTCGCCTTAATTTGAAAATATGGAATAATTCGTATATTATTCAGATGTTTAGTCTGTTCTTAAATATTTTTTAATCGATAAATAAGCCGTATCCACGTGTCAGTTCAATGAAGGTGTATCAGAAAGAAAGTTTAGTCCCAGTAAAAGCGACTCGCAACCCACGCTAATGTTAAGTAGGTCTTAGTGGAAGAAATTGGGTGGAGGAAGAGAGAGAGAAATGGAAGGTGGGACAACAGAAGACCCCGAAAGCGGCATTTGAAAAAGAGAGGACCCAAGCGCAGCCTTGGAATTGATGAGAATATGGCACATCGTTCCAGCCTTTTTTCTCTCTCTTTAACGTAGTTATATTTTATGAGATATGTTGACGTTTGGCCTTGGAACAAAAAAGAAGACTCCCAAAAAATAAGATTTCTCTTTACCTAGATATATAAACCTAAATAATTATACTATTAAGGAAAATTGAGGTAAAGACTAAAAAAAAAACCTCCCTCATACACGCAATCCATTCAGAGAAATATTTAAGTTTAAAATTATAATTTTGCATTTTTTTGCGATTAGCCACTCTTTTTTAGTTATTTATTCGAAATTATGTAAGAATATTTTTTTTTCATGATATTCTATTCAATTCAATTATTTTTGATTAAATTGGGTACACATATCAGAAAAATGTTTTTTTTCATTGATCTACAATTAACTCGTTTATTTTCTGTATATTATAATGAAATTAGTTATTTTATAAATTATAAATACATTTTATTTATAAATTTATATAATATTTAAAATCTACTCTTTAAAATGACCGTTTCATATAGAATATATTTTTGTTAAGTTTAGTAACAAAATTATATATATATAAAATTTGTTAGATGCACAAAAATTTTTTGATATCAAATTTATTAATAAAATAAATATTTTTCATAATAATCAATACATTATTATAATTATTATAATATTATTAATTTTTATTTTAGATTTAGAGCAATTTTATATACCTAAAGCTTCAGAAAATATACTTAATCCTATTTTTAAATTATTTTCTTAATTTTAAAAAAAGTATTGAAGAATCAATTGAAAAATGAAAGTTGAAACATTAATTAATTAATTAATTTCTAAACAAAAATTAGACTATTTTACAAATGGCTGCTTTAAATATTTCCCAAAGAATTCTG
This sequence comes from Labia minor, assembly GCA_963082975.1. Classification (NCBI taxonomy): domain Eukaryota; kingdom Metazoa; phylum Arthropoda; class Insecta; order Dermaptera; family Spongiphoridae; genus Labia; species Labia minor. The sequence goes on from OY720347.1 coordinate 68,533,642, forward strand.
ATTAATATTATAATACATTATATTTGCTTTAATAAAAACCATATATTTCTATTTTTTTGATAAATCTATTATTTATTATAAATTTATTAACTTTATCTGATATTTATTGAATGAAAAATTTATATTTTTTATTGTTAAATATATTTCTTTGATTTTGAGAATCTTTTAATATTTCCCCCCCCCCCCTAGAGGTTTTTCATTTAAATATAAATAGAATAAAATTTTTTCCAAACATATATTTTATATAATAATAAACAATATATTTTCGAAAATTTAGTTAAAAAAATTTAAAAAAAAATAATAGATTATTTAAATTTATATATTTATAAAATAAGGTCATATAATTTTCAATAAATCTTCTATATATAGGTCAAAGTCCAAGAAATACAAACAACCAATTAAGGAAAGGTTTTTGTAGAAAAGGGAGGTATCTACGAGAGGGTCAAACTTTAATCATTCATTCAAAATTTTAGAAAGTATATCGTAAATTCTACCTAAAAAGGGAAATTTTTTTTTCTAATTTTATTTAATTTCCTTCTCTAAAAACTAAAAACATTTCGATCTTTTTATACCTATTTCTTAGTATTTTACCGACCGACGATAGTAAGGGAGGTATTGTTTTTTTAATTTTAGAAAACAGCATCCCCCCTTTATGGTATTAATTCAAAAACATAGCTCAGAATGTTCTCCTGGGAGCTAATTATATTGATATTGTAAAATTTAATCAATTTTGAGCGTAAGACTTAATATTATTTTAAAAGAGAATTATTGAATTTGTGACTAAATTTTGTTAATCTTTAGATTCTTGAGAAAAATTTTAAAAACGATTAGGCAGATTTTGATAAAATTTTCTAAAGTGTTTTTAAATGGATCCCCTGAAGGCATTTTAATTTAATTAATTAACGATTAAGTAGTAGAAATAATTATAGAATCCAGGTATATACAATACAATTTTTGCATAATCCAATATTTTCGAATAGCACCATAAAAATTGATTTCAGGATATATTTTCAATTTGATGCAAATTAGATAAACAATCTCGCTTTAGTTTTCAAAATGATTGTTTCTTAATGAACTGATAGCAATACGCTAGGAGAGGAGGGGATGTCTCGTCTGCTCTTTATTTTACATCCACGAACTTTGTAAAAATTTTATCTATCTATCTAATCTTATTATGCTAGCTGTATATATGTATGTATGTATATATATTTGTAAATGGGTTCTCAGAAACTGCTCGATCGATTTTTTTGAAATTCACACCATAGATAGTATTTATAAAGAAAAATAGAGTTTTATTGATCAGATCTCTGGGAAAAATCATCTTCATTAATTTTTCCTTAATTTAAACGTCACCCAGCCCTTCATGACGTCACAGGTATGGAGAGAACATTTGGAATAGAAGTTGTTACCTATCTGACGTCCATACCTCTCTGAGAAATTCCCATTATCAAATAAATATTTAATTATATTCAGGTAAGTTTATATATTTTTTAATATTGTTATAGTTGTAATTTTTTTAAGTAATTTCTTTTTATTTTAATTAATTTTTATAATTAAGCTAAATATCATTTAGTATTTTTTAATTTAATTAAATACATAAGTTTAAAATTTTTTTTCATAATCATCATTACATAATATAAAACAAAGTCGATTTCTCTGTCCCTATAAACACTTCAATCTTTAAAACTACACAACGGATTTTGATGCAGTTTTTTTAATAGATATATATATTTTATATCAACAGACCTACTTTTGTGTTTATATGTTATTATTTGAATGGCGTTTCGGTGAATCAGGTATTAATATTACCAGCCAAACCCTATAATAATGAATCATTTTTTTTAATTTAATTACCGAGCCGAGGCTCGGGGTCCCATTACTAATCTGTTAAGCGGCATGAATTGAAATGAGGGAGGATAAAATTTGTTTTATGTGAAAACCAATAGAAAAACGTGTGCAGATCTTGATTGGTTAGATGAGGGGGGGGGGGGAAATAGAGTAAAGAATAGGAGTAAAAAAATAAGCAAATTAATATGAGGATCAGAAGATGCGAGGAGGAATTAAATGAAAGTGGTTCAAGATAGAGATGATTGGAGTAAAGAGGTTGTAAGCGTCAAGAATTTAGTAGTGTCACATTATTTGTAAATATTATAAAATTATAATTATATTTTGTAATATGATTTTTAATATTAAAAAAATTTAAAAAATTTTGCATCACGCTAATCCATATTTTTCATAATATTACATTTCTAATAAATAAGCTAATATGATTAAAATGTAATTTCCTTGTGTGATATACAAGTCAGTTAATAATAGATAAATATATATATTACCTAATTAAAAATAAAACATATTAAAAGATAATTTAATCTATTTAATACCTATTTTCAAAAAATTGTCTTGAAATTAACTCTATATATAATTATATCCAAAATTATTTTCTAAAAATTCTGAATATATATATTTTGATAACGTCAATATCTTATTATTAAAAACATGAGTAAGTATATACATACTTACATACAATCAATACTATAAAAGAGGATATCTATAATAATCGGTTCAACCTTACAAATATTCATTATGTGTATACGCAATATTAATAAGAATTTATTATCATCCTTAGAAATGATGAATCAGAAAACAAATAAATATCGAATATATATTTTCATGAATTAATATTAATCATTGAATGAAATCAGTTTGATGCACATGTTTTCTACTTATACTCTGTGTAAGGGATTAAATTATATATCTTGTTTTCATCATTTTTCAAGGGCTTATAATTAATTATGTATGTTAAGATTAGATGAAGGAGAGCATTCACATCTGTTAATAATCTAAATAATAATTGAAAAAAGAAAAATATATTATTGGAGAAATTATAAAAATTTTTATAATATAAAAAAAACTTTTAAAACATTTCATATAAAATTGAGGCTTATTATTTCATTCATATTGGTCATATTTATTATTACCTTCCAATTTACTTTTTTATAACGTTTTTCACAACTTCACTTCATGTCTGTCTGTCTGTTCGCTCGTATGACAAATTGAAATCAATTTTTCATCAATTTAAAATTTAGATTTTACAATTAGATCATTGAATATGGGATTTTTTGCTTGTGGACAAAACATTATAACAAATCATAAACAAATTTGGAATTTATATGAAGATGATCTGGAAATAATTTTATTGTGATTATCAAAATAACTAGAGTACAGATATGATCTTAAATAATTAAGTCAAATATATTTTCTTAATTATTAATAGAAATTAAACCATCAATGAAATTTATAAAACTTTTAATTATCCATATTTAATTTTTTTTATAGAAATTATTTGATGTTATTATATAAATAAATATGATAAATTCACTTTTCAATAACCACAATAGATTCAATAAGTTTTTTAAGTGATATTAATTATTCAGTTATTTATTTTTTAGAGTATGTGTTGATTCTATTATCAATCTAATAATTCTTTTGATTTCTTTATAAATATACCTATATAAAATGAATTTAGTTATTTTGAGAAATGATTTCATGTGTTGATTGAATTAAAAATACCAAATAACATTTAGTAATATATATAAATAGAACAAATAAGAGAAATGATTTATATATATATATATATTATATCTTCGATTGCAAAAAGTATATTTTATTTCTTAATATACTTTACTTTTATTATTATATTTTCACTACAATAACTATTTGTCATTGTACTCAAATAAATAAATAAATAAATAAAATAGGTTAAAGGGTTGGATGGCGTTATTTCAAAAATGAAAATTGGACAAAGTGTAGTGAGTGTAGTAGCCACGTGAGAGAAGTGAAAGGATTAGAGAAAAATCGAAAAAGAGAGGGACGATAGTAGTGTCAGGAAGGAAGAAAGGAAGGAAGGATCTGTAGCCAAGTGGAAGGACCACTTTCGCCGGCCTTCACCCACTTTACCAGCTGTTTACGGCTCCACGCAGTTGCCTTCCGCAGGCGCAAGCATGCAAATTGCTATTTTGCTTGTTCAACAAAACACTTTTATTATAAGTGAATAGGGTTAAGCAGTTACAGTTCTATTTTCAAAACAATAAATATGAATTGGACCAATGGAGATGTTAAATATAGACAAATACAAATTCACAAATAATATATAAATAGATTAAATTAAATAAATATATATACTAACTTCCTAAACCGCCTTCCTGCCTTTCCGTTGTATCTCCATAGTTAAAGAAAAGAAAATTTATCAATTAAAAACTTTATATTTGAGAAAATATAATGAAAATCGAAAATTCTTTTAGAAAAAAACCACTATTATAGGTCAAATAAATATTGGTTTCTTTAAATTATCTAATTTAACTTCCAAATTTTACATAAATATGAAAGAATTTTCGTAAAAAGCAGCGTTACATTTATAAAGACAAAATTTAAATAAGATAAGAAAACTTTAGGAAAAATTTAGAAACCTGCTTGAAGCAAAAAATAAATCAATTTAAAACTATACCGAAATGTTTCTTTTAACTATACATATATTTTTACCGACCGACGATAGTAAGGGAGGTATTGTTTTCACACCAAATTTCACATGGGGAGATTTTTACATATCTCCACGAATCATGCATTTTCTTAACAGAAAAAAGTATTTTTAGCATGATGTCTGTCCGTCCGTCTGTCCGTCCGTATAGATGTGAACGGCTCAACCGATTTTGATGAAATTTGGTATATTTACTTAATGCATCAGTGGGATGAATTGATCAACTTTTGGTGCAATTCCGGAAACCGGAAGTGGTAGTATTAGCGATCGACGATAGGAAGGGAAGGGTTATTTTCACACCAAAGGAGATTTTTTTATATATCACCACGAATCATGCACTTTGTATTGGTTTTATCCTCGAGAAAAATCATATTTATTAGTTTTTTCTTGATTTAAAATTATATGACGTCATCCAGCCATTCATGACGTCACAGCCTGGTCTTGCATATATATTATAAATAAAATAAAATTAAAAATGTTTATATTTATTATTTATGTATCCATATCTGTTTTTTATTACATTAATAGATATATGAAAATTATTTGAAATTGTTTCTGTAGCTGGAAATTAATTTATTTCAAACCGTCGGTCGGTTCGGACCTGGCCACAGGTCAACTTATTAATTAAAGATATAACCCACTAAATGAAAAAATATGACAATTTAAACTTTAGAAGCGATATAAATTTATTTTTAGTATTTAGGCTTCATTCAGCTTAAGTTAAATAGTTTTCTTGAGTTACTAGCATAAATATAAAAATAAACATATCATACAAATGAAATATGTTTAATTTTGCTTTGTAGAAATAAAATTATAAATTAATATTTTTGTTTGTGTTTTTATGATTTACTAACATAAATCAAAACAATTATATTTTATATTAAAATATAAAATACTCCAGAAAATTAATTAATCACTTACACTCGGAAATTTTTAAACACACACATTCGCAACTCAATAAATCCTTATCATATTCTAAGAATATATTATAATTTATATAATGGCATATGTATCATATTAGTTTATTTAAGAGTAATGTATTAAATTCATTTTGTATTGAGTTACCACCCTTCGACATGTTTCAATTTAAATTGAATCATACCCATTGGCAAAATTCCAAGAGGAAAATCCAGTAACCAGAATCCATTTAGTTATATTATTATTTTAATATTTGGTCACTCGTTATTAATATTACATGAACAACCTTGAGGGTGTAAAATTATTTCAATGATAATCAATTGAGGAAATAAAATATTATTATAGCTCAAATAAATATTAAATTAAAAAATTATATATATATGAAATTGAAACAAAGAATAAATAAAAGTGCTTGATGTTATATATTGGAATATCAAATTGGCATAACGGTTGAAAATTGCATTAGGCAATATTTTTAAAGAATTTCATAATTTGAATTAATTATATAAAATCTTATTATAATCGTAATAATTGTACATTTTTTGTCCTAGAAAAGAATCACAAGAATTTATTTGTAATTGACATTGTGGGATTATTTTAAGTTTAAAAATCAAGACTATATTCTTTGAAATATTATTTTCATCAATGCTTTCCTTTGAATATATAAAAATTGTTAGTACTCCTTCCTTATTTTTAAACTTTATTCCTTTCGTTGCATCCTAAAAATTTGTACATACATATAAATGGCTGAATAAATTTATATATAATCTATCTTTTAATATCTAATAATAATAATTTTCGTTATCTTAAAATTAATTTAATTGTCTTATGCGAACATATATAAAATATTAATTGATTGTTTAAATTTAACTACTTACTTTGTATAAAAATAGTAATTAAAAATCTTAAAAGTTTTAAAAATAATAGTTTTATATTTAAAATAATAAAAGAAGAAAATTTCAAAAAAAAAATATTTATTTCTTTAACCAAAAATGTAGTAAGAATTATTAATTGAGTAAGCATGTATACCCGACGTTTCGGACGCCAGGCTCGTCCTTTTTCAAAGGGGATAATTGGGTCAAATTTAAATTTTATTAATAATAGTCATAAATTAAAATTATCACTGTCAAAAAGTGAAAATAAATTTATAATTATTTTAAAATAATTAATTATTTGAAATTATTTAAATTAAAAATCTCCTCTATATCCGTTTTTAGATGAAATCTAAGATTCTATTATATTATGTATTTTGTTATTTTATAATGAAATAGATCATATTAAATTATCTATCTTTATTATATATTGCTATTACTATTTACCATCGTTAATAAATTTAAAAATTATTATGTTTATTTTAAAATTAATTTTCTTCTATTTTAAAATATTTCTTTAAATAAAAAAAAAATAAATTTTTTAATTATTTATGTATTTTTAAGCAAAAGATTTAATTATATAATATAGGTATAAAAACGTAATAAGTTGATCTAATTATAATTTCAATTAGCAAATTCTCTTGGAATTAAAGCAAAAAAATCTGCTAACCATAGTATTTATTTTTGTATATCGATTCAAAATAAATAATATTTAGTGAGGACAATTTTTATAAATAAAAGACGTTAAAAGATAAAACGAACGACAAGTTGGAGAAAGCAGCATCCATGACATCTCCCAAGAACAAATAAGAAAGGAGGAGTATCGCAAGCCAAGGCCTTACTGAATCCTTCCCCACCGTTCTCTCTCTTTTTCTAACAGCATAAGTCCCTTGTGATGGTATGTATATTAATATTGAAATCGGAACCTTTCTTTCTTTTTTAAACAGGGTCACCCACACATACAAAAGAAAGTGATCTTCCTCTGGGATCCGTTTCATTCAAATGGGGTTATCTGGTTTGGCGGGGAGAGAGAGGGGGGAGAAGCGAATAGTGAGTAAGCAATGGGAAGGAGGGAGAAATGAATCACAACCATTTTTATGAAAGTCTTTTTAACAGACAACCTTTATTCTATAACACATACACAATTTTTCTTTTGTAATTAAATTCTTAATAATAATATCATTATTAAAGAAATATTAGTTCATTCATCTTTTTGGAGACAAGACGCAATTGAAAATTTTTATAAACGTTGTGAGTTCAATACTATGTATTATAGATTTTTCTTAAAAATATGAGCTGTGGACAGGCACAGAACCGACCGACGATTTGAAATAAATTCATTTTCAAACATTATATATATATAAAGGGTGTTTTTTTTCGAGGTATAGAACTTTAAGTTGGCATTACTGTTCAAGTTGACGACCGATTTAACAGTTGTCAAGTGATTTATTCTCAGTTTGGTTTGGCAATTCATCATGACTCACGCCTGAACAATGCTTGCAAATAGTGCAATTTTATTTCGAAAATAATGGTTCTATCGTGCACTACGTCCATTTTATCGTCGACAAAATCGTCCCTCAGAGCAGTTAATTCGATTAACCATGGAACGTTTTCGCAGCACGTTTACTCTTATTGATAACTCACATCCCCAGAGACGCCGTACGGTGCGTACAGAAGAAGCTATTGCTACTGTAGAGCGTAGCATTGAGGAAGACCCGAATGAGTCTATGAGTCGGTATAGAGCCATGATTACTAACTTTTTCATTCCTGAATTGAACAACCATGATGTCCAGGAGCTGTGGTTCCAACAAGACGGCGCAACATGTCACACAGCTCGTGCCACATTCGATTTTTTGAAAGACACTTTTGGTGACCGCCTAATTTCACGTTTTGGACCTGTGAATTGGCCTCCAAGATCTTGTGATTTAACACCGCTAGACTACTTTCTGTGGGGCTATGTAAAGTCATTGGTCTATGCGGATAAGCCACAAACGCTTGACCATTTGGAAGACAACATTCGCCTTGTTATTGCCGATATACGGCCACAAATGTTGGAAAAAGTTATCGAAAATTGTATCAATAAAATTCATGTCAATCAAATAATCCATCGTTGTTTTATTGCAATTTAAAGTTCTATACCTCTAAAAGAAACACCCTTTATATATATATATATTTAAAGTATAAAAAAAATATTTTTAAAACTTAAATTAAAATGTCTAAATTATATTAATATTTATCTTTTTTTTATTTTTAGTTTAATTACTCAATTATTAATTACTATTATATTTTAAGTGAAATATTTTTCGACAATGAATATAAAACTAATACTTTGTAAACTACCACTTCTGGTTTCCGGATATACACAAAATTTTATCGAAATCCGTTGAGCCGTTCAAGCTATACGGACACACAACGGGCAGAGGACAGACGTACCGACAGATGGACAGACATCATGCTAAAAATGTTTTTTTCTGTTAACAAAATGCCTGATTCGTGGAGATATGTAAAAATCTCCACATGTGAAATTTGGCGTGAAAACAATACCTTCTCTTCCTGTAGTTGGTCGGTAAAAATAATGTAGACTGATCAGACGAATTTTTCAATAATTTTTTTAAAAAAAAAGAATAATAATTTCTAATTTCATTATAAATAAAAACATTCCAGGTTAAGCATTTGTAGAAACGTATTTAAATGAAATACGTTAAATAATACTCGTTAATTTTGTATTTTTATGTTAAAACAGTTATATACGTTATATCATTGCAATCAGCAAAAGATCTCAATTAATTGATGGAATAATAAATATATATTTGTTTCTATTTAAAAAATAAAATTTAGTCTCCTATCATAAGAATTCCTGGATTGAATAATAGAAAATACAGAAACAGAAATTATTTAACAATTTAATAAACTTTTTTTCTCAGATAGCTTTTGAGATAGCATTATTCTAAGTTAAAATAAACAACCATTATATTAAATTAACTATAGAATAGAGGTTTTTACGATTTATAATTTTTATATATTATATCGGATTATTTTATTTTTAATTGCAATAACTAGTTAGATTTTCTATGTTATTATTAATAAAATTGGTTAAAAGCAATAATAAACCACTTATTTAATTTAAATGAATTTAAATGTTGAATTGATAGCTAAAAAATAGAAGAGAAAATATTGCTTGTTAACAGAATGTTTGTTGGTTCAAGGTTGTTTTCTGTGGGTTGGTTGAAATGCTGCCTTGACATTGCATGAATGTGGATGCATTTCTCTCCCAATCCGTAATGCACGCGCAACACTCCACGTGGAGAGTCTTACACGCCTGGATCAGCGTTCTTTTTTATCGAATTTCTAAATATTTTATATAACTTCATACAAAACAGTGTTGAATGTTATCATCATGCGAGAGAAAATGTGCCACCCCAACGAATTTTTATACCATATTTATACCAACATATGCATCTTCTTAAGTATCGAATATTTTATCATAAATACAATAAAAAAAACAAACTTTTTAAAAACACGCTTTTATTTAAATGCACTAAAAAGGAGAAAATAATTTCTCTACACCAGAGGTTCTTAAACCTTTGTACTCCGCGGACCCCCACTTGAAAAAAAAAATTTTGACGGACCCCATCCCAACTTTAGGTACTTTACGTCATTTTATTAGTTAATTTCTGGCTTACGATCTCATAAGAACAAGGATATATGATGGATATTTCTAACAGTGATTGGTGAATAACGATTTTTTTGCATATAGTAGAACACATTTTATTAGAAATTATAATATTGAAGAAAGAAAATTCAGCTAAATATGAAGATGGAAACGGCAGCAATAGTTTTCTTGCACATTTCGTTGAATTTGGGTATTTGATCTCTGTTTCCTCACAAAGCCATGCCATCGCTCCTTTTATATTAAATAAAGTTTTAACTGACTCATCATTTTCTCGTGCACCTGTAGGATGGCTTTGCGGACCCACAGTAAAGGCTTCGCGGACCCCCAGGGGTCCGCGGACCACAGTTTAAGAACCTCTGTTCTACACACACCACGATTTCCTTACAATTAATCAAATTTAAAAATGAAAGCGTGGGCGCCAAACATGCAGGGAAAGGAAAAGAATACGAAGGACATTTCATTGTCTATGCATAAACCTTTCTTTTATTCCTTTTCCACTAAATGAGTTACGAGGGCAGGTCAATAAGCCCGTGACTTTTTGAATGAAAGCAAATTTTTGGATAAAAAATAAAATTAGAGCTCTTATTACTATACTCGTATAAATAAATAAATATATATATATATATATATAATTACTATTTCAATATTATGTATTATATAATTAGTAATAGTTATAAAATAATACCTCCAAGGTCATCTATGTCCTGGGATGAACCTGAATATTGCATTGTCATCGGAGTTACATATGTATGCAAAATTTCAGCTCATTCGAACATTTGGAAGTGGGTCAAATTCACCTTGCAAGATTTGATGACAGGCCACGATGTGAAACTAAATAAAAGCGTGTAAGAAAGAAAGAAGAAACCATTTTTAATTTAAATGCAAACGTTTTATTTGAGAGATCCCTAGAAAATTAATTAACTAATGCATTTTAATTATGCTCTTTATTCAAAGTATCTAGACCATTGTTGTTGAAGTGCTAAGTAGGTGGACCCTTGTAGAACCCCATCATGAAGAGGAATATACTTATTGAGGCTAAGAGAAAAATTATTTTCTAGTTTTTAGTCCATTTATAAATAAAATACTGTAACTTTTTTTAGTAAATAAATTGTTAAGGTTTTAAGATTTATTTGAATATACTTTGAGATTATAAATGATATTTAATGATGGGTTAAAAGTTATTAATTCAATTATTAATTAATTAAATAATTAAGAAAAAGAAAACTTTATTTCATATTCATATATTGTCTAATTGTCATCCAAATCTGAAAAGTGTGCAAATTGGTCAACTGCAACTGTTCTGTAATAGTTCCAGGTGACATCACAGTAATCCTTTCTAGGTATAATAATATTAATATTTAAGGGATTTCGAAGATGTGAAACTGGAGCTAACTCAAAAACCTCCAACATCTTCATTAAGGCTTCATTTTTCTTATAATAATAATAATGATAAATATTATTAGTTATAAATATTTTAATTTTTATTCATTTTATAATTAATATTAATTTATTTATCTTATTTCTCCCGTGTGGGTGATTTGCCTTTGGGTTCACCTGAGATCATGTTTTATTTTATTGTAGAGAACAATTAACTTCAAAGTTAGAAGATATTTAATGAATATAAAAAATATATAAAAAATAACTACTAGTGATGATTTGAAAGATGATTAAAGTTGGTCTTATCAGTTAGAAGGACATAATTGCAATACAGTGATATCAAAAGGATAATTTTGTATTGGTGATCTCATTTCTGAATAAATAAATTATCTCCGCGCTAGTTTTCGAATCAGATATCAAGAAACAAATTATAAAAATCATTAAATAAACAAATTTGTATAATTATAAAAATAAAATTTGGATATAAGTATAAGTATATAAATATTTAAGATTTACCAAAGATGATTATTTAATATAATTTAATATTTTTTTTGTATTGAAAAATATATGAACCTCAGAAAAAATAATTGAATGTATCAACCTGCAAAAAATATAATTTTAAGCTTTTCTTATTTATTTTCATTAATTATTAAGTGTTAATAAAGATCAAAATCAAATCTAATAAAATGTTTCTAATAAAAAACTCAGAATTGTAGGACTATGGGATTGTGAAAGAGATTATTTATTTGAAGTTTCCTTGCTAGAGTTTATCTCTAGGTATTATTTGATAGGGAATCTGCATGGAAGTTAGGTCACATAGCAACATAATAATACATAGTTTCTAATTTAATATTGATAATTATTCCATGAAGAAAGCTAAAATGATTTACTTATAGATGGAAAAAAATATTTTCTTTCTAAAACTGTGAGTAAATAAAATACAAAATTAAATGTTTTTGCCAGATTTTGTAAAATCAGTGTTTCATTTATAAAACTTTTTTAAATATTTAATTTAAAAAAAAAATCTTAATGAAAATTTGTCTTTGAGAGAGCCCGGGGGGGGGGGGCGCCATAGGAAGGTGGAGTGGCTAGTCAAACCCCCCCCCCCCAGGATCAATTCCTGGTTGCGCCACTGATCAAATCCAAATCAATTAATTTAAAAATATTTACTTATTTTTACTATATTTTTTAACTTTATATGACAAATAAGTTGGAGTTGGAGTAAACGAATGAATTTAAATGTTGAATCTTGACACATTTCATTCTTGATTTTATTTTTACTATTATAAACCAACCATCCTATATTAGTTTATTATACACTAATAGAAAATTTGAAAAATATTTCTCCAGATAACTCTATTAATAATTTTTACTTTTATGACATGTCATATATATGTATATATATTATCCAGTACCATATCCAAATTATCCAGTACAAATATTTAAATTCATTCAATAATCAAATTAAAAAGTTAAAAAGCAATACCTTCCCTTCCTATCGTTGGTAAAAATATAAAAAGATTTAGGTGTGTTTTCCTTTCAATCAGTTAAGCAATTTTTTAAATAATTGGATGTTCTCGCGCCCAACAGTTTGAGAAAATCACAGAGTTGATTAAAATATTTAATTGTTTAATTTAGTTGAAAATTTGGGATTCCCATTAAACAATTACAATTAAATTTATATATATATTAAAAGTTTTTTGATTATATTGAATCTTTTTTTAAAAAAAAAACTTATTTTTTCTTATGGAGCTTTATTTTAAAATATATTGGTGGGGAGACCTCTTGGGAAATTTCTTTTGAACAAGACTCTGGTAATTAAAATTTTTTTACTATGATAGAGTAAGTGACTCGTCTTTCATTTATTTAATAATTAAAATGAATTAATAAATTACTACACACCGAAAATGAACAATAAAATATTTCCAGAAACTATTAGTTATTTTTTTATTTTTCATATGAATATGATTTATTCCCCCAGGATCAAATCCTGGTTTCGCCACTGATCATTAGATATAATATAATATATTTTTTCTATATTTTTTACAATAACTCACAATTAATTAATTTTCTAATTAAAATTCAAAATTTGATGTATTAATGAAAATCTATGCTTTATGTTTATTGATTAGAAAAATCAATTCTAACCTTGAAATGAAATAATCATATTATTCATTAAAAATTTTTTGCCATTGGAATAAATTTAATAAAAATAATTAAGTACTTTTGACATAATAATATATTATGATTGATTTATTAAAAAAATTAAAAATAATAAAAAAAAAAATAATAAATAATTATTATCATTATAATGCATAGACAATATTTTTTAATCTTTTTTTTTTTGATATAAAAAAGTAATAAAAAAAAATGAATAGAAAATTATTATACTAATATATCTAGTTGGACAATATTCTTGATATTGCACTATTTATGCTTTTTAGCAAGATTTTCCAATAGAGTAAAATATTAGATTTGTTTCGGAGCAAACACGAATATATTCACGATATAAATGCATAAGTACACCTATCCCCCGATTTACACGGTACTTGTTTTACACGTTTTCGCTTTTACACGGTTTTCCAAATAATTTTTTTGTTTGTTTTTACCGCACTCTACTAAATGCTACTGTGTTTGAACACGTGCGCTGTGTACACAACTCACGGGGAATCCCGAGATTATGTGCTGACTTGGTGCACATGCACACTGTGTCTGTATGTCATTGCGTATTGTTAACGTACAAATAGCATTGTTCAGGATTTAAAATTTTTTGCAAATCTTCATGACCTGGGGAACCCAAATATGACTTTTGTATTTTTCATGTCTGTCATTTTATTTGTCTGTTTGTCTGGGAAATTGTGAAGTTATAAACTCCAAATTGATTGGGGCGATGAAATACACCTATTACCAGAATATTCTCATATGCTCTTATTTTAATATATGCTGTAAATTTTATCAATATTTATTAAAAAAAAAAGAAAAATTAATTTTATAAAATTTATATCAAGCTTTGCTTTACTTTACGCATAGGACGGTTGGAGAATTGTGCCAGAATCGCAATCTTTTTCTAGAATTTAACATAGGAAGTCAAAACAAGAAAATGTAAGTGGTTCACGGTATCAAATATAAATTTTGCTTTTTTGTCATTATCTACAACTAAAAATTACAAACTAAAATCAATTAAAGAATTTCCATTCAATAAAAATAAAAAAAAAATTTTAGGAAAGATATATTTTTACCAAAAATAAATTCCAAATTTTTTATTTTTTTGAAATAAAGTTTAATATTTAAAATTATAACACTTTTATACAGGATTCGATTATATTTTCAAGCTAAAATGGGTACAGGTGGTAGAGAAAAAAATGACAATTTTGTGGCACGTTAGTTAATTCAAAAAGATTTTTCATAATTTTGTGGCACGGACATTGAAAAAGGTTCGCCATCCGTGTCCTATATTATTAATTAATATCAAAACTGTATTCAGTGAAGGAATTTCATGTGTTACTTATTTGACAAATCCATGCTATAATTGAAAGGAAAAATTGAAATAATAAGCTAACAAATGCTGACGTATGCAGATGCATAATTATTGACTGAATATGGTTATGGAAAATGATAATATATTATTTTGTAACCTTGAAAGATGTTTTATGTATATGTATTACCTTTTTATTTAACTAATTATAATACTATATAGAATCTTCATTACAAATAAATATCGAAGTCCTTGATTTTATGATTTTAATGTTTGAAAGTAAAATAGAAATTCATTAAAAATATTTTCTTTTGTTTTTAAGTTTAAAACAAATTGATAGTTTTTCATAATTTTACTTTTTTATAGTATTTGAATAAAAAAAAAACACTAAAGATTACTACTTAAGAATGGCAATTTTATTTTAGAAATAATTATCAATATATAATTATGTGCTTAAAATAAATTATAACAGATTATTTATAAATAAATAAAAATAACGATTAAATTAAAATTAGCTGGAGTGTCTCCACTCGACTATCTCGCAATTTGAATTGGATTAAATAACATAATATATTATATTTAAATTAAATTTAATTAATTATAAATTATAAATAATAAATATTAAACCAGCGCATGTTTGGCTTTTTGTTGATGGCACCACGTCACGTGTTGGCGCGTGAGATTTGCAGTGTTAAAAAATTAATTCTGGTAATTTCAGCGAATCAATCAAGCTGAAATTCTATATATAGCAGTTTTATACAATCTTTAATCATGTGAAAAATTATCAAACATATATCTTTATTTTTACGGTCACTTTAGAGGAAAAAAAATCAAAACGTTGTAGGTAATGAATGACCCTCTTCCGGTTGAGCTACATTTCTCAAAAGTTGATAGAAAATTACGAATTTTGAATAATGTCCATGTACCAAATTTCATCATTCTAGCTCAAACCGTTTTTGCGTAATCTTGTCTACATACACACACACACACATACACACACACATACACATACACACACACAGACATTTTTCTCAACCTTAGTGAAAATGATTCAGGAACCTTCAAAAAGTATAAAAACATCAAAATCTCAACATCGAAAATTTTCGTGATCGCAATACTATCTCTGGCGAGATAGTAAAAATAAATATTAATGATTACAAAGAAAAAATGAAAAAAATTTATTATATTAATAATTTTCTATTATTAGTACTTTACAAATTAACTTTATCTTATTAAATAAAATAAGTTGTATGATAGGTGGTTTCAATGGGCAGACTACATCAGCACAGGACTAATTGGGCTATAGTCCTAGGGCGCAATCCTTCTGGGGGCGGCATTTTTTATTGGTTTATATATTTTTTCTTATTGTGTTAAATAGTAGTTTTATAGTAACCTCCAACCCGGAGTGACATCACTTCAAAGATTTTAATCATGCACATTCAAAATACATATCTATTTTTCTTATTCATTATATCCGTATAAGCATTGAATAAATAATTTTAATAAGAATCCTAACAGCAGCGATAATTGTGCAGTTTGAAAATGTTGACATAAAACATTTTCAACACAAATGACACTGTTTCAAATTTTATTGATGAGTGTCTTTATTTTACGTGAATTTATTAGAAAATTTCTTATGAAAAGGGGGGCAAAATTTTAGAAGCCCATGGGCGCCGAAAATCTTAGGACGGCTCTGGACTACATAAATGGGCCAGTTTAAATTTTCGGTTTATAGGCACATTTTACTAGAGCCATTAAATTTACTATTTGTTGGCAAAGAAAAACCATCCTATTTGTGAATTCTTCTTCAATTATACAATGTAACAATGAAAGAGAAAAATATTTATTTTCTTTAATACTCAAGCTTCATCTTCATTGGATCCATTTTTCTCTCGATCAGACCTCAGGTGACGGACAGGTTTTAAATCATTGTTTGAATGAAGGGCGAAGCTGTGAACGACCATTACTACACCTAAAATTCAACAAAAACTAAATATACCACTTGTATCCTTCTTGTACAAGAGCAGATCACGTAGTCTTCTTTGAGCTCTATACACTTCGTCCAATGTTTCTCCAATTTTTTTATCCCTTCCAAAAAATATGATTTGTCAGGGAGATCAAAATAAATTTGTTTGTTGGAGTCAAATCTCTTCCCGCCGAGCCATTTCTTCTGGAATCAAGAAATAGTCACTAAATCAGGAGAATAGGGTGGATGAAGGAACAATTCGTATCCCACGGATTTTCATGCAAATTAAGTTTTTTCCATTTTCTTCCCCAATCACGAGGTAGTCTGCTATCAATGGATGTCAAACAAAAACTAAAAGACCCAGCAGGTTTACATTTCGAAAGGAGTCAACAGATAGTTGCCTGCTGACAGGATAGTGTTGTCATTTCATTTAAGAAACGGGAAATTCAAAAAGTCACGGACTTATTGATCTGCCCTCGTATATTATTCTCGTATTTACGTTTGAAGATAGCTGAAGACTAATAGTTATACAATATTATTATATTATTATTGTTACTATTATTATTAATATTATTAACATTACTTATTAAAATAATACAAATAATGGTACGACCTTTTTACTCTTTTGTGGAGGTGGTAATGGGATCAATGAGAAGTAAAAGGGTGGGGTTAAGGGAAGTTGGTTATTTATAGACATGTAAGGGTGAGTGAAAGACGTAACCCTTGACCTTGGATTAACAGAAAAAATGAAAATGTATTAATAGACAAATGGTGACCAACAGGTGTCTACTGGGCATATCACTGTTGATATCAGAGATCACGCAACTCTAACGACCCTCTCATTCCACTCCCTTCATCTCCACTAAACCAATCCCTTCTTTCCCCTCTCCTGTCTTCCTCACTCCCTCGCCCCAGTCCAGGTGAACGTCCCTTACCAGATTGCATACACCCTTCAACTTCAAGTAACTGACTGACCTTCAGCCTTGAAATTTCATCTCTTTCATCTCCTACCTACGTTTATTAAAATATATACGATACGCAATCTCAAATTTAATATCTCATCAATTATATTATTTAATGCATAATAATGAGTTCAATTTTAATTTATTTATTTTTTTAAATAAAATATATAAATAGATGCAAAATATTTATATTTGAAAGATGTTGAATTTAATATTTTTATTATTTTTTACTATCTCGCCAGAGATAGTATTGCGACCACGAAAATTTTCGATGTTGAGATTTTGATGTTTTTATACATTTTGAAGGTTCCTGAATCATTTTCACAAAGGTTGAGAAAAATGTCTGTGTTGTGTAATTGTGTATGTATGTAGACAAGATTACGCAAAAACACTTTGAGCTAGAATCATGAAATTTGGTATACGGGCATTATTAAAAATTTGTAGTTTTCTATCAACTTTTGAGAAATGCAGCTCAACTGGAAGAGGGCCATTACCTACAACGTTTTGAATTTTTTTCCTCTAAAGTGACCGTAAAAATAAAGATATATGTTTGATAGTTTTTCACATGATTAATAATTGTATAAAACTGCTATATATAGAATTTCTGGTTGATTGAATCCCTGGAAGTACCAGAATTAATTTTCACTCACGCGCCAACACGTGACGTGGTGTCATCGACAAAGAGCCAATCATGCGCTGGTTTAATAAATATTATTTATTAATTTTAATTTATAATTTAATTAATTTAATTTAATTTAAATTAATATATGTTATTTAATCCAATTCAAATTTGCGAGATAGTCGAGTGAAGACACTCCAGATTTTTTTTTTTTGTTTTTATCAATTTTTAAAAAATTACAATATAACATCAGTAAAAACAATACCTCCCTTACTATCGTCGGTCGGTAAAAAGTTACTTATTTTTTTTATGATTTCAAAATTTACTCCCATAAATAATTTATTTATGAATTATTGAATTAATTATTCCTAATTATCACTCAAATATATATTCATATTAAATTTTAAATTGCATTTATTTCTATATATAGATATGAATTAGTTTTAGAAAAGTTTTATTTTAGTGGGTGGCGAGTAATCAATAAGAATGGGATTGGATGGAATTGGATGGTGGGTGCGTGGAGGTGCACGTGGCTCCGTTTCGACCTTCGACTTGCCGCCGATCAAGTTTGTTTAATGTAATTAGCGGCCAAGGGCGACACAACGGGGAGATGACCGGCCCCTGCCCTTGCTTCCTCTGCCCTTTGCAAGAACATCAAACCGCTTGGGAACCGACTTATTCTCTCATCACTCCCTCCCTTCCCCTCTTCACCCTCCCCTTTCTCCTTCTCTCTTTCTCTCTTTGATTTGATTAGCTCCAACTTTGAGAAATAAATTATCCAAAGTGTAGAATTGAACTGAAAATTGAGTTTATAATTTGTACTGGAGGTTTTTACAAAATGAAAAAAAAAATTAAAAATAAAAGTAAATTATTTTTTGAGATTAATAAAGAATATCTTATACATTTATTATATGATATAAAATTAAAGTCCCTTCACTTGTCATTACATTAACATACCTAACATATTGAATCTGTTCTTTTAATAAAACGATATGATAGGAAGCAAATAAGACGGATTTGATTCTCTATTTTGGGAATATGACAAACGGAATAGAATTTATTTTCAAAGGGTATATTTAACACACATGGAAATCCGAAAAAAATAAATTATTTATTCATATTTTCATATAAAATCTCAGTAGCAAGGTAAATAATTTATTCGAAAACACCACAACTGGTGAATAGATTTTACGGCATGTATCATTCATTCTAGAAATATTATTTTAAAAAAGGATATATTTGAATTGTGTATTTTTAAATTAATTTCTGTAAAAATGGTACATTTATTACTATCTCACCAGAGATAGTGTTGCGATGTTGAGATTTTGATGTTTTTATACGTTTTGAAGGTTCCTGAATCATTTTCACTAAGGTTGGGAAAAATGTCTGTCTGTGTGTGTGTGTGTGTGTATGTCTGTGTGTGTATGTAGACAAGATTTCGCAAAAACGGTTTGAATCATGAAATTTGGTACATGGGCATTATTCCAAATTCGTAGTTTTCTATCAACTTTTGAGAAATGTAGCTCAACCGGAAGAGGGTCATTCATTACCTACAACGTTTTGATTTTTTTCCTCTAAAGTGATCGTAAAAATAAAGATATATGTTTGATAATTTTTCACATGATTAATAATTGTATAAAACTGCTATATATAGAATTTCAGCTTGATTGAATCGCTGAAAGTACAAGAATTAATTTTTTAACACTCCAAATCTCACGCACCAACACGTGACGTGGTGCCATCAACAAAGAGCCAAACATGCGCTGGTTAAATAAATATTATTTCTTAATTTTAATTTATAATTTATAATTAATTAAATTTAATTTAAATATAATATATTATGTTATTTAATCCAATTCAAATTGCGAGATAGTCGAGTGGAGACACTCCAGCTAATTTTAAAAAAGTTAATATTTTTTTAATAATAAATAATGTCGTATTGAAAAGTTTTTATTTATGTCAAAATTGATGATATCTGAACCATACATTTAGTAATTCTAACGATATCCACATTCACCTACTTAAATGCTATTAAATTTTAATTTGCATTAATTCTATATTAAATTTGGCAAACAGAAACCTAAGAGTTCGTCACGCAGAAATTATATCACCCAAATGACATTCTAAAAGGACAAAACGAATACTTAATAATTATCTAAAATATTTTATTATCAAATTTATAATTAAATTATTGTATATCGCAAAGATAAGGAACATAATAATTCAATGACTTCTCAATTCTATCTTGCAATGTCGCTCGTTTCAATATAAAATATTCCGATGTTATGACTTAATCTGTCTTTATTTGTAC
Source organism: Labia minor (assembly GCA_963082975.1). Taxonomy (NCBI): domain Eukaryota; kingdom Metazoa; phylum Arthropoda; class Insecta; order Dermaptera; family Spongiphoridae; genus Labia; species Labia minor. Next base: position 68,554,349 of record OY720347.1, read on the forward strand.
CGTATGCAATGTTTATCATTAAAATTCATATTTCTTGTGATTTTAACAGCATTGTCACTATTTTTGCCAAGCTCGGCGACACCCCAGTTATGGAAAATTTATGTTATTTCTGCTGCAGTTTGTATAACATGTGAATGATTATTTATATGTATCTATTTATGTAGTTTGATGAATATTCTTGCAACTGCAAACACGATTAAGTTTACATTTTGTAGATATTTTTTAAATCACTATAAAAATACTTTCACTGATGTTTTTAGATAAAATCAGACTACTTTATTAAATATTTAAAATAACAAATATCTAAATGAATTATTAAAGCTTTGGTGGTTGTTTTTATTTATAACGGAATTTTGTAAATATAAAACCACATATTGATATTTGTTATTGTAAATTTATTAAAAAAATACAAAAATATACACAACGTTTCGATTGCTACATCTGCAATCGTTATCAAGCGAATGCACTGTTTGAGTGTCCAGTGACTATAATCTTTAAATTAATTATTTAAGAATAATTATTTTGAATTTGTAAGCACGTTCCGAGCGCCATCTGGTTGGTGACTTAGGTCTTATATTAAGTATCATTCGTCACTCATCACTGGACACTCGAACAGTACAGTCGCTTGATAATGATTACAGAAGTAGCAATCGAAACGTTGTGTATATTTTTGTATTTTTTGAATAAATTTACAATAACAAATATCAATATGTGGTTTTATTTACAAAATTCCGTTATAAATAAATGAATTATCTTTATTTACATGATTATTTTTTATTTTAAAATGATATGCAAAAATATTTGAAAAGCTGAATAACTAGCTAGAAATGTATGTTATACAAAAATATACAAGAGGTAGATAGATATTCTAAATAAACATTTAATATAATAATTAATTATTAAAGTGAAAAGTCAAGTTAATGTGAGTGTGGGATGTTTATAGACAGTAAATTATAATTGTCTCGGTATTATGACCAAGACCTCAAATTTACTAGCGCAATAGGGATAGAGATAAATATACCTATGTATTAATATAATTTTATTTTATGCATTGCATATATTTAGTGGTGGGGAAAAATAGAGGAGGGTTCTCTCTTTATTTAAAAACTGCTTTTTGTATACACGTTTCACCATCGGATTGTGAGGCGCCAAGGTGACACGACTATTTTCAAACGAAATAGGTGGTATAAATAGTTTACTTGAACTTGGAAGCTGATTGCATCTGTCCCATGGTCAAATCTTGCGGTTGTTTGCAAAAAAAAAAAAAAAAAAAAAAATACAGAATAAAACAACAATTTGCAACTTTTAATCTTTTCATACTGACTGACATTTTATTTTCAGTTACTTAAAAATTTTTTTAGAAAAACTTAAAAAAAAAATTAACGATTCATTTAATTAATTATTTTTTTTTTTGTTTATAGTAAATGCCATTGTGGTTTATTTATATTCTTTCAAATTAAACTTATTTTTATTTATTTACTTGAAAATAAATAAAATATGGATGATCCAAGCAAGGCCATTAAGAAATAAACATTGAAAATTCGAGCATATGCTAATTTTAGAATTAAACATTAATGTTATCATCAATTGGTATTCAATGTTCCAAATAGATTAAATCACAAAAAAATAAAAATATTTATTGAATAAAAGTCATTTTATTTTAAATTATATTAGAAAAATGTATTACTGTATATTATTGCCATCTAGCAATAATTATATCTTCCTAATCATGGAAATTAAAAAATCGAGATTATGAAAACGACTTTTAGCAGGAATGGAAGTATTCACTATATTTATATAGGCATAAGTATTGTCATATTTAATATGCCATTACCATATTGCTTAAAGATATAATTGATGACTTTTGAAAAAGAGATTATAATAATATTTATTATAATAAGTTTTGGGAAATACCTGGAAATGGTAAATACTGATTATGAGATATTTATCTATATTTATTTATTTAATTGTTTACAAATCGGGAAACTACAGGGATTTGGATGAAACTATGTTAGAGGATTTCTTTTTTAATTACAAACAAACTTTCCTTATGCAATAGCTTTCGGTCTCTTCTAGTTTACGAGATACAAATTATTAAAGTTTGCATATAAATCCATTAACATTCAATTTAGCTACCATGTTTTATTCATTTAACCAGCGGAGGGCTTCACCAATTTTCATTTTTTTTTATAACGTTTTTCTCAACTTCACTTGGTGTCTGTCTGTCTGTCTGTTCGCTCTTTTGACAAATTTAAATCGATTTTTCATCATCTTAATATTGAGAAAGACTTGAAAATTTTTATAAATATTTCAATCGATCTCTAGAAGGTATAGAAGAAATATAATTGAATTATAATTAATTAATTGTAATTACACACATACAAGCCCGATTTTGCAGTGTGCACACCGCATTTTTTTATGAAGACAATATATATATATATATATATATATATATATATATATATATATAAAATATACATTTATATATATATTAATGTATATATTTATATATATACATTTATAAAATCTCAAATTGATAAAAATTATTTATTAATAAATATAATATAATGATTATTATTCAATAATAACATTTACTTAACATAAATGCATAAAATCAATTTTAGAAGATTAATATATTTTTGGTTTTATTCAATATGTAAATTTTCGTATAACTTCATCTTTTCTATTTCTCTTGTCATATTAAATAAATTTATCAAATTAAAATTGCACTAAAAAGAATAAAATAATATAAATTTTTTAAAATAACGTTTTTCCAATGGACTAAAAAGAATAAATTAATTTTTCTATAAGCCTGACAAAGTTTATGAATGAATTACTTCTTATTCAACTAAAAACGTTGGGCGCTCTTAGTCTACATTTGATTTCTATGCAATTAACTTTATAGAGCTATTATTCATATAATATATATACATACAAACCGCACTAAAAGACTTAATTACCAAGTAACACTATTTCTTCAAATATAATCAACCATTTTGGATTTGATTGATAATATGTAAATTTAATAAAAATTCTTTTAAATTTTGATACATACTTTGATATAAGTATATTACAGTGAAAAATAATAAAAGATTAATTTCTCAGCTCTTAATCTACCAATTGTATTGCATGATAAAAAAATTTGTCAGTTTATGTGTTTAATAAAAAATTTTTATTACAAAAATTTTACTTGATTTTTCATATGAATAAATAAAACTAAATGCGCCCAAAGTTTTTTGTTGAATAGCAAGCAACTTTGTCAGTCTTATAGAAAAATTATTTTATTCTTTTTTGGAAAAACGTTATTTTATAAAAAAATTTTATATTTATATTATTTCAGATCGGTTTAGATATATGAAAATTAAAAAAATAAATAATTAATTAATTTTCTTAAATCCAAACCAAACTGAAACAAACCGAAGATTAATGAATAAATGAATAATTAGAGAATTAGTTAATAAAGCACTTCTTAATGGACGTTCATAACCAGCTAATCTGTCAAACATAAATTTTTTTTATCTCATAAACTAAAAGAGACCGAAAACTATTGCATAAAGAAAGTTTCTTTGGAATTAAAAAAGAAATCCACTGGCAAAGTTTCATCCAAATCCTTGAAGCTTCCCGATTTGTAAACAATTACCATAAATGTTGATAAATATCACACAATCAGTATTTACCATTTCTAGGTATTTCCCATTTCCCGGTTTGTAAACAATTGCCAAATTATGTAATTATAAAATAGAAGGATGATATGGGCATAATATTTAACTCGAGGAAGAGAATCAAGATCAGTGAAAAGACATTGACAAACTAATTGAAAAATAACAGACATATTTTAGTGCGTTAGAAAGATAATACAAAATTAAAGGTCAGAAAATTAGGAGGGAACAAGAATCGGATATAGATGATTCTGAAATGTTGAAGGAAAATAAGAAATTTCTAGTCTAGTACCTAGTATTAGATTTATTATGAAAATGACTATAATAATTTTTTTTAATTAAGTGGTTTTATTTCTTAAATAAAATATTTGTTTAAAGTGATCTTTCTAGAATACTTCATAGTTTTATGAAACAAATGAATAAAGGTCGATTTTTAATTTTAATTAGTTTTGTATTTTATGATTTTATATGTGTTTGTATGGATGAATACTCTACTATAATTCTTGATCGGTGTATGATTTAAATTGAGTAAATTTGGTCTAAATTTCTTTACACTTCTAGCTGTCTTACTAATTAGACCTCCAAATGTTAGGTTAGTTAGGTTTTTGAAATAGTGTAGTTTAATTAAAAAAAAGTAGAGAATTATTTACTCTAATGACTTTGTCTAAACATTTTGTATGCCAATCTACCAATAATATTAATATAATACCAGAATATATAGCCAGACAAATAGCAGTACATTTATTTTTGTCTTTCATTTATTTAAGTTCATCTTATCTTATATAAATATATGTTCCATCTTGACGTAGAAAATGTAATCATAGAACGTTTGTACTTATTGCTTATATGTCTACAATTTTGAAACATTCATTTCCTATTTATCTCTCCAGTTTAACTATTCAAATAGAATAAATTCTATTAGGATAAAAAAAAACAACCTTGACCTGATTTCTTTTATCTGCTTTAATATATATTATTGAATCCTTTATTTTATTAATCCTTTATAAAAAAAAATTCTATTTTTATTGTTTATTATACATTAAATTTAATTAAATATGTATATATATATATATAAAGATCTTGGAATTAAATTAATCTACTTATAGGAGACACTTTGACTTATGGTAAATTGTTTTTTTAATTTATATTTTGCCGGGTTATAAACCCACTTCGTATATGAGAGACTTGTTAATTTATTTAATTACTAGCTGCTCCGAGCGCCTTCTGCGCTCTCCACACCTAGACGGGGGCTCCGCCCCCTGTACCCCCCGAGTGTCCCTATATTCTGAGCTATAACCATCTAACTCCTACCCTGTCCCATCTCTATAGTTTTTTATATATGTTTATTTATGCAGAAAAAAATTAATTGACATAATTATTAATTTAATAAAATAAAATTTAATAATAAAATTTAATTTAATAAAATAAAATTATTTAATAAAATATTAAAATAATAAAAATTAATAAATTTGTAAAAAAAATATATAATACTTAAAAAAAATGTACCTTTGCGAGTTTCGAACTAAGAGTGCAAAGTCATAAGATAACGTCTTAGACGGTTCACCCATAAAACACTTTTGTTTGCAAGTCTACTATTAGAATATATAGACATGTCAAATTTTCGCCACCAGCGCCTCTATGATCTAGTATGGTAACTAAACTATTTTTAATTAATTAGCACCCCCTGGACACACCTTACCAATTAGCGGTTTAATAAAAGAAGTCTGACATGCCCTGAGACCTACTGAATATGCATAAAAAATTTCATAAGAATCGGTCCAGCCGTTTCGGAGGAGTATCATTTCAAAGTTTTGTGACACGAGAATTTTATATATAAGATATATTTTATTTATATATATTTAATTTACAAATATGAAAGTTTCTATGTTTCTATTTGAAATGAAAAATAAATATATTATATCAATAATTAATAAATTAATTAATATTTTTACATTAATAGATATATTAAAATTATTTGAAATTGTTTCTGTAGCTGCTAATTTATATTATCTTTACCTATCAATAACTATAAATAAAATTTAACACTAAGTTGTGTCTGTTATTATGCTCTCACTTAAAATTAAATAGGTCGTAATGTCATATGTTGATCATATATTATAGGTCAGCGGGTTTAAATTTAACATTTCATGACCTAATTTAATGTTTTCTTTTTTTATTAAATGCACATACATTTGATTACTTTTATGATTTAATTCATAATTATTCCTTTAGATTTCAAATTCTAAAATTTCTTTATTTTTCATTTAATTATATGGGAAATACGCTCAAGGCACGTCGTATATTTTTTCCAACTTCGTTTTTCTATTTTAATATTTATTATACACTTTACCGAATATAACACAAACAGATATTAACATTAAATTAAAAAAGCAATAGTCAATTTAAATAGGGAAAAATTAAAAAAATTCTCTTTTTACGTTTTTGAATAAAAAAAAAAAATAAAATATAATGAAATGATAAAAATAAAAATTATTTTACTTGATTGAAGATCCTTCAAATAAGATTGATGTGTTATTGATTTCTTAGGTTAAATTTAGAATTAATTTTTTCTAGAGAGAGGATGTTCAATATATGTCTTATAATTTGGTTGTCAATTCCGGAGAGGAGAATTTGCTAAGTATCTTATTTTATTGTAATCTTTCTATTTTAGTTCTATATAATTTTTAAAACTGATGTAATAAAACAGTCTAATTAAGGCCCAAAAAACATTTAATCATATTTTGTATAGTGTTTTTACAAGACAAGCCCAAATTGATTTTAAGAGAATTTCACAAAAATATCTTACTTTTGGAATACATTTGGGTCCTTGGTTTTCCATTTTCAATTTAGGATTTAGGAATAATAGTTAATATTATTTGGAAAATGTCTAAATAACATTTTATTTTTGTTTTTTACCGACCGACGATAGTAAGGGAGGTATTGTTTTCACACCAAATTTCACATGTGGAGATTTTTACATATCTCCACGAATCATGCATTTTCTAAACAGAAAAAAGTATTTTTAGCATGATGTCTGTCCGTCTGTCCGTCCGTCTGTCCGTCCGTATAGATGTGTACAGCCTGAACGGCTCAGCCGATTTTGATGAAATTTGGTATATTTACTTAATGCATCAGTGGGATGAATTGATCAACTTTTGGTGCAATTCCGGAAACCGGAAGTGGTAGTATTAGCGATCGACGATAGGAAGGAAAGGGTTATTTTCACACCAAAGGAGATTTTTTTATATATCACCACGAATCATGCATTTTGTATTGGTTTTATCCTCGAAAAAATCATATTTATTAGTTTTTTCTTGATTTAAAATTATATGACGTCATCCAGCCATGCATGACGTCACAGCCTGGTCTTGCATATATATTATAAATAAAATAAAATTAAAAATGTTTATATTTATTATTTATGTATCAATATCTGTTTTTTATTACATTAATAGATATATTAAAATTATTTGAAATTGTTTCTGTAGCTGGAAATTAATTTATTTCAAACCGTCGGTCGGTTCGGACCTGGCCACAGGTCAACTTATTTTTTTTTTGCTGTATACTTCATTTAGAGTAGATGTAGAATCTCTCTCTGAAATAACAATAGTATCAGAGAATTTATAAAATTATAGATAAATAATAAAATTATAATAATATAATTGTTCTCTAGGACCCATTAGAAAAACGGGCGATTTTAAATACTAAATATCTCCTAAGTCTAAATTATTTTGATATTTTTCATTATTTTTATTTATAAGTATATTTATCGATAAACATTTACTTTATAGGTATTGATCATGGAGTGTTTTGAATATATTGTCCTGTAGTTGACCGATATATTTCTGTATAAATTTATGTAACCTTGACCGGAAATTACGTTCTCAATACGAATTTTTATTATTCGTTGAATTTTATGTTTATGTTGTGGAATTTGTCTTGGGGTTGAAGAAAATAAGTTTTCTTTTTAAATAGGAAAAAGCTAAAAGAGCTGGTGATTTCACATATTCAAACAATGAATTCAACAAAAGATAAATAAGAGAAATTCCTGTTGAAATGCTACTCAACTTAGTAGTTCATTTCTGGTATTCAAGACACCTCGTGCTCTTACCAGTAAAGTACTTGAAAATTACATTACTAAAAATATCAATATAATTTAGAATTTGAAGATATTTGGATTTTAAAATCACCCGTTGAACATTTGATAAATTTCTGTGGAATAAAATAATAAATAAAATAAATTTATCTGTAGAGAATTCATAAATAATTATTATAAATTTGGAAATAATTAAATAATATTTATAATTATTTGAGTAAATTAAAAAAATAGATAAATTAATAAGTTGACCTGTGGCCAGGTCCGAACAGACCGACTGTTTGAAGTAAATTAATTTCCAGCTACAGAAACAATTTCAAATATTTTTAATATATCTATTAATGTAATAAAAAACAGATATGGACATAACATAAATATTTTTAATTTTTATTATAATATTATTTTATTTATAATATATATATATATGTAAGACCAGGCTGTGACGTCATGAATGGCTGGATGACCTCATATAATTTTAAATTAAGAAAAAACTAATAAAGATGATTTTCTCGAGGATAAAACCAATACAATTTATGGAGATATGTAAAAAAATCACCTCATGTGAAATTTGGTGTGAAAATAACCCTTCCCTTCCTATCGTCGATCGCTAATACTACCACTTCCGGTTTCCGGATTTGCACCAAAAGTTGATCAATTGATCATACTGATGCATTAAGTAAATATACCAAATTTCATCAAAATCCGTTGAGCCGTTCACATCTATACGGACGGACGGACGGAAGGACGGACGGACAGACATCATGCTAAAAATACTTTTTTCTGTTAAGAAAATGCATGATTCGTGGAGATATGTAAAAATCTCCACATGTAAAATTTGGTGTGAAAACAATACCCCCTTACTATCGTCGGTCGGTAAAAATGGAATAGAAAAAAATGGGTAAAAAATGAGTTAAAATCCTGATAGTGAATAAAGAATATAGAATTTGGTTTGACAAAGAAGAGAAGTTTGTTGAACTTTATTATTAAACTTTATAAAATAATTATAATATTATGTCATATCCTTATTATATATTTGATAAAGGGATATTTACCAGATTAGAGGGTGGGGAGGGCGAATAAGCAAAGTGACTAGACTTACTTAATAATATACTAATTTATTGAAAATTATATTTTTTTCTTAAAAATTTGATGGTTACATTTCATTAATAATAGAAAACTTATTTCTTAGGTTCGATCAATGAGAGAGAAAGGATTTTCTAAATTCATAATCAAATAACCTTTCTTTTTAATGTACTATAGTAGTAATTTTTGTTGAATGTAAGCCCTTGATCTTTATTAATTTGTAACGAAACAATTTAGATATACATATTATGTATATATATATATATATATATACATTAATAATTTCAGTTGAATGGAGATTTGATAATGAAAATAAGAAAAAATTTTTTTTTAACACTAAAAACTCTGTTTTTGTTGTGCTGATTTTGAATTTTATTAATATCGCTTCATAAAGAAACTGTCAAAAAATCTTCAGGACTTTCCACCTTATTTCAGTTTTTGCATAAAAAAATAAAGTTCAATTAAATTAAATTTATTATAAAAAGCATTCGAAAACGTATTTTTTTATAAAACGGTTAGTACGTAGAAAAAACTAAAAAAGCTCCTCGCACAGACACTGGACTATACTTATACTAATATTTTCATTAAAAAATAAACAAAATAAACTAAAATTTAAGACACCTATTCCGACTTTTTCAATAAATTAAATATACAAATTACAATAATTTAGAATAGGAAAAAACCTCTCATATGATGATCCCAATGAATATAGAAAATGAATAAAAAATTCATAATAAGTTCATTAACATTATTAATTTCTTAATTTCTATGAGAGGAAATTGTTTACAAACCGGGAAGCTTCAGGGATTTGGATTAAACTTTAACAGTGGATTTCTTTTTTAATTCCAAAGAAACTTACTTAATCAATAGTTTTCGGTCTCTTCTAGTATACGAGATAAAAAATTTTTATGTTTGACAGATTAGCTGGTTATGAACGTCTAAATCTGCAACCATTAAGTAATATTTTATTGACTAATTCACTATTTATTCACTTATTCACTAATTTTCGGGGGGAGGGGGTTCAGTTCGGTTTGGATATTGAAAAATTAATTAATTAATTTGGATATTGAAAAATTAATTAATTAATTTTCCAATATCCAATATAAAATTAATTAATTAATTTTCCAATATCCAAACCCAAACATTCCAATTAATTAATTAATTAATTTTCCAGTACCCAAACCGAACTGAACCCCCTCCCCCCGAAAATTAGTGGCCAAATGAATAAAACATGGTAGCTAAATGGAATTTTAATGCACTAATATGGAAATTTTAATAATTTTTATCAAGTAAACTAGAAGAGACCGAGAAATATTGCTTAAGGAAAGTTTCTTTGCAATTCAAAAAAGAATCGACTGGCAAAGTTTCATCAAAATCCCTGAAGCTTCCCGTTATGTAAACAATTAGCTTATGAGATATTAAAAAGTATTCCATTCTAAAATCCCTCGATATACATATACAACTATATATTTATATATATCTTAAATATTTTGAAGATGAAGATATTAGATATATAACATGAAGAAAAGAATGAAAATAAGTTGACCCCCCTTGCCAGGCGCAGAACCGACCGACGGTTTGAAATAAATTAATTTCCAGCTACAGAAACAATTTCAAATAATTTAAATGAATATATTAATGCAATAAAAACAGAAATGGATATAACATAAATATTTTTAATTTTATTTTATTTAAAATACATAAGTAGGAGCTGGGTCATGAAGAGCTGGGTGACGTCATATAATTTTAAATTAAGAAAATATTAATGAAGATGATTTTCCTGGGGATAAAACCAATACAAAGTGCATGATTTGTGGAGATATGTAAAAAAATCTCCTCATGTGAAATTTTGTGTGAAAATAACCCTTCCCTTCATATCGTCGATCACTAATACTACCACTTCCGGTTTCTGAAAGTAGATCAATTCATCATACTGATGCATTAAGTAAATATACCAAATTTCATTAAAATCCGTTGATCCGTTCAAGCTGTACACATCTATACGGACGGACGGACGGACAGACATCATGCTAAAGATACTTTTTTCTGTTAAGAAAATCCATGATTCGTGGAGATATGTAAAAATCTCCACATGTGAAATTTGGTGTGAAAACAATACCCCCTTTACTATCGTCGGTCGGTAAAAATGGAATAGAAAAAATAACTTGTATAAGAGTGCAGTGGTTGAGTTGACCTTGTTGTTTTTCATCTAACCGTGTTCTAAATTTAACTAAGTAGAAGAAGAAAAAAACCATCATATATCTTGATCACATTTGCCTCACCAAGATTTGGCTCTAAACTAGACAACAGGATACCTGATAGTTTTTTTTTATTGGCCTTCGCGCGGGATCTTTGCCTATTTAACCAGCCTTCGCATTTTTCTTATTTAACCAATTTTTATTTCTAAGTTTTGATGTACTTGGTGAGGATTGAACTGTTGTCCTCAAATGTCATAACTCAATTCAACAAACGGTATGCTACTCTTGAGATTACCTGACACTTAACAATAATAATTTTAATACATTTCAACCCTCACACACAATTAGTATAATTCAAATAATATATAATTTTTTTTTACTAAGTGTTTATATTTTTTTAATCAAAGTTTTAGGTCTATTTAATATAAAATTCTCTTTTAAAAACATTTGTCATTTTTCATATTATTAATATTTTAATTAGGTTCTTTTTTGAGATTGTTATATGTAAATTGATAATTAAATAAAAAAAAAAAAAAAAAAATTAATTTGAACTAATTGGAATGTTAATGTTTACATTTTTATAAATTTGGATTTTCAAATGGAAAAATTATTGAAACCAATATTATAGGTTTTCCTTACAATTTTCGACATTATATTTGGTTTTTACTGATTCATTCATTTTTACTATCTCATCAGAGATAGTATTGGTATCACGAAAATTTGTGATGTTGAGATTTTGATGTTTTTATACGTTTTGAAGGTTCCTGAATCATTTTCACTAAGGTTGGGAAAAATGTCTATGTGTGTGTGTGTGTATGTCTGTGTGTGTATGTGTGTATGTAGACAAGATTTCGCAAAAACGGTTTGAATTATGAAATTTGGTACATGGGCATTATTCCAAATTCGTAGTTTTCTATCAATTTTTGAGAAATGTAGCTCAACCGGAAGAGGGTCATTACCTACAAAGTTTTGATTTTTTTCCTCTAAAGTGATCGTAAAAATAAAGATATATGTTTGATAATTTTTCACATGATTAAAAATTGTACAAAACTGCTATATCTAGAATTTCAGCTTGATTGAATCGCTGAAAGTACGAGAATTAATTATTTAACACTGCAAATCTCATGCGCCAACACGTGACGTGGTGCCATCAACAAAGAGCCAGACATGAGCTGGTTCAATAAATATTATTTCTTAATTTTATTTTATAATTTATAATTAATTAAATTTAATTGAAATATAATATATTATGTTATTTAATCCAATTCAAATTGCGAGATAGTCGAGTGGAGACACTCCAGCTAATTTTAAAAAAGTTAATATTTTTTTTTTATAATAAATAATGTCGTATTGAAAAGTTTTTATTTATGTCAAAATTCATGATGTCTGAACCATACATTTAGTAATTCTAACGATATTCACATTCACCTACTTAAATGCTATTAAATTTTAATTTGCATTATTTCTATATTAAATTTAGCAAACAGAAGATAGTTTGACACGCAGAAATTATATCACCCAAATGACATACTAAAAGGACAAAACCAATACTTAATAATTATTTAAAATATTTTATTATGAAAATTTATAATTAAATTATTGTATATCGCAAAGATAAGGAACATATAAAACAAACTACTAGGAGATTTTTCTGTATTTCGGTCTCTCTCCCCCCCCCCCTTTATCTTTTCAATGACGTGGAGCCATCAACAGAGCCAAACATGAGCTGGCTTAATAAATATTATTTATTAATTTTAATTTATAATTAATTAAATTTAATTTAAATATATAATATATGTGTTAATTAATTCAATTCACATTTGCGAGATAGTCGAGTGGAGACACTCCAGCTTATTTTATATAATATTCTTAATATAAATTTACAACTAATATTTTAAAGTTGTTTTTTAAGTAGATTCAATGTATAAAATATTTTTAGTTATTTAATATTATCTGCAAATATTTCTGTTGTTACTCTTCAAATAGATAAACTTTATAGGCAAAGAAATAAAAACAGCAAATTGGTGAATTCAGTTGATATATTATTTTGTATCAGGTTTTATTTATAAATATATATATATATTGTTTTTGAAATAAAGTTTGGTGGAATTGTACGATCTCTATATGGTGATTAGGGGGGAGTGAGTGGATGGGAGGCGATGACGAGGAAGAGTTGAAAGAGGAGGAGAGTGAATGTTTGACAGACGCAGTGCGCATCGCCCACACGTGGCGTCGGCCTTGGTTAAGGGATCCAGGGGCATCGGAAGCATAGTAGAGGTGACGGGTGGCCAACTCAGTTCAATTAATTTCCACGAACACTATGGCCTATTAATTACTTGGAGTTACGTACAATACATACATACTAAATGACAAGAGACGTAAAAAAAAATTAAATGATATTCAAGGGCAAGTTAATCAAATAATAGTTTGTCTAGTATGCTATAAATAAGAAGAAAAATTTGATAAAATAAAAATTTATTACCATTTTAGATGTAATATATATGTATATATTAAAGATAGTGGAAATATATTTTAAAAAAATAATTTCATAATAATAATAACTTGTGATAGAAATTTAAATATTTGATTTCCATTTAAAACTTAAAAATAAAATAAAATAAAACCGATAATAATAATTAATCATGAAAGACAATTTTGTTTTTAAAATTATTATTTAGTTTTCTAATTCATATTTTAATTATTATAAATATGGGGAACTATTAGAAATAGTTTGTAAATAAATGTAAATAAATGTTAATTAAAATATATACTGAAAAGTTTGTTTTTAAATTTTATTGGTCTATGCCCCCCCCCCCCTAAATGAATTATCAAATGTTAAATCTAAGTTATCTTGGCGATGTTCAATCCCTCGACATCAGCGGATCAGTTATAGTCGTATAACTATTTCCTGACTAAAAAGTTAATCTATGAGATTTTGATTACCATTGGCTATTATCTCGTTAAATTATTGTATTATATTTACTTTAATCATTTTAAAGATTGATATTATATTTTGAATTATTTTGAAACAATTATAATCCAAAAATTAAGAAATACAAATGTAGAATGAAATATATAATTAAAATAAAAAAAATATATTTAATAAAATAATAAAAAAAATAAATTAAAAATTATTATTAAAATTTTTTTAAAAATTAATAAAAAGGAAAAATATTTAAACAATAATCAATTAAAACTACTTTTAAATTTATTTTTACCGACCGACGATAGTATCTCCACGAATCATGCATTTTCTTAACAGAAAAAAGTATTTTTAGCATGATGTCTGTCCGTCCGTCCGTCCGTCCGTCTGTCTGTCTGTCCGTCCGTCCGTATAGATGTGTACAGCCTGAACGGCTCAACGGATTTTGATTTTATATGTATTTACTTAATGCATCAGTATATTGAATTCATCAACTTTTGGTGCAAATCCGGAAACCAGAAGTGCTAGTATTAGCGATCGACGATAGGAAGGGAAGGGTTATTTTCACACCAAATTTCACATGAGGTGATTTTTTTACATATCTCCACAAATTGTATTGGTTTTATCCTCGAGAAAATCATCTTTATTAGTTTTTTCTTAATTTAAAATTATATGAGGTCATCCAGCCATTCATGACGTCACAGTCTGGTCTTGCATATATATTATAAATAAAATAAAATTAAAAATGTTTATATTTATTATTTATGTATCCATATCTGTTTTTTATTACATTAATAGATATATTAAAATTATTTGAAATTGTTTCTGTAGCTGGAAATCAATTTACTTCAAACCGTCGGTCGGTTCGGTCCTGGCCACAGATCAACTTATTAAAAAAATAATTTAATTAATTATATATAATTTTGATATAGTTCTTCGAAAATTATGTAAGAGAAAACAAACAAAATATATAAAAGCAAATTATGCAAATATAAAACTTAAAATATAAAACTTATAATATTAATTTAAATAAAAATAAACTAGGCAATACTAGGTATATATTATATGCTGTACTATTTTTTTAAAATTAAAAATATTTTGATTTTATTTAATTCATACAAATACTCATAAAGATCAGAGAGGACGTAAATATATAGTAAATACCAGTACATACCTATATATAAATTCAATTGAACGTTCTAATTGATAATTGTCATTATATAATAACATATTTATTTATTTTTAATGTAAATAAATAAATATAAAAACATTTCAAATAGGTTTTGTATTTCCTTTTATATTTCATGTTTTTAATTATTTCCCTCATTATTCAATTTTTCCATTATTTTTTTTTTTATAAAACAAAAAATAATTATAGAATTATAATATTAATTTTCTACATATATAGTAGATGCCCTTCATTTGATTAAATGCGTTTTATTTAGGAATATCAATTTAAAATAAATTTATTTCAGCCTACGTATAATTAAATTTTTGAAATACTCATAATAAATAACGTTATTTAAGTATTTTATTATTTGTTTTTTACCTTGAATTTTTTCTATATCAATATCATACCTAGTATTATTGTAAATTATACATAATTGCATCACCTTTTGTTTACAGTATGAATTTTTTTTTTTACATTATTCATTTGATTAAACCATAAATGAGAAAAGATTTCTATAGTTCCATGGGTAAAGCAAAGTAAACCGGTAAACATAAAATAAATTTGATATTTTTGATTGATATTATATTTCAGTATAATGACCCTCTGATATAGCAGCTCATTTATTTTCCACCTATCCTAAGGAATATTTAATAATTATTCTTTAAATTTACATTTATATATGTATATAGGGGAGACAATGCTCACCTTGGGACTCAGGACATCTCTTAGCAGTTTTATTTTTTGCCTTAAATGTTAAATTAACTCTTAATTCTTGCAGATGTAGAGAAAGTGTATCAGAAATCAAATTGTCAAATGAGTTTTGATTCCATTGAAAAACCAGATTAGAATATTCGTATAAAATTGTAATGTGAATTTTAATGAACTTATTTTGAAATAAAGAATACTCTAAATGAAATTTAAAGTATTTTCGCGGAAACTAATCTATAATAATTATTTTGGAGCTAAGTCTAAGATTTTAAAGTGTGTGTGTGTGTGGTACACCTTGGGACATGTTGAAGTGTACAAGCTTTGGACAAAAATATTCCATGTTAACTTTTATTTTACAAAATATATTTTGTTATAGAAGTACAATTGGGAACAAGTTATAGGTCTACTAAATAAATTTTTTAATATTTCTAAATATAATGGATATAAGATTGAAAGTTATTTATTAAAAAATTAGAAAAAGATAGAAAAAAGTGTCTCAAGATGAGCCATTCTCCCTTATATATAATGAATGTTAAGTACTAATATATTTACTATTATAAAAAAAAACATTAAATTTTAGGTAAACAAAATTATAATGTACCCAAAAATGTTAATACATTTTCGATTAAAAAAGAATGGCAAGAGGCAAATATGGATGACGTGGATAGTGACGTCATATAAATTTGAATTAAGACAAAACTAATGAAGATGATTTTTCTCCAGACTGAAACCAATACAGATCGATTTGTCTTTATAAATATTATCTATGGTGTGAATTTCAAAAAAATCCTTTGAGCGGTTAATTAATAAATTAATTCAAAAATATACAAATATATATATATATATATATATACAATGTTTGCTAGTATAATAAGATAAGATAAGATATATAATGATCTGTCACTCATTGACTGCTGGTGTATTTTATGTTGCAATGTTTAATGGGGACAAAATCTGGATACAATTAACATATAATTTCCTTTGCCTTCTGTCATTCTCCATGATTGATTGATTGATTGATTATTCTGATTAATACTGACTACACACATTATATTATTCTTTGGTATTGTTTTCTATCTTTAAGGTCATTACTTAATTGAATTATATAAAACAAATGTTATATTCTCTCATTTAATAAACGAATCCACTTCCTAGAAGAAGGATGAGTGAAATTATGGCGGTGGCTTAGGCGAGAAGCGGGGAAGGGGAGAAGAGTGAGGTTAGGAATACGTGACTATTTCCAATCTGTTCTCGTTCATTCATTCATTCATGGAATGAAATTGCATCGTCATCGTGTAAGTGAAGATCAATCATCCAAGTAATACACCTTCCTCTTTAGACTTAGAAAATTTATTATTATAATTTTTATAAACATTGAGTTTGCATTTAAATTATTAAATACATTCAGATGTTATTTGTCAATGATCTCAATTTTAAAATATGAAATTAATTTAAAAGTAGAATTTTATCTATATTTATTTAATCATATAAACGTTTATTTAGGAAATGTTATGCGATATGATGGAATTGGTAAAGGTTAGTAATTGGTTAGAAATATTTCAGGATAGAAAGAGTTGGAGGAATGTTATTGCTTGAGGCACTAATTCCCTAATAATTGAATATTAATGAGAATAGTATAAAAAGATTATATAATAATAATTATAATTAAAAATAATAATTATTTATCGTGATAATATTATTATAATTAATTATAAATAAATATATAAGTATTCCGTAATTTGAAGAAATTGTACATATTTTAGGAAAATTAGGAAAATTTGCGATGTTGAGATTTTGATGTTTTTATACGTTTTGAAGATTCCTGAATCATTTTCACTAAGGTTGAGAAAAATGTCTGTGTGTGTGTGTTCATGTGTGTGTGTGTTCATGTGTGTATGTATGTAACCAAGATTAAGCAAAAACGGTTTGAGCTAGAATGATGAAATTCGGTACATGGGCATTATTCAAAATTCATAGTTTTCTATCAACTTTTGAGAAATGTAGCTCAATCGGAAGAGGGTCATTACCTACAACGTTTTGATTTTTTTTCCTCTAAAGTGATCGTAAAAATAAAGATATATGTTGGATAATTTTTCACATGATTAAAACAACCCTTATTTCTTATTGAACGTTAATTTTCGAAAAATATTTACTTTTTATTACAACTACCACTGAAAACCCAGCATCGCACAAATAGGACGTTGTAAATGGAATTAATATACGTAAAGTTTTAATTTTGAAAAAAGTAAGTTGTATGTTTGAAAATTTTTAATTTCAATATATTCTCTCTAGATAACAGAGTAACGCAATAATTCTATTTAAACAAGTAAATACAGACTACGGCTCTAAAAAGTCTTGAATTCAGGGGGCTTTTTAGATGATATCTACTTGAAAGTCTTTTTCGAACGATTTGATAAGCACTGATAGTGGATCTTCAAAAATACTTTATATTGCAAGACAAATCAATTTAATTGGAAGCTACAAACTCATAAAACATGGGTATAGAATTTTCTTTAAGTTTTCTTCTCCATAGTTGTATTTTTACTATCTCGCCAGAGATTGTATTGCGATCACGAAAATTTTCGATGTTGAGATTTTGATGTTTTTATACGTTTTGAAGGTTCCTGAATCATTTTCACTAAGGTTGAGAAAATGTCTGTCTGTCTGTGTGTGTGTGTGTGTGTATGTATGTGTTTATGTATGTAGACAAGATTACGCGCTGGTTTAATAAATATTATTTATTAATTTTAATTTATAATTTATAATTAATTAAATTTAATTTAAATATAATATATTATGTTATTTAATCCAATTCAAATTTGCGAGATAGTCGATTGGAGACACTCCAGCTAATTTATCCTATATTTTTATTAAAATTATTTAAACTATTTATTATTTATCAAATAAGCTATATAGCGGTTACCATATGGATATATATATATATATTGTTTTGGGAAGAATGGATTATTCAGATGAAATAGGATATCAACCGGAAGGTCGGATGAAATATGAGGCGTTCCCTTTCCCTTGAAGTTTTGAGGTTGCCAACTTCCCGTAACTATTTTTCATCGGTTTTCTATTCAAATATCAAATATTCATTAGGAAAAAAAAATATCTTGGAAAAGGACCATCCGGTTCTAAAGATTCCTAACATATTAAAATTATGAAATTTAATTCTAAACTATCAAATTCATATTATAATTAAAACATGTCAATGATATTGCCTATTATTTATACCTTTTTAGTTTATTTGTTGTTTAATATTTTTTTTTAATATTATATATATATATATATATATATGGTATAGCCATCGCGACATTTTTTTAATCAATTCAAATTCTTGATTTAAACATTGATTACGTGATTCAACAAATTATTTCAAGGTTATCATTTATGTTTTATGCCATGCTGGAGGGAGGGAAAAAGGAGGGAAGGGGAAAAACCTTGATCTTGTGAAGAGCAGCACAAAAAGATAATGAGATATTTTAATTTAAGTACAATTAAAATTTATCAATAAAAAAAAATCATAAAAATATTAAATTCTATGTAATTCATATCACTTATTACTATTTCGCCAGAGATAGTATTGCGATCACGAAAATTTTCGATGTTGAGATTTTGATGTTTTTATACGTTTTGAAGGTTCCTGAATCATTTTCACTAAGGTTGAGAAAAATGTCTCTCTCTGTCTGTCTATGTATGTAACCAAGATTACGCAATAACGGTTTGAGCTAGAATGATGAAATTCGGTACATGGGCTTTATTCAAAATTCATAGTTTTCTATCAACTTTTGAGAAATCTAGTTCAACCGGAAGAGGGTCATTACTTACAACGTTTTGATTTTTTTCTTCTAAAGTGACCGATAATTTTTCATATGATTAATAATTGTTTAAAACTGCTATATATAGAATTTCAGCTTGATTGAATCGCTGAAAGTACCAGAATTAATTTTTTAACACTGCAAATCTCACGCGCCAACACGTGACGTGGTGTCATCAACAAAGAGCCTGGATCAATAAATATTATTTATTAATTTTAATTTATAATTTAATTAATTTAATTTAAATTAATATATGTTATTTAATTCAATTCAAATTTGCGAGATAGTCGAGTGGAGACACTCCAGATTTTTTATATAAGTATATATCAGAGATGGGCATTAAGTCGATCGCGATCGACTGGTGGACCGCCGAGTCATTTTAAAGTGATCGCCTTTACTCATTGCCTTTTTTACTTAAACTACTCCTTAGCATATCAAAAATTCCATTACTCGGGGAAGAAATAACCAAAAATATAAACGAATCGTTTTCTATAACTATTGAGGAAGATGAAGTTCTTCTTCTTCAAAATGACATAATTTTAAAAGCACATAATTCAGATCCTACAAATATTTTTTGGAATTTAATGGACGAAGTTAAGTATACTAATTTAAAAGGTCTCGCATTAAATTTAACATCGTTCTTTGGCTCTACTTACCTATGTGAATCTGCATTTTCTTTGATGAATATAATTAAATCAAAATATCGCTCCCGTCTTACAATCACCTCGAATGCAGTTCAAGACTGGCAGTTATACACCAAGATTTACTAAATTAGCAGAGCATATGCAGTGTAAATCTTCTAATGCGGACAATTTAACATGACTTTATCTTAAATAATAATTCGAATCAGAATATTTCTTATGAACTTGATATTTTTAAACTTTTATAATCTTTAAATTTTGTTTGAAAATATATACCTAAGTTCCTTTCTTATTCTATTTTTTTAGTTACCTATGTACATTTATACCACATTGTTTATTATTATTATTTTAATAAATATCTGGTGGACCGACTTATTGTAAAAAAATTAGAAGAAGACCGCATCCTAAAAAAGTTTGCCCATCCCTGGTATATATATATATATATATATTAATAATTTATAGGGTATTATATGATCTTATCTTAAAATAGTGAATGATACATACATTTTATATGTATAAGGAAATTAAAACTATCATTACTTTAATTCTTATTATGAAATATTTAATATGTTCTTGAAATTTAATTTTTTTAATTTCAATCATTTTAAACAAGTATTATTATGTATGTTATATCAAATGAAGATGAGAAGTGGCCACCTACCTCTTGGGAAGGGTATAGAAAGGACATAAATGTGAAGAAGCGTAATAATAATTACATCAGTCCAATAAGTTTTCCCTAAGATTTCATTTTCCATTTTATAATTGATTAATGAATTGAATAACTGCTTTCTAGATTTTTGGACACGGTGTTAATAAACCCAGCGTCCGCTCTTTAATATCGAAGGAGCTCAATCCAATACAAACAAATCGCTGTATAATAAACATACATCGAGAGAACAATTTATATATCTTAGGTGTTAGTGAATTCATAAGTTCTTAGATGAAATCATCCCATTCCTCTAACTATCGCTGATTGATGTCCTACCAATTCCTTTATATTAATTTTTATATTATCGGTTCTATCCTTATTTTCTTAAATAATTAGAAGTGTATTTGATTTCTTTTTGATATAATAATAATAAGCATTTTATGCCTTCGGCGCTCTTCACACCTAGACGGGGGCTCCGCCCCCTGTACCCCCGAGTGGTACATAGTATTTGGTTGAAATTTGTAAAAGGTTTCCATCTAGCATTGTAACTAAACTATTTTTAGGTAAATATCACCCTCTGGACACACCTTACCAATTAGCGGTTTAACCCTTTCAATACGATTTATTTTTCTAATAATTAATGTAATATTTATAGCAAAAAATATTTATTTCTAATTTAGTTTGGCGGGAAAAACATCATATTATTAAATGATCATATTATTTTTTGATTATTGTACAATAATAATTGGGACATATTGTCCCAATATTATTGGTATGTGGGTCGTATGTCCCAACAGTATTTTATGATAGTAAAATTGTGGAGCACATAAAATAAGAAAAAAAAAAGAAAAGAAAAACATCATTGAAATTCAACATTTCTTTTTTACTGCATATATATATATATATATATATATAAGTAATCAAGAATGATATTTAGCAAAACAATCATTGCAGAGCACTACTGTGTACATTTGGCAAGTGATTTTTGTTTCCTTTTTACTATCTCGCTAGAAATAGTATTTGCGATCACGAAAATTTTCGATGTCGAGATTTTGATGTTTTTATACGTATTGAAGGCTCCTGAGTCATTTTCACTAAAAAATGTCTGTGTGTATGTGTGTGTATCTAGACAAGATTACTCAAAAACGGTTTGAGCTAGAAAAATGAAATTTGGTATACGAGCATTATTCAAAATTTGTAGTTTTCTCTCAACTTTTGAGAAATGCAGCTCAACCGGAAGAGGGCTATTACCTACCACGTTTTGATTTTTTTTCCTCTAAAGTGACCGTAAAAATAAAGAAATATATTTGATAGTTTTTCACATGATTAAAAATTCTATAAAACTGCTATATATAGAATTTCAGCTTGATTGAATCGCTGAAAGTACCGGAATTAATTTTTTAACAAATTGCGAGATAGTCGAGTAGAGACACTCCAGCTTATTTTTGAATATATTGGTTATTCAATACTGATGGGAAATAAGTAAAATAAAATAAAATAAAAAATAGCTTATTTTGTTGAATATATCGGTTAGTCAATACTGATGGGAAATAATATCCCAATAATTAACACTATTGGGACATATAAGTCCCATTATTATTTTTGGAACTAAAAAACTGACATAAACTATTGCTGCACACTAAATAAGTAATATAAAATTATAAATAGCTTCCTACGCAAATCCGAGCACAGAACAAATAAAAACAGATAGTAATAGGCATGACCCGTGTATACTGTTTGCTAGTAACATCTAGAATGACAAAATATTATAAAAAATAAAAAAAGCAGACAGTTTTGGGCTTATTTACTAGCCTATGACAGTGCACAACTGAAATCCCAGATCCCAATGCATTTGTAAGCATTTAAATTATTTTAGTTTTTATTAGAAATTCTCTGGGACAATATGTCCCTACAGTATTGAAAGGGTTAATAAAAGAAGTCTGACATGCCCTGAGACCTACTGAATATGCATAAAAAATTTCATAAGAATCGATCCAGCCGTTTCGGAGGAGTATCATTTCAAAGTTTTGTGACACGAAAATTTTATATATAAGATATACAAGTTTTTATTAATTATGTATTCTTATTTATTAGTTTTTTTTTCTTTTGTAGTATACTAACAAAAGTCTATCCACTTTTCATCAAGTCAAAAAAATAAATGTTTTACTGAAAATATCGATATTATCAAACAAATGAGAGTTAAGTTACTGGCATTGAAGAATGCCACATAATTATTAATTACTGATTAATTTGTGGCAAATTGGAATAATTTCAACTTGTTTGGTTAATATTTGGTGATAATGCCATATGCATTACTTACATCTCGTGAGGGTTATAATGCATTCACTTATTTAGAAAAAATTGCGGATTTATATTAACCTATTGGTTTTATTTATTTAAATAAACCACAAATACAAACTTAATGGTCTTACATCCATCATTATTTCAGATTAAAATTGAAAAAAATATGAATTTATTTGAATAAAAAAATAAAAATTGATATACATATTAACACTACAAGTAATAATATACCTATATATCTCTTATTCATTCGATTAGACCTTAAATCAATAATAAATTAATATTATATTTAAGATGTAAAACATAAAATTTTGCTTCTTTCTTTTTGTTTATTTTCATATGGAAATGTTTCTAATGTTTGGAATGTGCAAATATACTAGTAGGCGTGTGGGGATGATCCTCTGCGTGGGTTGGAGGAGGCTCAAGACCTTGAAATCAAGGACACAATCCGGCCAATGACCGGTACGGAGCCCTCGGCCCTTGAGGTCAGATAAAGATAATATGTTCCTTTTTAGATAAATGATGTATGCAACAAGTGAACTATAAAAAACAATAAAAAATAAATAAATAAAATAGAGAGCCAAAATATTGGGATGTTTTATAAAAAATACATCGTGATGCGATAATTTTTTCTTAAATTTTTTCTTATAAAGATATCAGAATTTAAATTTTAACATTTTTTTAATCTTATATATATTATTTATTTAGTATTAAAGGAAAATACTATGAAAAATTTCCAAAATCCCTATGCCATAAACAAAGAATTTGGCTAGTGTCCAAACCTCAAAATTTTTAATATAGAAAATCATAAGAAATAATTTCATAAAGACATTAAAATATACATACATTTTTTATAAATAAATATAAATTTTTAAAATAAATCTTTCTAAACACAAATGAAAATATGAATATAAATATCAAATTAGATAAAAAGTATGATAGACGAGAGTAAATTTAGAGTATTTGAAAATACAATTCTTCGCAGCATTTTGGACTAAAGAAAGACGAGCCTGCATAACGACGAATTGCAAGACCTCTATGCATCTCCAGAAATAGTTAGTGTTATAAAATCGAGAAGCTTCCGATAGGCAGGACACGTGGTAAGAATGAAATAGAAAGACTGGTGAAAAATATATTTGTGGGGAGACCGATTGCGAAAAGTCCGGTTCAGATGGGTGGTACGCAAATGGGACTTCCGGAAACCTTATGTGTTTTTACTCTTATCATTGTTAGATGGCGCTGTTGTCAACAAAATATGTTGTTGATCATGTCACGTGCATATCATTTGATCACTATTTTACTAGCAGACATCAGCTGATATGGTTTATATAGTAAGTATAATTTTATTATTATATAAAATATGTATATGTATTTTAATTAATTTTATATATATATTATGTATAAATATTTAATTTAATATTATATTATATTTTATAAAATGTATTATATTGATACTTTACAGATTCGGTGATGTGCTTATGCAAAGTGTAAAACAAATGCTCTTCATAGAGAAGTTTTAATTTTAATATTATTGTAAGATAAATCATTTGATAAATTTATGAATTTTTATTTGTCATCAGGAATAGGTTTGATGCGTTTCTTATTTTATTATTATTATTTAATTTAAAGTGTAAACAAATATGTAAAAAGGATTTTTTTTTTAACTGTAAGACAGTCATAGATTTTGTTAATAATTTATTGTAATTTTTATCCTTCTCTTTAATTAAATATACTAAATAGAACATTACTCTTTGTATCTAGATGTGTAAATTCCCTAACTTAAATTTAAAAATTGTGGAATTTTCAATTAAGTGAAAAATTATTTATTTGGAGATAAAACCAACGTTTCAGCAATAATATGAAAAAATAAAAATTTATTGATGAAATGTCAATTTTACCTCTAAATAAATAATTTTTAACTGAACTGAAAATCCCACAATTTTTTTTTTTTTTCATGCCAATTATTCCTTCTAAATAAAAAAATAAATTTAAAAAACCCACCAAGCCCCTCACCCGCTTTTTCATCAAGTAGTTATTCTTATCATTGTCAGGGACGCCAAATAAGGTTTCAAAAGTTAACATGGACGCGTCAAGTCTGTTTATTATCTGTGGTTCGAGTTCCGTAGAGCCACAGTGATAGATAGATCAAAAGTATGATTTATTTATATACGAGTATTTAGAAATAGGTTAATTAATAATAATAATAATAATAATAATAATAATAATAATAATATGTATATTATGAAACAAATTATTTTTATAAATAATTTATATTAAAATTTAACTAAGAAATGATCTTTACAAAATGTTATGATCTATATCTTATTTTAAGTAGATTATATTCAAGAGTTTGCATCTCTTATTATGACTGTCAGCTATCCTTGGAAACAATTTAACTGATTGGATTACAAGTAATACTTAAAATAAGTATGACTAGATCCTATGAATGTATGAATTTAGAAACAAGTGAGCTCATATGAATCAATTCGATAATTTATTATACTGAACTCACCCCAAACATATTTAACATTAATTTTAAATTGGTATATGATTTATTTTTACTTTCATTTTTTAATATAAATATATATACCCAAGTAGATATTAAAATAAAAGCTATTATCCAAAAAATGAAGGCTACAACACGAGATGAAGAGATGCCTGGTTACACAACAGCAAAGTTCAACGAGCAGATATTTAATTAATTTTATCAATACACTCATAATTACAAATCGATTGACTTCTAAAATTATTTGAATATTCAAACATTTGTTTAAATAAACATTCAAATCATTATTTATTTGCAACTAGCAGACCCGGCAAAGCTTCGCTTTTGCATGTGTGTCTGTATACATTGGTATACATATATACGTATGTGATAACTGAACACTTAATAATAATAATAATAATAATAATAATAATAATAATAATAATGTATTAAATGCATATAATTGAAATTTTAGTTTTAATTGGACTTTTTTTTTGTTTTTTATTTTTATTTATTTTTATTGGAATTATTACAAATAATTATACAGGAGACGGGCCCAACAAGGTAGGTGGTTGAAACTTACTTTGAGGTGTTCCTTGAATGATTCTGAACAACTTTATGTGCAACATTTTTAAGATCTCTTTTATTTTAATTAATAAAAAGTAATTAATTAGACAGTGTATTCCTCCTATATAAATGCTCTGTGGGTGACATTTTGACTATGTTTTCTCTTTTTTATCTCTAGGTGGCAACACCTAGACACACTATCATTTGAATTCAAATTGATTTCTGTTTATTTTAATAATAATAATAATAATAATAATAATAATATACCGTTTAATACGTGAAAATAATAATACTAATAATAATAATAATAATTTATTAAATGAATATAATTGAAATTTTATTTTTTATTTTTTTTTTTTTGTTAATAATTATTGAAAATTATTTCTACTTTATTAATTGTTAATAGTTATTACATTTTAATTAACAGTTTTCGGAATAAGTATATTCTCTTATTATAGAGATTCTTATGGTTTGTCTCACAAGTCTACCTACATTATTTCATTACCATTGTATGATTCAAAATAAAATTCAAAATATTTAATAGGACATGACATGATCTTAGTATTTTTCCCATCCCAGAATATTTGCTAATATTACATGTTGAAGTTCCAATTACCTGCATATATAATGCCAATTTCAATGCTGAATATGCTTTTAAATAAAAAAATATTTGAAGAAAGTAATTGGAATTATTATTATTAAGAATCAACAAATAAATTTATTAAATATACATTTAAATATGTAAATAAATCTATATATAAATTTAATAAATATTCAAACAATAATTGAAACAATATAAATAAAACGATTCAATATTTTACTTACATTGTGATTTATATTTTTATTTTTATTACAACTGTTATTATGGATATGTTATTTTTGACAGTTTAAAAAAAATTAAAAATATTAATAAAATTTATCAAAATAATAAGTTGAAAAGATTTCCAATTATTTTTATTTATCTATTGTAAATTTTTCAATGTAACCATGGTAACCATGAATAGACTTTTACCAAAATATTACTAATTAAATTAATTTTGGATATATTAATTTTGGATTTAACTACTCTAAAACCTTCTATGGTATGTCCACATCAATCCCTGAAAGATTCATCGCAATTGGACGGGTAGTTTTTGAGTTTATGCGAGACAGACAGACAGACATTCCCTTTTATATATATAGATTTTACCTGCACAACCTGACTTCTGGATCAAATCTATTCGGTTATCAAATCTAAATGTTATTTATATCTCTACATGAGATTAATTTATTTCTCTTTGGTCTATCATTATATATATATAAATTGAATTTGAAGGTTCTTTATATTAATAGTAATTTCTTTTTTTCCTCCATCCTGAGGAAATCTTACTCCCTACCTCATCCCCCGTAAAGGAAAAATAGAGGGAGAGAATCGCAAATATCAACAGATCTAGTAGGAAAATTAAAATCTATTTCACCTCTCTTATGACACGATGACTCAGCTTGTCTGATGCAATCATCTGCAAAATGTTCATTTGATACTAAACTATGCTCTTCAAATGAAAATAAAGCTGCATGGGAACAATTTCCTCAATTCGCAAATGAATATGAAATTAACACGAGAAGGAATTCTAAGATTTTTAAATAAAAAAAAAAATAATAATAAATAAAAATAATAAAATAAAAAATTTCTTATCATAAAGGATTATCTTTTTTCATTTGATAAAAGATAACAACATTTATTTTATCCATCTCTGTTTGCATTTTGGGTATTTATTATTCGTCATACAAATTTCAAAGAAAAGTATTGCTATCGTGATAATATAAACTGATTATATAAGTTGTATTTTTTTAATTCTATTATTTTTACTATAATGCCAGTGAGGTAGAGGACGATAAGGATGGGATAGAAGAGAGGAAGATGGAGTTAATTAATAGTTCATATTTAATGCCAAATAATTAATTTTAAAATATAAAATCCATAGATAATGTTAATAATACATATCCTATTTGGATAATTATTTATTTAATTATTATATTTAACGATCTATCTACTAATTATTTACTTGTTCATTACTCGTATTAGTAAAAAATTCTGGAGTGTCTCCACTCGACTATCTCGCATATTTGAATTGGATTAATTAACACATATAGTATATTTAAATTAAATTTAATTAATTAAAAATTATAAATTAAAATTAATAAATAATATTTATTAAACGAGCGCGTGTTTAGCTGTTTGTTGATGGCACCACGTCACATGCTGGCGCGTTAAAATATTAATTTCGATACTTTCATCGATTCTATCAAGCTGATACTCTATATATAACAGTTTTATACAATTTTTAATCATGTGAAAAACTATCAAATATAATAATGAATTTTGGTACACAGGCATTATTCAAAATTCGTAGTTTCTATCAACTTTTGAGAAATGTAGCTCAATCAGAAGAGGGTCATTACTTACAACATTTTGATTTTTTTTTCGTCTAAAAATAAAGATATATGTCTGATAGTTTTTCACATGATTAAAAATAGTATAAAACTGTTATATATAGAATTTCAGCTTGATTGAATCGCTGAAAGTACCAGAATTAATTTTTTAACACGACTGCAAATCACGTGCCAGCACAACAAAGATCCAAACAGTAATATATATTTATTAATTTTAATTTATAATTTAATTTAAATATAATATATATGTGTTAATTAATCCAATTCAAATTTGCGAGATAGTCGAGTGGAGACAATCCAGATTTTTATATTTATTTTTTATATTTTAGTTTTATTTATATTCTTATTTTTTAATTGATATTTATTGTCACTTGTTCATGGGTTACTTACTAGAATTAAGAAAAAAATTAAAATGAGTTTATTCAATGATGTGACATCTGAAATGATTGATTTTTTAACTCTCTCTTTTCCAATAATATTTAATATTAAAGTTACTGACTTTTTCAATTGGAAACTATTTATTTTAAATATAAAACTTTTTAAATTTAATAATAATTATAGCATCTTAAAAGTTTGAGTATGATTATTCAATTTTTGAAAAAATACATGTTATTTTAAATAAGGAAGAATTTTAAACACATGGTTAGATTATAAATATTATTATATTTTTGCTTCAAGAAAAATCCCACACGTTGAGATGTTTCCTGTACAATGGGGTAAGAGATAACCCAAAATATCCCTTTCTAGATATATTAATAAAGCCGATCCTTCAGGTAAAATATTAATTTTAAAAACTTTGTATATATCTAATAATAATACCCTCTTTATACCCAACCCTTCTTTATTTTAATAATAAAAACAACAATAATAGATACCTGCCGAAGGGTCCATTTGGGTTGTTCCTTGGTCTATATTGTTCATTGTTATTTATGACACAAAAATCTAAAAAAAAAAAAATTTGAGCTTTACCCAAAATTCATTTATGGAAATTTTAAATTGAAAAATAATATATTTAAATAAATATACCAAAAATGATGAGGATTAATAAAGATTGTTTATGGAATTGTGCCTTATATTGACTAGATACATTGTGCTGTGTCTACCGCTTCTGAATTGATAGATAACACTTCCACAACTGTGCCAATTCCGTTCAATTACAATTTCTCCTAATTCTTCCATATCTGATTTTTTATACAAATATACATACATTATTCCTACCAAATTCGTTTAACAAATAATCTTCATATAAATAATCTTGCCAGCAATTTTTGAATCTAAATATCCAGAATATCTTAAATTACTTGATTTTAAGAATCTAATTATCGATCACCGGGTGCAGAAAAATTTTACCGGGTCGCGAAAAATTTTTAGAAATTCTTTTTATTTTTTACATCATTAGAAACACAAAATTACTTCTATTTTTCTTGTATAATTATTTTATAATTTTTTTGTATAAAATAAACAACTTGATTTTTATTGAAAAATAAAATTTGTGTACTAAATAAATGTTTTTTTTTTTAATTTAATTTTAAGTTTGGGAAACACTGGTCTATTTCATAATATATCATTTATTAAACTTTTAAATAAATTATGAAAATACTCAATCTAGTTTTTAAAATATTTAATTATACATCTTCAATTTCATAAATACAATATTTGAATAAATTTATTTATATTAATTTCATACTAATCTCTATTATAACTTTTTATTATTTTAGGTATTATATTTTTTTTATCTATTTTGTATTTGTATGGTAAATAGATAGCCTTGACTTTTGTCTCAATTTGCAATTCCACTCATTGGAATTTGTTATTTTTTCTACTTCATAAATACCATACACGCATAAATACGTATTATATTTTTTTTGAAATTTTAAATATATATTCATATTTTAGAATTGAGGGAAAGAGTACTAATTGGGTAGGAAAAGAAGTTGATAAGCGTATTTACAATTTTTCACCAAGCCAATTCTTATATGATTTAATTGTTTTTTTTTTTTATTTTTTTTCCTTTATATTCAAGGATTCATTAAGAATGTTGTAATTTATTTTTTAAATTTCGATAATAATTGTTTTTAAATAGGCGCTATTATCGATTACCACCCATTCATCATCCATTTATACTAAATAGTAATAATTTCTCAAGGTCAAGGCCATTTCATAAATTTATTAGACCTCCATATATATAAATAGACATCTGTTGAATTTTATTACTAACTAAACAACTCCATGATAGGAGGATATACATATCTATTACCATTCATATTAATTTTATAATTTTTTTTAATGCTTAAAATAATCTATACCTTATATAAAAAAAATCTGGAGTGTCTCCACTCGAATAACTCGCAAATTTGAATTGGTAATCAAGCTTTTTTCTAAATTTGAAAATTAATTAAAATTTTATTCTAACCGATCATAGGATTTAAAGTTTTTAACATAATTTTCTCTGATAACATTTTATTGAAATAAGAACACCTTGACTTAATACTATATTTTTGTGATTTGTGCAAAATTGTGAAATAGCATTTGTTTTCAACTGCTTTTAGTGCATTTAACT
Organism: Labia minor; assembly: GCA_963082975.1. Taxonomy (NCBI): domain Eukaryota; kingdom Metazoa; phylum Arthropoda; class Insecta; order Dermaptera; family Spongiphoridae; genus Labia; species Labia minor. The sequence continues at coordinate 68,585,644 of OY720347.1, forward strand.
TTTATCATAGTTTTGATAAAATTTAAATACATTACCAATTACCAGGTACTCGATGGGGACGTAGTAATTGATGTACCCATTACATCTCTTATATGGGATTTATACAATTACATATATTTATATGAATAATGCAATTTGAATATGTATTAAATAGGGATATTTTTACAATCGTATACACACACGCGGGCCAGAAAGAAATTATAAAAAAATATTAATAAAACCAAGTGGATTTTATTCCATTTATTTATTTTAAACCTATTTTAGGTTGATGATCAATTACTGGATCAAAATATGGTCCATTACTAAAACTTTAGATTTTAAGATGGTCAACTACTAGAACGAAAAATACATTTAGAAAAAAATTAGAAAAAAATGTAATTATACATTGTATTATAGTTGTACAATATGTTAGCACTTGTTTTGTTGTTATTCTCACTTTATTATAGAATATGTAATAATGATTTTTATGAAAATTTCTCTTAAGGCGGTCCACCACTGGTATGTTTACCTTATCAGTTTAGAGAACGTGGTAGATATTAACACTCTTCCGAATGAGCCACATTTCTCAAAAGTTGATAGAAAACTACCAATTTTAAATAATGTCTGTGTAATTTCATTATTCTAGCTCAAACCGTTTTTTGCGGAATCTTGCCTACATACACTCACACACACACACATAAGGAATTTACCAGATATATTCTAAAAATGAAAATCTTAATAAATTCCACCCTTCTTTTTCAATAGAATCAAAACACTTCTGGCAATTTGATTGTTTGTGATGCTCCTTTCCTACATTTGCAAGAACTAAGAGTTAATTTAAAATTTAGAGCAAATTATAAAGCTATCCCGAGATGTTCTGTGACCTAAAATGGGCTAGTCCCCCTCTTATTCTAATAGATTATATTCATTTCATTTCATTCATTTATTCAAGAAATATATATATACAATCATTCTGTATGTTATTTCGCTCCACCTCATTTTTGGTGGTGACAAAAAAAAAACAAAACAAAACAAAAAATAGCAAAAACATCCAAAAAGCAAACAAAAAATAAAAGAAAAAAAGAAAAACATATTTACATATTTACATAATAACTTACACTCTGTAATCAACGATCATAATTTCTCAAATTGAGGGCAGACCCAGAGTATCAGTTTTACATCTTTTCAGATATATACAGAAAAGAAAAACTAAAATAAGAAAAACAAAATACAAAGAAAAAAATACCAAAAAATAAATAAATAAATAATAAAATAAATAAATAGATAAACAAATGCAAAAAAACAACAAAAGAGAGAGAAAAAAATAAATAAATAAATAAAAAGGAATATCTAATCGTTATTCCTCTAATATGAAAGATCTCAGTTTTAGGAGACCACTCATATAGTAATAGATATTAATTAAATCATTTCAACCCTTGAAGGTGAGAATCATCTCCAAGTTAATAGATTATATGAATTATATATTTTGTAAATCCATGGGTACGAAGAAAGATTTAGTCATTCTCCCCATCCCCGACACTTCCCATGGATCTGAAAGAGAGAGAGGCCGATGTCCCTGAAGCTGGATCAAACTGTGTTGGAGGCATCTGTCCCGCATATCTCCGAGGGCATCGCCTGTAAAAATAGTCCTGGCTGAAACCAGAGACAAACGAACGGCACGTGGCCTGTTCACTTGGCCCCAGCTGTACAATGCAATTCTCCATCACTTTGTTCTCCCTTTGTATTTAACTACATTATTTCCATCAATTTGTTTGTTAAATGAAAAATAAAACACATCCCATTCTCGAATTCTCAATTCATTTACTATTATTCTTTAAATAATATTAATAATACAATGAATTTGATAATAGATCTTTTTGATTTAATGCAAAAAAAAAAATAATTAAATTAATATAATTTTTTTATTATATTTATTATTAATATTTAATTATTAATATAAAAAAATCTTTTAAATATTTTTTTTAATTAGAAAATGTAAAAGATTATAAATTATTTAATAAATAATCATTTTAATTATTATAATCGCGATTATATATTATTTTCAATTTTATTATTCAAATACTTATTACTATCTCGCCAGAGATAGTATTGCGATCACGAAAATTTTCGATTTTGTGATTTTGATGTTTTTATATGTTTTGAAGGTTCCTGAATCATTTTCACTAAGGTTGAGAAAAATGTCTGTGTGTGTGTGTATGTATGTAACCAAGATTACGCAAAAACGGTTTGAGCTAGAATGATGAAATTTGGTACATGGGCATTATTCTAAACTCATAGTTTTCTATCAACTTTTGAGAAATCTAGTTCAACCGGAAGAGGGTCATTACTTACAACGTTTTGATTTTTTTTCTTCTAAAGTGACCGATAATTTTTCATATGATTAATAATTGTATAAAACTGCTATATATAGAATTTCAGCTTAATTGAATCGCTGAAAGTACCAGAATTAATTTTTTAACACTTCAAATTTCACGTGGTGCCATCAACAAAGAGCCAAACATGCTCTGGTTTAATTTTAATTTATAATTTAATTAATTTAATTTAATTTAAATTAATATATGTTATTTAATTCAATTCAAATTTGCGAGATAGTCGAGGGGAGACACTCTCCAGATTTTTTTATTTGAGAATCATCTCCTTCAAAATCAGTACATTGAGAAATTTTACTTCACTATACACAGTTATTAACATTTCTCATAGTATTGTTGAAACTTAAACTTGAATAACCTTTTTCTGGTCGGTTGAGTCGTTTCTATGTGCTTTTTGATCTCAAAATGATGTCCCTTGAAGTAATTTTTCAATTACAGAAAGAGAAAGAAATCACAAGAACTCAAGGTAGACAAATAAAGTGACGAAAGGAACTGAAGAATGTTTTACTAACTAAAAACACTTGTTTATTGACAAGGGATATTGTCATTTAACAAATAATGGATCTTGATGTTTGGCTTAACCCTTTCTGTTTTGGAATATTTTTTCAAAATTTTTCTTATCTTCATTCAAGTTTGAATCAAATGAATTCTTCCCATATTTGAAAGGATTGGAACATAAGAAAGGGAAATAATATTAAATATTGTTTAGAATTTTCACCCCATTTTTACATGAATAGAGGTGATGTTGTTGTGAGTGAAAGAACGAAATGGTATGTCATTCATTGATTCTATTTTAGTTCTAAAATAATCTTAATTTTTTTTGTATCTTATGTGCATGTATAAAAAAGGTTAAAGGCTAATTATTTAAATGATCCACTCTCGTGCTTATGATTGCTAAATTTAAAAATGTTTCCCTTTTTTGATCGCGAAGGTCAAGAACAAAATAATTCCTATATTTGGAAATCCCCATCTACAATCTCGTCTTTTCCGCATTTAGTTAGATAAATTTATTCATTTGACATGGCTAGCATGGAAAGTTTTTTTTTTTTTTTTTGCTAATCCCCATCTTGAACTCATCTTCTTCCCTTTCTTCTAACATTTTTCTTCTCTTCACTTTTTTAATTAAAACTGTTAATCTTTGATTTAGATTGTCTATTCATCCATCCATAGGAAGCAAATGAAAGGCTATTATAGTGGCCATGAAATTACTCTTTTTCCATGATGAGAGATGCACTTGTTGGCTCATTGAATGCATCAGCCACTTAAGAAAATACTAGCAATGATTCATCAGTTGAATTAATATAAATGATCTCGTTGATAACGGATGTCCATCAAATGCGTTATTGATTTGATAATCTTTTAAAAATAAATTATAATTTGATTGATTAAATATTATTCAGACCAAACGAAGTTAAAAGACCAAAATTGTTAAAGTTAAATTATGTTTTTTTATTGGATTAAATGTTTAGTTTAATTTTCAGTATAATCAAATAGCCAATAAAGATACAACTGAAGATGTTCAGTCAATCACTAAAATATGCATTCAAGAAATAAATAATCACAATTTTGAAATTTTAACTAATAATATTAGAAAAAAGTCCCTTTGAATTGTTATTTGTCTTTTTTACCGACCGACGATAGTAAGGGAGGTATTGTTTTTACATAAAGTTGATATATTAATATTAAGAAGAAATCTTACGACACACGAAATATTAAAAATTACATTAAAAAAAATAAACCAATATTAATTATAAAGATCTGATGAATTAATTTAAGAATTTAAATAAGGGAGAGAAAGAAATAAAAAATATAAAAATAATCGCTTTTCACGAAATAATTACTATTACTATAATTAATAAAATTTTATATTTTGTATTGAATGACCGAATAGTTACAGATTACATATAATACATTAATTCTTAAATTCAAGAGCCATTGAAACCATGATAGTCGTTTTCAAATTCATAAAAAGAAAGAGAAATTTAAATACTATTTTTATCTAATAGTATCATTACAAATTTAATGGATTATAATATATATATATATATATATATATATATATATAATATACTAGACGAACCCGTTGCAAACAGTGTTTGCAATTTAAGTTTAAACTGAATTTGTAACTAGCTTTATAATGTTACAGACATCACAAACATACATATGACGGAAATTATTATTATCATAGATATAGCTAAATTCAAAGAGCGACATCTATATACGAGTACATTCTACTATATTTTATATTTTAAAAAAAGAAAAATTTTTATTAAAATTTTTATATTTATTTTGATATGAATAATTAGAAATAACTAAATAGTGTTTTTTTAACTTTTACATAAGATATAAATTATTTTTTACCGACCGACGATAGTAAGGGAGGTATTGTTTTCACACCAAATTTCACATGTGGAGATTTTTACATATCTCCACGAATCATGCATTTTCTAAACAGAAAAAAGTATTTTTAGCATGATGTCTGTCCGTCCGTCTGTCCGTCTGTCCGTCCGTCCGTATAGATGTGTACAGCCTGAACGGCTCAACTGATTTTGATGAAATTTGGTATATTTACTTAATGCATCAGTGGGATGAATTGATCAACTTTTGGTGCAATTCCGGAAACCGGAAGTGGTAGTATTAGCGATCGACGATAGGAAGGAAAGGGTTATTTTCACACTAAAGGAGATTTTTTTATATATCACCACGAATCATGCACTTTGTATTGGTTTTATCCTCGAGAAAAATCATATTTATTAGTTTTTTCTTGATTTAAAATTATATGACGTCATCCAGCCATTCATGACGTCACAGCCTGGTCTTGCATATATATTATAAATAAAATAAAATTAAAAATGTTTATATTTATTATTTATGTATCCATATCTGTTTTTTATTACATTAATAGATATATTAAAATTATTTGAAATTGTTTCTGTAGCTGGAAATTAATTTATTTCAAACAGTCGGTCGGTTCGGACCTGGCCACAGGTCAACTTATTTATTATACAAAATATTTAAAAATTAAACTATTTATTATTTATTATTCATTTAAAAATTTCTATTTGAATGAGAAAAATAAATAAATTTTGATATATATATGTTAAAACATAAATAAATTATTTATTTATATAAACTAAATATTTAAACTTAAAAATTAAAAATTTAATAAAGATTTTTTTTTAGACCAACTGTGAAATTGTTTGATATATTTGATTTATATATATTTCGATTCAGTGTTGAGAATAATAAATCGGATGATGATGATGATGGTATAATAATTGGAATGCGCATAATGTAATTATAACAAACAACTTTAAATTTCACTGAGTGTCTTATAAAATAATATTTTGATTAAGGTGTATATTTATAAGTATAATTGTAGTTTATATTATATGTAAATATATAATAAAATTATTAATGAAAAAAAAAAAAATTAGATTAATTGTGTTGCCATGTCCTAATCGTGTCTCCTTGAAAATGAGACGACACAACTTTAACTAACAATTTTTTTTTTCATTTGAAATAACTAACTAACAAGATTAGAGACCTAGACCTTGAGATAACGAGACCTTGATTTCAATTGTGGCTAGCTATTAAGCCAATAACAATTGATAAGAGCTACCGAGGTTGATAACAAGCTTCATTAAATGCGATTTCTCTCATCAATAAACAACAGCCATCCATTTGATCCATCTAATACATCCCTTTTCTCTCTGTCTCTTTCTCCCAAACACGCATCCCATAGATATAAATAATAATACTAATAAATCACTTTTATTTATGCATTTATATAATATATGTGTACCTAGAATATAAAGAAATGAATTTATTATTTTCAAATTAGAAATTTTAACGTTTTAAGGGACCTTGAAACAAAAATAGGGTATTTTAATATTTATTTTCTCTCTCTTTCTCCCTCTCTCTTTATTAAAATTATATATACATATATTTGATCAGTATAGAACTATAGAATAAAAACTTTAAATTCTACATTATATATATATATATATATATATATAATATTATATAAAATTATTATTATAATATATTATATATTATATTGAAAAATAACAGTTAATTGAATCTTTTAAATATTTTTTTAATATTTTTAATATTTTAATAAAATGTTATGAAACATCCTCAAAATCTATTTTTTCATTCATTCTCAAAATTTCTATACTAATATTTTTATAAAATTGTAAAAATAAGAAATTTAAATTAAAGTAGATCTATTCTACTTTAAATATAAAAAAATATATATAGTTTATTAAAATATTATCGAATACATTATATACAAATAAATATTAATATATAATGATTATACTTTTAATAAAAAGATGTCATAAATTAAAATCGTGTCACACTTATAAACACGGTACTAATTAATTACTTTTATTTATTGAATCGATATTTCGTTTAAGAAATTATTTTTAAGTTTATTAATTAATTTGACATATTTGAATTCAATTATTCGGACGGAAAACTAATATTTTTTAAAATATTTATAAGTGAATGAAATTTGTTTAACAATATTACATATATGTAGTGAACGTATAGCCACTATTTTTAATTGGATTATATAATTTAAATATAAAATAATTATTTATGGAAGGTAGTGGAAATAAATTGATTTATAGGCAAATTAAAAAAATGAAATAGTTGTTTCAAGGTTCAATGTTTATAACTAGTTGGTTTAAGTTTTCTCAAGATAACTAAATATATAATTATTTTGTGTTTTCTATTTAAAAATAAATTTCATATTTTTTTAATTTAACTATTATAATAAAGTTTATTATTTTTTTAAATATATATGATGAAATAAATTGGGAGAATTTATTTATTCTAGAAAAAATAAATTCAATAAACATTCAATTAATATAAAGTATAAGTTATTATTAAATTAATTAATATTATTGTGGTATATTCAATGTAGTAAGGCTACTGAAAGATAAAAATAAATTATGTAATGTAAAAAATTAAAATGTATTCTCTGACTTTATGACATCTAAAAACAAATTATATAGTAAAAAAAACTAAAAATAACTAAATAATCTAAATATGACAATCAAAATCAGCGTAGAAAATTATATAAATTAAAATAAGAAAAGAATCTTAGTATTTAAATAAATATAGATTAAATATTGAACTATTCACTGTACAATTGGATGAAAGATAAATATGTTTTCCATTTTATATGGAGATGTCCAATACTGAAAGATTTCAGAGAAAAGAAAAACCTTAATAAATATCAAGATTTTAAATACGACGCAACTTGATATATCTTGCCAATCATTGCAAGAAAAAATGTATATTCATATATGCACTAAAATAAAAGATTTTATTATTATTATTATTAATATTTTTTTTAAATTTCTGAATCATTTTTATTAAAGATTATTATACAAGTTTACATAATATATGTGGGCGTTTAACACCTGAAAACTAGCAAACAATTTGTCAATTCTGTTGGACTTGTTATCTATCTTACAGGCGGCGCTCAATCTAAAACAATGCCAATGACCTTGAAGTCGTTGGTTCATTCCTGTTTAGATATTACATATAGTATATATATATATTATTATAATGTGGTTAAAGAAAAATATTTCAAGGCGATATTTTTCCAAGAACTATCAGCCACACAAAAACGATACGACCGTAACCTCAGATATAAAAAGGGGAGTCGCAAAGAATATATAATATTGTTATCTACAAAAGAAAAAAATTATAAAAGTGATATTTTTTCTTCCCGTTTACAAAGATTTTTCCTGTTTATATTACTCAATCTTAGTTAATATATATATATATATAAATTTTAAAAATGGATGACCTTCATTAATGGAGAGGACTTTTCCCTTTTTGGCATCCATTTTTTATTTTATTTATTATATTCTTTTATAAAAATAAATTTTAGAAGAAATATATATATATATATATATTTGGAACTCACTATGATATAATATACAAATCTATTAAAATAAATTAATAATTATTATGTTCAGAATACATTCAATATTAATTCTAAATCATCAGTATAAATTATTATTACCAGTATTATTATAAATAAGTTAAAATAAATATAGAAATATACTTCATTTACTTATTTCTTTAGTTAATTTTTAAATTCTTTTGATTTCGTTTTCTAATTATATATTCTACAAAAAATCAAATCCGAAATCATTATTTACATTCCGGGAATATTTTTACCTAATAATTTATTTACTGATACATCATTTATATAACAATTTTTATTTTTTTATAATTTTTGACTACAAAAGAACCTTCAGTTAAATTGATTTTGGCTCTTATCCAACCCTTCTCATTTTCTTTTTTAGAAGATATTATTTATAAATTAAAAAAACAAGTTAACCTTTTATGATTAAATGAAATAAAAAACGAAATAGTTCTTAATCTCACACTTCTAAAGAATAATATAGTTTATATAAGTTTTAAATTTAAACTATTAAAAAAAATATTATTTTTTACATTTTAATTGAAAAAGTTTTTTAATTTATTAATGCTTTTTTTTTACTATTTTCTTAAACCAAAAAAGATTCAAAAGAGATAAAGAAATCAAAAGAACAGGTGAAAATAAAAATAATTCATCAATGATAAACTCTGATAAGAGCAAGGTAAAAGATGATGTGGGGGAGGGTGATTGTTGTGGGATGTTTCAACCTTTGACCTTTAATAGGGTAAAGTTCATCTTGTAAAGAAAAGGGGGTAGATAAGAGAAGGTAAAATTAGATTTTACATTGATCAATATTTTTTCTCTTACAATTTAAAATTAAATTATTAGAAATAATAAAATACAGGAAATGTTTTAACCAGACAAATAATGGCTTATGGTGTAAAGAGATTATATTTATTCGGATAAAAGTATATACATAAAGAAGTAAAAGAAATAATGGCGACAGTGAAACCAACTTATAAATTCATTTATACAGTATATGATAGGAAATATTTTAATAAATATTTATTTTTAAAAAGAGATAAATTTTTCACAAAAATAATATATAATTAAAGATAAATTAAATGTTTCTATTTTTTTCTATGTTCAAGGATTTATGGCTTTTATTTTTACTATCTCGCCATGATGTTGAGATTTTGATGTTTTTATACGTTTTGAAGGTTCCTGAATCATTTTCACTAAGGTTGAGAAAAATGTATGAGTGTGTGTATGTGTGTGTGTGTATGTATATAACCAAGATTACGCAAAAACGGTTTGAGCTAGAATGATGAAATTCGGTACATGGGCTTTATTTAAAATTCATAGTTTTCTATCAACCTTTGAACCGGAAGAAGGTCATTACCTACAACGTTTTGATTTTTTTTCTTCTAAAGTGACCGTAAAAATAAAAATTTATGTTTGATAGTTTTTCACATGATTAAAAATTGTATAAAACTGCTATATATAGCTTGATTGAACCGCTGAAAGTACCAGAAATAATTTTTTAACACTGCAAATCTCACGCGCCAACACGTGACGTGGTGCCATCAACAAAGAGCCAAACATGCGCTGCTTCAATAAATATTATTTATTAATTTTAATTTATTATTTAATTAATTTAATTTATTATTAAATTAATTTAATTTAATTTAAATTAATATATGTTATTTAATCCAATTCAAATTTGCGAGATAGTCGAGTGGAGACACTCCAGATTTTTTATTGTTAGGATGGATTGATGAAATTGTCCATTGTTTTATAATCCGGACAATTTATCGAAAAATAAGATAAATTATGATTGTTAGATTTGCACTGAAGAGGTTCATCGTTTTAAAAATGAAGAAGATTCCAATTTTAGGGTGAATAGAGGAGTTAGGGGAGCGGTTAAGGACGATTAATGGAGTGGGGAGCTTGGAATGGCGAAGGGGGAGGGGAGTCCGTGGGATACCTGTGGCGCCGAGGGCAGGTGTCCTTGAATAGCGGCCTTGCGCTGACCCCGGCTGCCCACACAAGACAATTCCATTAATGTCGAAAGGCTTTTAGGAAATCAAGTTGCTCACTTCGCTGGAATTCTCTCTCTCTCTCTATCTCTCTCTCTCTTTATATTTCTTTTCTCTCTTTCTCTCTTTCTCCTTTATTCATTATGTATGACACAAAGGGATGGATGGTCGGATTGATGGCTAAGAATTGATATCCAACACGCCAAAAATAAAATTCAAACTAAACATTTATTTTTAATTCATAGATAATATTTATAGTAAAATCGATATCAAATTATTTTGATTAATGTGGGTGTAAGGTAAAGAGAGGGAGAGAGAGAAATAAATAAATAAATGTTACCTATTATATGAGATCTCTCTTATTATTATATATTTAAAATATAATAATATCAATAATAATTTCAAAATGAATGTATTTTGAAAAAATCTGGAGTGTCTCCACTCGACTATCTCGCAATTTGAATTGGATTAAATAACATATATTCATTTAAATTAAATTAAACTAATTAAATTGAAAATTACAATTAATAAATAATATTTATTGAACCAGCGCATGTTTGGCTCTTTGTTGATGGCACCACGTCACGTGTTGGCGCGTGAGATTTAAAGAGTTAAAAAATTAATTCTGGTACTTTCAGCGATTCAATCAAGCTGAAATTCTAAATATATCAGTTTTATACAATTATAATTCATGTGAAAAATTATCAAACATATATCTTTATTTTTACGGTCACTTTAGAAGAAAAAAAATCAAAACGTTGTAGGTAATGACCCTCTTCTGGTTGAGCTACACTTCTCAAAAGTTGATAGAAAACTATGAATTTTAAATAATGGCCATGTACCAAATTTCATCATTCTAGTTCAAACCGTTTTTGCGTAATCTTGAATACATACATACACACACACATATATTTTTCTTAACCTTAGTGAAAATGATTTAGGAACCTTCAAAACGTATAAAAACATCAAAATCTCAACATCGAAAATTTTCGTGATCGCAAAAATAATGTAATTTGTTAACTTTAAAAGTTAATTCATTGATTTTACTCATTATTTCAAAAAATCAAGTAGTTTTTTAGTCAAAAACAATAATCTCTAATAATATATAATATATACGAACCCTGAGAGAAGGAAATAATAATTAAGTGATTATAAAACGATACAAAATTAGATTGTAAGCACTCCCTTAATTATTTATAATTTTCTTAAAATTTGGGTTTCATTTGCTTTTTCCGTTCTAAAATATTACAATCTGCATAACCAAGGTCTTTACTACTTTTAATTTTGTATACATATATTAACTATAAAAAATCGGAAATTCAATGATATAAAATTATTTAAATGGAATTAATTCGCTTCGTTTTGTATTAATTGTAATTCATAAACCATACCAAAATTAATAATTATCATTTATAACAAATTTAAAATAAATTAAAAAAAAAAAATTTTAAATTACACTTATTACATTTGATAAAAAACATAAATAAAATAATTAAATTAATTACGAATTTTTCTATTTGAAAATTATTGAAATTAGTAATCTATTTTTCTAAAAAAATGATTAGGTAAAAATTTTTTCTATCTAGGAAGGATGAATGTGTTCAATTTTTCTCTTATCATTTGATTCTATGTATCTTAAAATTTTGATTCTACTCTTTCGAGTATTAGATTTTGAAATATGATATTTATGATTTAACCTGACCTCAATTTTTGTTTTAAATAATATAAACTCGGCATGAAATTATATACATATTTAGGGCTTTTTGTTTTGTGTTGGGTTTAATGATAAAAATTCATGAATTAAATAATTGCAATTCATAAAGGAGAATGAAATCGATGATTTAATTTTGAAAAGATAATATAATATTATCAAACAAATAAATAATTATTTTTATTAATAATTGTTTCTATGAAATAATTTATGCATGAATGGTAGAATATGTCTCCATTTTATGTATATGCATTTTATGTTTAAGCAATTAAGCAATTATTAAATCAATCTTTTTTTTTATCAGTGTATTTCTTAGAAATATGAGAAGATCAATATTGTTAATTGATAATTTTTTAATGATAAGTTTTGAAATGAATGAATAAATAATTATATTGTTTATTGAGTCATGTTGTTTTTGCATTTCCAATCAAGGTTTTTTTTTATCAAGGCTATCGTAAATGTAAATTTCTTACATGCTTTATTTAATTTTTTTATTTTGATTTTTGAAAATACAAAAATATTTCTTATTTCTTTAAATCTAAAATCAAATCCAAATATCAGAATTTAAAAATTTAAATTGTTAAATCAAAATTAAAAATAATCTCTTGTTCAATATTTCATTAATTTTCATTTTTAAAAAAATCGAAAAATTTTGCGGGCAATTGATATGCTTGCCCCCCCCCCCCCCCAGAGGTGTGCTCGCGCCCCACAGGTTGAGAATCAATGCTATAGTAATACTATCTTCGTACACAAACAGGTATTAATTTAAATTATTATATAATAAAAAAATTAAAATTTTTATTAATTCAAAAAAGAATTAAATGAGAGTATACCTATTTAGTCATTAATAGACTAAGGTTTATGTTTCTATTGTGGATTAATTTGGAGCCCTTTTTATAACCCTGACCTTTTAGTAACCCACCCTTGTGGTAGTCACGCAATTGCAGAACATTAAATTTAGAATGATTAATGATCTTAAAAATATTAAATAAAATAAAAGAGCGTATTAATTAATTGACATTCTAATTTATTCCTACGATAAATGCTTCTATATTTCTTTATTTAAAATTTCTAAATAAATTAAATGGATAATCTTAGAAAAAAAACACTTATAATGTTAATTTTATAATTATATAATTTATATTTATATATAAATTAAAAGATCGTTTTAATTAAGATTAAATTCTTATATTTCTATTAAATCAAAAAATTATTTTTACTCTAATACTTATTATTAATATGCAAATTTCGAAGTTTAAAATAATTAATTTAATTTTTTAAATTGTTAAAATTAAATTTTATTTTCTTTTAAAGAAAAATTTTTTTATCTTATAATTTATTAAAATTTCAGTATGTTGATTTTTCAATCGGGAAGAAACTTTTGAAAAAGAATGAATTGAAATGTTGAATCATGACACATTTTATTCCAATTTTAAGTTTATCTTATATAGATAACTTTTATAAAATAATTTAAAATTTTAAAAAAATCATGGCGTAAATGTTGATGGCACCACGTCGCGCAGTGTTAAAATATTAATTCTGGTATTTTCAACCTGAAATTCTCTATTAGTTGTATTATAAAAAAAAATTTTATAATCATATGAACAATTATCAAAAATATTAAAGGAAAAAAAAAACATATAAAACATCAAAATCTCAACATCGAAAATTTTCGTGATCGCAATACTATCTCTGGCGAGATAGTAAAAATACCACTATGGAGAAGAAAAATCCCTTGTTTTACCAGTTAAATTAATTAATTAATTAATCCAATTAAATTTTGAAGATCCACTATCAGTGCTTATCAAATCGTTCGAAAAAGACTTTCAAGTAGATATCATTTTTTAGAGCCGTAGTCTGTATTTACTTGTTTAAATAGAATTATTGCGTTACTCCGTTATCTTGAGAGAATATATTGAAATTTAAAATTTTCAAGCATACAACTTTTTTAAAATAAAATCTTTAAGTATATTAATTCCATTTACAACGTCCTATTTGTGCGAAGCTGGGTTTTCAGTGGTAGTTGAAATAAAAAGTAAATATTGTTCGAAAATTAACGTTCAATAAGAAATAAGGGTTGCGATAATTCATTGTATCTCAAGAAGTTATGGAAGGGAAATGTTTAGTTTGACTGCGTGCGTGCGTGAATTCAAATATAGAGATATAGTTAATACTATAGTGTCTATAGATATCATCGAAACAACTGAAATAATTAATATTATTGCAAAAATAAGTATTTGAATTTATTTTTTCGTTACTAGTCGGAAAGTTTTAATTGTTTATTAATAAAATTTACAAACATGAGAGGTAAAGATAGATCAATGCGTATCTGAATTTGAAATAAAGAAAAAATATTAATTAGCTCTTTGCCCTGATATTTAATAAGAGGCTGAAATTCGCATATTTGAAAGGCGCCGGAAACTGAAAAAGTTTGGGAACCCCTGGTTAGAGATAATGTACAATTCATACTTATATATTAGATCTCTATGATTTGAAGGATATTTAATTTATTTTCCATCTTACTGGGGGGATGATGGTTGGTGCAACTCACCAATCAGGATAAGTGATATCTTGTTCAAAAGGTCTCATCAAGAGGGTCAAGAAAATATATATGTCGAAAAAGATTAAGGTCAGGTTTTTGAAATTTAACAGGTCAAAGGACAAAAATTATAAATCTCAAAATATGTTAATTTGAATGCAAAAACTGAAACTAAGATAACGATAGACAATGTTTCGCGCCATTTGTTTTTAATTTGAATTTGAATTCAAAATTTTCGACTAATCACAAATCAAAATCAAACCAAAAAATCCGCCATTTTGTTTTTGAATTTCGAATTGTAAAAAAAACCTCTGACTTTTGTATGTCCTACGTAAGGATAACGCCTATCAAGTCGGTTATATCAACCAGGTTTCCTATGATCAGTAGAACGGATCCTATCAACCTATACCTTGATCGGAGGTGCAACTTTTTTATCAAGTAGCTTCCCAATGTTGATCCCGGAGGCTGGGTTGACTCCGCCCTTAGACCCCAGCCATAGAAATTCCCTTGCCAGGCCCAGGACCACGAGAATGTGAGTCAGCGACGCTAGCCTCTCACCCTGTGGCGCCTTAAAACTCAATCATTCGTTGTTCAATTTGTAAACTTCATTTTCACTTTTTTCATTTCTATAAAAGTGACTCCAAAGGACATCAATCATGTACCTTTGTCAATTGATTCAATGTTTTATTTAATTTTCATTTCAATAAAATTTGACCTTTGACCTCTTATAAATTAAAAACCTGACCTTATATATATATATATATATCTAATCTTTCCCGAGACATATATATTTATGACCCTCTTGATGAGACCTTTTGAACAACGGATCGGTGAGTTGCACCAACCATCATCTCCTGTTAGCTTATTTCCTTAAATTTTACATATTGATATAATTTCACTAATAATATTAAATATTTAATGTATATAAAAATAATATTTAATTAAAGAAATTAATTATGAAAAATAATTAATTAATTAAAATCATATAAAATTAAAAATTAATAACATTACAAATAATGTTATAAATTCAATAACAGATCCAAGAATATTAATTATTAAATAAACAATTCAATTATTTAGAATAAAAATACATTTCAAATGTACTCAATTTTGTAATTGATTCATTTTAAAAATTGATAAAAATTTATTTCAATGAATTTTTTTTTTTTGTTGGTTCTGATTCGTTTTCTAATAATGTCTAGTATTATATAAATAGATAAAAATGGTGGGTTGGGCGTGTGTGGCAGGCAGTTAAACTGAAGGGCGAAGGGCTGGTTGATAAAAGTCCTTGGTTGCCCCAAGGCCGAGCACTTGGCCCCCTCCTCCTCTTCTCTCCCCATCCCACCACTAAACAGCCTAAATGAGTCGCGTTCGTGTCAATTCGTAGGCCCAACGATCGCTAATGCCCTTTTCACACTATCCATTCTTCCACCTACCACCCCTCCACCCACTAGATACCCTTCATGGCCTTCAACCATATCGAATTTAAATCAACCCCTTGATTTTTCAATCAAATATTGTATTAATTTCCTTTTTTGAAAATATATTAAAAATACCTAAGATATTGCAAAAAATATTAAAAGTATATATAATTTTAAAATATGATTATTGATTACTCTCAATTACGTCATTATGCTATTTAATTAATATATATTTATTTAATGAAAATTAGTAATTTCATTTAAAATAAATAATAAATTTAATTGTAAAAACATTTAATCATTTTTTTTTATATTATATAATATAAATTAAAATTGTTTATCATTTTAATGTTAAATTTCATTCTTTATGTTTTTATATCTGATTATATCCCTTTACAATAGATTATTTCATTTTTTTAAATTCAAGAAATTGGTGAGATTAATTAAGAAATTTTATAAATTATTTATGCATATATATATATATATATATTATACTAGTAAATTGAGAAGAAATATAATTCAAGAACAAATTCAATGATCGTCAAAAACAATCGGGAGACAAAAATGCAATCTCAGGGTCACTAAAAGAAGAATCCAGACTAATATCATTTACCGCCATTCAACAGGACAGGATAAAATCGTTGGAAGTGGGCCAGGTAATAAGAAATTTACCTTGATAAAAAAATAAATTATAAACATGTAAAAAAAAAACGATATTGTCTTAAAATATAATATCAATTTCAATTTTAATTTAAATAAATCAATAACAAAATTCCACAGAATTATACTGTCTTCTCCCTCTCACTTACGAAATATTAATAAATATAAATAAATCAATTAATAATAATTTATTGATTAATTGTGAAGTCTTTTTTATTGAAATTAAATATTTAATCACCAAAAACTGTGTAAATTAAATTTTTTAACTCAAAATGATGTAGGTAATATGACTTTTTATGAGTCACTAAAATTACCTCCTTTATTTTCTGTCATTCAAGACCGCTTGCAAGAATAAAATCATTGAAGAGAGTTTTTGTTTATTTCTTGTTTTTGATTCAATAACTTTCTTTTGTTCCTTATCTTTATAATCTATTTATCTCTGAGGCGTTGGAGAATTCGAAAATTCATTCTCAAAGCAAACACATTCCACCAACTATCCTTAACCTGAGTCACCTATATCAAACTCCATTAGGTCTTCCTTTATCTTATCTTCCAAAGGCAACCTTGGTATACCAACCAATCTCTTCCTAATAAATAGTATTTTCTTTCCAATTCAAGTCATGCCTCTTATCAACTTATGCTTCAAATGATGGTTGAAGAAGCATAAAGATCATGCAATTTCTCGTTATTTAGTTATATTGTTCCCCAATGATTTCATCATTCCTCCGCCGTTAATTTCTACGAAATATCTTATTTTCAATTAGACTGAATATGAACATCATTCTCTAAAGACTTCTACCGTCATAATACTACTGATAAAATAATGGTTTTATATATAATCAATAATTTTGATAAAATGAGTATTTATTGCCTAATTACAGGCGTTACCCAATTGCTTAAAGAAAATCAGTAATTAAATTTTTCAAATTCTACTTATTGTACTTTAAGATTTTCTATATAAATTATATGCGCCACTGATATTAAAATTGACTTAAAACTTAATTAATTTCGAATCCAACCTCTTTTTCTGAATATTTCAATTCTTCTATGCTATCTAAATTTTTATTCTCTAGTTGAATTTAACAAATTTCTTAATATATTTAAATCGTGCACGTATATTAATTTTTGAATTTAGGATTTAGTTCCTATTATTTCTAAATTTTCTAATCTCGTTTCATTTCTAAATAATATATGATCATATATACGAATTTGATGATATAATATGTAATTATTTAGGTATATGACTTTGTCTGATTCAAATTTTGCAACGATCGTAACTAATTTTTTAAATATTACCCTTCATAACAAGTTCCTCTAGCATTTTTAAATTATATACGATTTTTTCATATTTTAAATTTTAGAGAAAAATTGTTGAATTTTTTTTTAATAATTGAAAAAAAAACTGAAAAAATTACTTAATATATATCAAAAATTAAAATTTATATATAACTAGCTGATCAGAGCGCCATCGGCGCTCTTCCCATCTAGACGGGGACTCCGCCCCCAGTACCTCCGAAGTAATACATATTATTTCGTTGAAAGTCTATATGTAAAAGGTTTTCATCCATTTTGTTGCAATCAGTATATTACATTATATTATTATATCTTTTTGTGTTCTTATTCAAAGTCTGAGCTATAACCATCTAACTCCTACCCTGTCCCATCTGTCCCACGTCCCTTCCTACATTGTCCACTCACCACGTTCTTGGTCTTCTAAATCACTCAGGACGTTTCCCAATCGGTTTTTACAAATATATTTCGCCGATCTTTTATCTACCATTCTAGCCATGACCCCTTCCCATCCCAGCCTTCTCTATTTTATAACCTTAATAACGTTAACTATATCTGGAGATGCATAAAGGTCATGCAATTCCTCGTTATGCCATCTCCGCCATAGCCCGGTGATCTCATCTATCTTTGGCCCTTAAATGCTGCAAACAATCCTAATATCAAATTCTCTAAATCTACTTTCTCCCAAGAACATCGACCACCCATATAATACAATAGGCAAAATAATTGTTTTAAATATTTCTATTTTCATCCATTTTGATAAAAGTTTTGATGATTTAAGCCTCTTTACTGTATGATAACAGACGTTACCCGATTGCGTCCTCGATTTAAATTCTTATCCAATATTAGTATCCTTTGTAATTATAGAATCTAAGTATTTAAATTTTTCTACATTTTCAAATTCTACATTTTGTACGTTAAGACTGTGTTAATAATGTTTTTCTCTCTTACTAATAATATTTTGTTTTATCCCTTATAATTTCAATCCCCATCTTATTTCCTGCCTCATTTCCATCATACATTACGTGTCGGTTAAATGAGAAATTTTTTTTTTTGATGTTCAATTGTTTTATTTTAATCATATTTATCTAATTATTATTAAAAAAAAAACAATATTGATAAATGTTTTGGACTTACTAGAAAATTTGTGTTGCCTGCACGTATTAATTAAATTAATATTATAATATCCAAGGGCGTTTGAAATATTGCGCAACAGTGATAAATCGTTGACGTTGAGGGGTCCTCTTTAAGTTGACCCATTTTCTTCCTCTACTGGAAAGTGAAATATCATTCTTATATCTAATTATTTTATTTTTATTTTTCTATTGACCTCTCTCTACCTCTATCCCCATCCTCTCTCACTCCCACAAATAAGAAAAACAACTTCCAGAATTTATTAAAATTTGAAAATTATATATAATTTGTGTGGTAATGATTTAACTAGCTAGTATATTTATATACTTTTTTATTATTTATGAAAATCTTTTTAAATATTTTTAATTAAGTATGAAAAATTTTGTTTCATCTAAATATTCATTCTAATAGTACAAATGTTAAAGAGTATTTAAAATAATATTTAAGACCGAATATTAATCTACCTCTTCTGTTAATTATTATAAATCAAGTGGATTATAATAATAAATGTATTTGTAATTTATACATATTTTTTTTCAATCAATTAAGTTTTGTTTTATTCTATTTTTCTAATTAATTCATAAATTATTTTACAGATTACAAATAAATTGATAATTAAACTTATAAATTCTAGATATAAATTTTTTTATTTATTATTTATTTGTGAAATAGTTTTAATTAAACAATTTCTAATCTAAATTATTTTTTCGAACAAAGTCACCCATCATTTCTATTTAATTTAAGTGATAAAAGTGGAACAATATCATGTCACACAATTGAACATTATTTGGGATAATATTTTTTAAGGATAAAATAATTTTTTGAGCCTGGAAATATAAGTATTTCGTTTTTAAATTCGAATTGGAATTCAATTATTAATAATTAAAACTTCATAGTATCTAAATTTTTACAATAAATATAATATGCATACTGGAAACTAATATTACAATTTGCAATTTTATCCAAAATATGAAATTTAAATGACTTTTGTAAATTAAATTATAAATTATAAATCTTCATTAAGGTTATAAAGAGAATATACATTTGTAACTTTAAAAAACATAAAGTAAATTTATATATATAATTATAATATTATATTTATTTAATTTTTATTTAAATTCATTTCAAATTTATAATATGGTCCAGGATTATAGATAATTAAAATTGTATAAGTTATGTGTAATTAATTGTATTTTTATTAAATAAATTGAATAACTTAATAACGTATATTACATTATATTTAAAATAATATAATAATAATACAGGGTTATCATAAAAGAATGGTGCGGTTTCAGTAATTCGTAGGAAGATTGTAGGGAAATTTCTAAATGTTATATTGCTATCTCTGAAAGCCTACAACCCAAAAGTTTGTTTATAAGCTGTTCTAACCTAAACATCAGTTCTTGTACTGTTGTTGCGGTGAGTTTAGTGAGTTACTATGTTCTCTATTAAAGATAAAGTGTGTTTTATTGATGGCTGAATTAAAATCCGTAATTTTAGTTCAACGTGTGTACCGACGTGAATTTGGATGAGATCCACCACACAAAAATAACATAACACGCTGGTTTAAACAATTTGAAGAAACTGGATCAATTCAGAAACGGAAATCAACCGGCAGACCAAGTGTACCAGACGAAACGGTTGAACTATTATAATTAGACAAGGAGTCCAGACCTGACACCTTGTGATTTGTTCTTGTGGGGTTACATCAAAAACATAGTTTATTCACAAAAAATTCGCGACCTGAACCACTTAAAAACAGGATTAATGAAGCAATGACAACCATAACCGAAGAAATGTTAGCGAATGTATGGAGAGAAGTTGATTATCGTTTAGACCTTTGTCGAGCGACTAAAATGAAATTTATTAATTATGTAAAATAAGTGTATGAGACGACAAATTAGATTAATTAAGAACATTAACTGTAAGAAATTCTGTTTTTCTTTAAACAATGTTCGAAACCGCACCATTCTGTATATATAATCTTTAAAATAATAATTAAAAAAAAAATCTTAAATAATTATTTTTACTATCTCGCCAGAGATAGTATTGCGATCACGAAAATTTTCGATGTTGAGATTTTGATGTTTTTATACGTTTGAAAGGTTCCTAAATCATTTTCACTAAGGTTGAGAAAAATGTCTGTGTGTGTGTGTGTGTGTGTGTGTGTGTATGTGTGTGTGTATGTATGTAACCAAGATTACACAAAAACGGTTTGAGCTAGGATGATGAAATTTGGTACATGGGCATTATTCAAAATTCATAGTTTTCTCTCAACTTTAGAGAAGTGTAGCTCAACCGGAAGAGGGTCATTACCTACAACGTTTTGATTTTTTTTCTTCTAAAGTGACCGTAAAAATAAAGATATATGTTTGATAATTTTTCACATGATTAATAATTGTATAAAACTGCTA
The DNA here is from genome assembly GCA_963082975.1 of Labia minor. NCBI lineage: Eukaryota > Metazoa > Arthropoda > Insecta > Dermaptera > Spongiphoridae > Labia > Labia minor. Next base: position 68,607,129 of record OY720347.1, read on the forward strand.
TATATAGAATTTCAGCTTGATTGAATCGCTGAAAGTACCAGAATTAATTTTTTAACACTGCAAATTTCACGCGCCAACACGTGCCATGGTGCCATCAATAAAAAACCAAACATGCGCTGGTTTAATATTTATTATTTATAATTTATAATTAATTAAATTTAATTTAAATATAATATATTATTTTATTTAATCCAATTCAAATTGCGAGATAGTCGAGTGGAGACACTCCAGCTTATTTTTTTTTCAAGAAAAAAAATAATAAATATAAGAACATTTATAATATATATAATATAATATAATATAATATAATATATTTTATTTGAATTAAATTAAATTGTTTGTATTTTAAAGATCATTTTTTTCCAAATAATAATTATAATAATTTAAAAAAAAATGGCGGGGAGTAGGTTGACCCAGAAATGGCAAAAGTGAGACGCAGTTTTTAAATCCATCCACCCACCATTTTACAAGCCTCGTCCCCACTCTCATCCATACACATACATTCAACTCTTCGTCGCTCACTTTTTGATGGTAGTGGAATTGAATATGAGAGGGGATGTTATTTCAAAAGGGGACAGGAGTTTCAAGAAGGATTGAAAGGGGGGTTTGCGAGGAATAGGAGGTAGTTTCCCGGGACTGAACCGTGACAGTTTACGAGGGCGCGTGCGTGGACAGAGAAGGTCAAGGGTGAAGGGTGAAGGGTAATCGCCAGGGGTGGTTGGTCTAAATCGGGCGCGGCCTTGCCCGGGACACCCGGCACCAACCAAACGCCCCTCACCTTCCGTGGCTTTAGGTCACGAAATTATTTCCTTTTTACAAAGATAGAACCCTAAATATAGGCCTTTGCCACTCATTCTACTTTAATTGTAATTTTTCTTCTATAATTAGTTCATCAATATGTACCTCCCCCCTCGCTCTCTTTATATGTATATATATTTAAAAGAAAAGGTGATTATTTCTTAATTATTATTATCAAGATTAATAATGAAAATAATTGACGTCAACTGTTTTCAGAATAACAAAAATAATTAAAATATTCCTCATATCTATCTTCTATTCGTCTATGGTATAATATATGTATAATGAATAGAAAGTTTTTTTTATTATTATATCAGTTAAAATTTCAAATGTTTTTTATAACTACGTTGTCAGATTAGTTTAAACTTAGCTAGACAAAACATTATTATCCGAGTACCCTTATGGCGAAAATAATCATGGTATTCCTCCCACACCTCCAATTATATATAAATATAATTTGTGTGCGCATTTGCTTGAGCGTAAGCGTATTGGTGTTAAAAATGTTACGTTAAAATAAATCTTATGTGACGTTATTTCTTTACAATTTAGATTTTCAACGTAATCCACTTTGGCGAGATTTGAAAAAGAAATAAATTTTTAATTGATTCTATAAATATATCTCAGTCATTTATTCATAAGAAATTTATTCCTAATTTAAATTTTTATTATAATTAATATTTATATATCTAAACGAAAATTTAGTGAAAATAATATACCTATATATTAAAAGAAATATCTTTTATTTTAATTTCATAATAATAAAAAAATATAGAATAAAAAATTGTATAAATGATCTAATAAAATATCAATATATAATATAAAGGGTGTTTCTTTTAGAGGTATAGAACTTTAAATTGCAATAAAACAACGATGGATTATTCGATTGACATGAATTTTATTTATACGAAAGATAATCTTGTGGCATTGCACTAGTTGCAAGCGTTGTTCAGGCGTGAGTCTATTCATGATGAATTGCCAAACCAAACTAAGAATAAATCACATGACAGCTGTTAAATCGGTCGTCAACTTGAACAGTAATGCCAATTTAAAGTTCTATACCTCGGAAAAAAAAAACCCTTTATAAAGATATATCATCAATATATATAATTCCGTTGTATGTATGTGATGTCTGAAACATCATGAAGTTAGTTACAAATTCAGTTTAAACTTAAATATTCTAGATTAATTTCATATAAAAGTGCTATCCATAGATGTAGGTACGTACCATGTATTCATATATTTTTTAGACAAGTTTGATAATGTTATAATCTAAAAATGATTTCGAAATAATAGTAATTTAGTACAATTTTTATACTTGATAATATATAAGATATTGATTTAAATAATAATAATAAAAAAAAAATATTTGTCCTTCGCCAACTAACCAATTATGTAAATTGGTTTTTAGTTAAAACCTTGGCATTGGCATTTGACTTATAAATTAGTTAATCAATGGCGAACTTTTCATAGTTCTTTTTAATGCATTAAACTCACAAAATTGATTCAAATAAATATGTATATCTATCATTGTTTTATGAATAATCCCAAGATATAATACAATCCAATCTGTTATATTTAATAAAAATACAATAATTTTTCAAATATATGACTCTTATTTTTGTAAAGACGTAACAAGTTATTAATAATTTTAAGATCATAAATACAAATAATTATATATACCTATAAAAAGGTTTGATTAGATAAGATACATAGATAGATACCAATAAAATTTTAAAAAAATTGGCAAATTTGGTTGTGATCAAGTGTGATTAAAATGGACGGAAGATTTAGCTCAAAGAAAAAGCTTATCTATATCTATATATATAAAGGAGAGTGTTTGTATGTATGTATGTATGTAATTTGTTTAATTTTTTGCTGTCATAGAAACAAACAAAAAAGAAATTTCCTACTTAACCGACACTTGATAATTTAGAATTATAAACAAAAACACAATTGAACATAAAAAAAAAATCTCTCACTTAACCGACACTTATGTATACACCCAATGTATGATGGAATTAAGGCAGGAAATAAGATGGGGATTGAAATTAATAGGGATAAAACAAAATATTTAGTAAGAGAGAAAAACATTATTAACCCACAAAGTCTTAACATACAAAATGTAGAATTTGAAAATGTAGAAAATTTAAATACTTAAATTCTGTAATTACAAAGGATAATAATATTGGATAAGAATTTAAAGGTCGCAATCGGGTAACGCCTATTATCATACAGTAAAGAGGCTTATCTCATCAAAACTTTTATCAAAATTGATGAAAATTGAAATATTTAAAACAATTATTTTGCCTGTTGTATTATATGGGTGGTCGATGTTCTTGGGAGAAAATAGATTTAGAGAATTTGATATTAGGATTGTTTGCAGCATTTAAGGACCAAAGATAGATGAGATCACCGGGCTATGGCGGAGATGGCATAACGAGGAATTGCATGACCTTTATGCATCTCCAGATATAGTTAACGTTATTAAGGTTATAAAATAGAGAAGGCTGGGATGGGAAGGGGTCATGGCTAGAATGGTAGATAAAAGATCGGCGAAATATATTTGTAAAAACCGATTGGGAAACGTCCTGAGTGATTTAGAAGACCAAGAACGTGGTGAGTGGACAATGTAGGAAGGGACGTGGGACAGATGGGACAGGGTAGGAGTTAGATGGTTATAGTTCAGACTTGGGGGGTTACTTTCGAGATCCGTAGAGCCACAGGGATATAACAAATACAATAGTAATATATAATTAATTTACTGATTAAATTAAAATATCTTTTAAATAAGAACACAAAAAGATATGATAATATAATGTAATATACTGATTGCAACAAAATGGATGAAAACCTTTTACATACAGACTTTCAACGAAATACTACTTCGGGGGTACAGGGGGCGGAGCCCCCGTCTAGAAGAGAAGAGCGCCGAAGGCTCTCTGATCAGCTAGTTTATAATAAAAATAAATTAGAAGAACTTAAGAATTTTCGTATTTCTAAATGCCTTAGAGATAAGTAATTAGGTATAGTGGTGAGATCTACAGCTCCAGCTTGTTTTTTCCAATTGATTAAAAATTGGGAGGGAAGGTTAGTTATTTTATTTATTTTTATTTTTTTAATGTAAAACGACATGACTGGAGGGAGAAGCATTATCGTTGACCTCGATATATAATCTTATAAATAATAAGGTTTTATTTCAAGTATTTTTCTTTTTCTTCTCTTGTTATTTTTGTTTTTCTTTTTTAACCTCCGCCATTAGCAGTGAGGAATATTTATCATGAGTGTAAATATCGGATTGCACTTATTGTAAACAAGTGTGAAGTAATGGTATGGCATTGAAACAACGAATAGACGCGAATGAAAGAAAAAAATCGGAATAAAATATACAAAACGAATCAACTACGCAGAAGCCAAGAAAGATGTATACAGGTTCAAACCATCCCTTCCACCCTGTGATCCCACCTACTAACCCCGTCCCCCATCCCTATGTTGGCTGTTCGTTCCATGTTCACCCGGCCAATGCTCCAGTTTTTTTGCGCATTACAATTTACCGACATCCGCTGGGTCATTTGGGAGGGTTTCCCGAGGGAATGAATTGCGCGTTTTCAAGAAGCGGGGAGGCAATCGATCCCGGTTCTCAACACCCCCACCCCACCCCTTCCCCTCTTCTTCCATTACTCTGACATTTGCGGAAGGCGCGGTCAATGCCAAGGTCGGGAGGAAGAGAACCGGGACGCGAACAACCTTGACCCGCTTGGCAGAGCCCCGGACTGTTCGTTCGTTCGCTCGCTGATTCGTTCGCTTGCATGCCTCCTCCACTTTCAATTAGCAACGGTGTTAAGACATTGAGCAAATGCCAGGGATTAACAATTTAATTTATCTTTATCCACCCCGCTACAGTTTCATCCTTACTATTTCTCTCTCTCTTTCTCTCTATACTTATATATATATATACCTTTACTTTAGTTACTTTAACTAAAAAAAATTTTTTTCAAGATGATATTAACATTTTCTTTTTTATGATAAAACTTTTAATCTTGTTAAATAATATATAACTCTAATAAGAATTCTATCAATTATGTAAATCAATTATTAAAAAATCTGGAGTGTCTCCACTCGACTATCTCGCAAATTTGAATTGGATTAATTAACATAATACATTATATTTAAATTAAATTTAATTAATTATAAATTATAAAATAAAATTAATAAATAATATTTATTAAACCAGCGCATGTTTGGCTCTTTGTTGATAGCACCACGTCACGTGTTGGCGCGTGAGATTTGCAGTGTTAAAAAATTAATTCTGGTACTTTCAGCGATTCAATCAAGCTGAAATTCTATATATAGCAGTTTTATACAATTATTAATCATGTGAAAAATTATCAAACATATATCTTTATTTTTACGGTCACTTTAGAAGAAAAAAAATCAAAACGTTGTAGGTAAGACCCTGTTCCGGTTGAGCTACATTTCTCAAAAGTTGATAGAAAACTATAAATTTTGAATAATGCCCATGTACCGAATTTCATCATTCTAACTTCAAACCGATTTTGCGTAATCTTGGTTACATACACACTCACAGACATTTTTCTCAACCTTAGTGAAAATGATTCAGGAGCCTTCTAAACGTATAAAAACATAAAAATCTCAACATCGAAAATTTTCGTGATCGGAATACTATCTCTGGCGAGATTGTAAAAAAATAAGAATAAAAAAATATATTTGATCACTCAGATATTCTATTTAATAAAATTTCATTTTATTTTATTATAATATATCTATTGATATAATAAAACAATTTCTAGAGTATTGAAGACTACTCTCGATGTTTCGATTTATCTGAATCATTAAAATTATTATTATTATTTTATCTCTTGGTTGATGGAATTCGCAATAATCACAATATCTGTTTTAATTCTCTCAAAACAAGGTTTTATATTATTTTCCCTACGCATTTTTAGGTCTACGCTATGGCCGTTTTCAAATTAGTTTTTTCATCAAATATCTTCTAGCACTCGAGTCTATATTTCCTTAACATCTTTATTTTCTCCATTTTATAAATCTAAATATATTTGTCGATAAGATGTAATTTTTACCATTTGCCAGTACCATCAATCGGACGATAAATGTTGCTGAGAATTTGATTTTCAATCTCACTAAAATAATTATAATTAAATTAATTTAATAATTTTTTAATATGAATTTGCATCTTTATAAAAAACTTTCAATTATCAACTACTTTTTTGTTTAAATATATATATATATAATAGAATATAACTAAAAATATATAAATTTGATAAAAAAAAATAAATTGGATGATCATTCAATCTTAATGAATAGGAATCAAATTTGTGAAAAACTTCTCTCGAACTTTACTATTTATTTATTATTGCCTTTATTATGGTTCTATTACAAATAAATACCATAAAAAATAAACATATATATATATATATATATGATTAAATAAATATATAATACAAAAATTTAGTTAAATTAATTTGAATTTCATGCAGAGTGGGTCGAGAAGTACAATTAATCGAATTAAAACTTGTAAATTTTTTTTTAAATTCTTTCTGATTCATTTATTAGGGTGCTTTTAGATTTGAGTTATGAGTTGAATTACATTTGAATTATGAATGGCATAGTATATCGCACAAGTGACCACCCTTTTTAGCTCATTGGAGGTTTGATTTTGTTAAGTTTAAAAATTTTATTTTTTTACCACGTTTTTCTTAGCTTGCTTTCTTGTTTGTTTATCTGTTCGCGTCAAATCTTGCAATCGAAATTTCGACCACTTCCAGTCATCCAATCGCTCTGAAACTTTTCAGAGTTATGTATTCTGGATGACAATACAATAAAATAACACATTCGTAGCTTGCAAGTGTTTAATTAGAGCATAATTAATGAATATTTGTATTTTGTTAACTTAAAAAGGAGAAACAATAATAATACAACAAAAGGCCCTTTCCAAAACTTACCTTTCTCAATACATAATACAAAAGAAGAAAACAACAAAAGGGACTTTGTCAAAACATTAAAAATAAATAATACAGATGTCCATAGTCCGCTTGTTTAAAAAAATATTCAAGAGTTGATTCTAGTATGTATTAAATATATTCAATATATTAAATATTAAATATATTATTTTTGATCTAAACGAATAGAGAATGGATTTTACATAAAATTGGTAATCATTTCACAAATTAATAATATAATAAATGACACATTGTGAATTGACGATAAAAATAAATATATTTCATTAGATCTTATTTTATTATACTAGCAAAAATTGTATAAATATATTTTTAATTTTATTAATTAAAAAATTTTAAAATATTTTAAATATAAAAAATATTGATACAATATCTAATACAAAAACGAGGCGGGATGCAAATATAATACATTAATTAATAATAATAATCAAAATATTAAAATCCGTTTAAATAAGAAGTTTGAAAAAATGTTCAGGTCGCTCCCCTCCAACTAAATGACAGTCCTGATCGTATGTTCCATGCTGCGAATTAAATTTGGATTAAGCATCATAAATTCTAAAATAATAATTAAATAAATTTCAAATAACGATTAGATATTTATTAAATGAATTACTAATAAATAATATTTAATCTAATGAAATAAAGAATCTCTATATATTATATACACGGTAAATGTATTAGAAAAAATAAAAAGCCATTTTTTTTTATGAAGAATTTTGATTTTTTTAAATTATAATTTCTGACTTTTGATTGATTACATTTAAAATCATTTTAAAGTTATAATTTCGTCTTTACAAAGAGAGATAAAAAATTAATAAAATCAAAATATTGAAAAAATATAATAGGGAGGTAGAAAAAAGGTTCAAACTCCCCTCTTCTTATTTTTACTTAACGGGTCTTCTGATTGGTTGCCTGTTTCGACACACCTTTTTTCGACTTAAACGCCACCCTCAATTTCCTTCAGCTATCATTTGCTCTCTGCATCTCACCAAGTCATCATTAGCACTCTTGCTAACTGAGTGTATTTTACCACGTTTTTCTTAGCTTGCTTTCTTGTTTGATTGTTTGTTTATTTATCTGTTCGGGTCAAATCTTGCAATCGAAATTTCGACCACTTCCAGTCATCCAATCGCTCTGAAACTTTTCAGAGTAATGTATTCTGGATGACAATACAATAAAATAACACATTCGTAGCTTGCAAGTGTTTAATTAGAGCATAATTAATGAATATAATTTTGTATGGGAAAATCAAAACAAAAAGTGTAAATATTTAAATTTGAAAAAAACCGTTAAAAACCCGTTAAAAGAATAATATAATATGTATAATATTTAAAATGTAAATAAATTTGAAAGAAGGTATATTAATGTTTTGTACTGTAATTTAGAAAACAAAATTTAAATTTATGATGAGTTTTAGGCAATAAAGAATTAAAATATGACAAATTTAAAAATTTCTCTTTATAATTAAATTTAAATTTATTACTTTCAGGATAATAGTATTTCATGACTATTAAAGTCAATCAAAAAACTTAAAAGTAGTATAGGTCAAGTGAAATCGATTGCAATATATGAAGACTAAAAAGTAGAAAATAATACTTTATATAAAAAAAAAACTTTTTTAAAAAACCACGTTTTTAACGCACTAAAAAGAAGAAAATAATTTTTCTGAAACCCCATAGGTACTGACATTACAAACAAGAGATATGATTTGAAGAAAATTTTCTATAACGTAAAACGTGGGGCGCAACTATGGCTAAAATATTCTGTATCGTATAAAAATTTATAAATAAATGTTATTAGGTACAAATTAATAGGATAAATGAATTCATATTTTAATTAGCTTCAAAAAGTAAAGCTTATAACTTATCGAAATTTTTAAAAGAGGTAAATTTAATTTATGAAAAGATTACCTTTAGATTACTAATAATATTCACTTTTAAAAAATTCTGATAAAAAATGACATCCTAACAATATTCTGGTAAATAATATAAGAAATTTAACTTGAAGAAATCTAAAACTAAATTTTGCTACTGCAAAACTTCTAGCAAATATTTAATATTTATGTTAATAAAATTTCTAAAGTGTAAATTGAAGATGTTTATTTAATATTAAGGAATTAATTTTCCAAAAAAAATTTACATTAATAAAAGTATTCTGTTGGATTACTAATAATATTCCCTTTTACAAAAAGTCTGGTAAAAAATATAAAACTTAAAATATAAATCCATGGATATTGAAATAAATTAATCAAAGAAATTATATTGCATTTAAAAAATTTATTATTATTTGCGCCCCACGTTTTACGTTATAGAAAATTTTCTTCAAATCATATCTCTTGTTTGTAATGTCAGTACCTATGGGGTTTCAGAAAAATTATTTTCTTCTTTTTAGTGCGTTAAAAACGTGGTTTTTTAAAAAAGTTTTTTTTTTATATAAAGTATTATTTATAATTATAATTATAATAAAACTAAAACTAAAAAATATATTTACTATATGTTTGTAAATCCCGTTTCATAATTTATTTCAATTAATATTTGGTTGTTCAATAAGTTTGCGCCATCTATCATTGGAAAAATACAAGATATGGTATTGGAAGACCGTCGATTGACTGAAAGAGATTTAACAGAGGCTTCAGGCATTTCATTGGGCACAATGAGAAATATTTTAAATGTTAATTTGGGTTTCAAAAAACTATGTGCAAAATGGGTGCTGCTGCAAATCATAGCTAAAATAACTGAATTGAAGTATGAATTGTTGCAAAATCCAGCCTATTTGCCAGATTTAGCTCCTTCTGGCTCTTTCCAAACAATAACGAATAAACGATTTTCTTCAGCTGACGTGGAGGGATATTTTGGAGAGCTGCTGGAAAACCACTACACTCAAGGGATCCATAAATTAGAAGACTGGAATAAGTGTATTAAAGTTGAGGGAAACTACGCTGAAAAATAAAGTCATTTGTACAAATAAAAATTGGTCATTCAAAAATTCCTCATTTCCTCAGTTCCATGAACTTATTGGACGATCTATTATATTATTTGAACCACATACTTTATTTTTATGGTTGTTGAGGCAAAGAACTTTTGAGTTCAATAGAATTATATTGAAGTACATATGTATATATAACATGATTTGAAAATAGGTCGTCTTTAATTTTTGAAATGTACGTATTACATAGATTTTGAAATTAAAAATCAAAATACCAAGGATTGATTTTTAGGAAAACTCATTTAGATTTTATACGAGTATTTTTTAATTATAGTAATTATTCATTAGGTGTCATAAATATTATTGAAAACAAAAAATAAAAGATTTTAATGATTCAAATACCTAATTATCTGACATAGAAAATATAATAATAACTTAAATAACAAAAGGATTGCGCTGCCAGAATGTTTAATTATATATAATATTAATATATTATTATTATATTTTCTAATTAGCGATCTATTTATTAGATAACTTATTTAGAATTGTAATCATCAAAAAAATAAATTATAATATTGTTTTTCAATATGTGTTTGCCTATATATAAAAATAGAATCACTCCAAAAGTAAAATATTTAAAAAATCTAATAAAAGAATATTTGATTAATATATTTTTTACGTATTTACATGCCATTGATGCCATAAGTAATTATAACATTGATAATTTAATTAAATAATTAAAAAAAAATTCTAATTGATTTGATTTTTCTATGTAAATATTTATCTTATCTGTGACTATTAAATGAAAATATCTATCTATTTTATTCAATTGCGATTAATTTTTTATAATATATATATATATATATACACAGAATATATAATGTTCTTATTTATTTGGATAATGGTTAATATTATAATAACATATTCAAGGATACATAATATTATTATTATTACCATCGAAGCAATTATGTAGTAACGCCTGATGCTTATGCAATCGTTTATGTTTGAAGATGATTCTTGCTCAAGGTCAATACGGAAAAAAATGAACTGGTATATGCAAGACACACAGCCAACTTTCCGAGGCAATCCGTATTATTATTATTATTATTTATTAATTTTTTTTTTGTCATTTTTATGTACTATTATTAATTATTCAGTTTTAATTTTCAAATTATAGTACGAATATTTAAACAAAAAACAAATAATCATAAAAAAAGATTATTTATATACTTTAAGTAAACATTTTTCAATAAGAATAAAAATCTGGAGTGTCTCCACTCGACTATCTCGCAAATTTGAATTGGATTAAATAATATATATTAATTTAAATTAAATTAAATTAATTAAATTATAAATTAAAATTAATAAATAATATTTATTAAACCAGCGCATGTTTGGCACCACGTTTGATATGTAGTGTTAAAAAATTAATTCTGGTACTTTCAGCGATTCTATATATAATAATATATATAATAATATAATTTAATAAATTCTATATATAGCAGTTTTATACAATTATTAATCATGTGAAAAATTATCAAACATATATCTTTATTTTTACTGTCACTTTAGAAGAAAAAAATCAAAACGTTGTAAGTAATGACCCACTTTCGGTTGAGCTACATTTCTCAAAAGTTGATAGAAAACTATGAATTTTGATTAATGTCCATTTACCAAATTTCAGTATTCTAGCTCAAACCGTTTTTGCGTAATTTTGTCTACATACATACACACACACACACATACACAGGCATTTTTCTCAACCTTAGTGAAAATGATTCAGGAACCTTCAAAACGTATAAAAACATCAAAATCTCAACATCGAAAATTTTCGTGATCGCAATACTATCTCTGTAGTAAAAAATACATCAATTTCAATTTCAGTTATTAAATTTAACTTATCTAAAATTCCAGATTTGAGAACAATTTTAAAGGAAATTTTTCACATTTCTATATCTTTATATTTTTTATTTAAATTTATTCTATAATTAAAATTCAAATTTAAATAAACTCCAACATATAATAAAACAATTAGGATGTATTTCTTACTTCTTGATACTCTAAATAATTTTAGTAAATTTAAAAAATATTTTTTATAAAATTTTTTGTCCCATTCTTTAGTGGATTAAATTAAAATTAATAAAATTGAATTAAATTATATATGGTATATATTCAAAATCCTTCAATTTCTTTTATGGATAAATAAAGAGGATAAATGGTGTAGGGGTGTAGGGAAGGAGGGGAAAAGGAATTTAACTATAATAAATTTAATGCGTCGGACATAAATATGTGAGATGAAGGGGACTTCTCCCACGCAATGTCGCTTATCTCAGCATTATCAAGGTTAATCACACAACTCTAAAGAGTTAAAGTGAATATAAGATTCATATAATTGAATTTAACAAAAAACAATTCTAATATAAATTTAAAAGTAGGCATATATCGAACGTTACTTCTATATGCTTAGTTGTAGGTATATACATGTATATACATTATATTAGTTAATTATTTTATTTTAGGTCTGGTATTCAAACTAGTGTTTTTTTTTGTTATCTAATAACGCGATGTTTATTATTATGAAAATCAAAAAAAAATAATATGAGTTGAGGGACGGTCGTTTGAGTTTAGAGGTCATTGCAACATGATTTTATTTTTATTTTAAAAATTACATAATGGATACATGCAACAGGAGGGAATTTAATGTTGGTCCTGTTTGAGGTTGTGCTTATCGTTGTCCTTGAACAATAATAATTAGTGATTCATAAAATTACAAGGATGTCAGATGAGTGTTAGTTTAATTAAATTGCAAAACAGGAAAATTCCATTTATGGTGATAAGAGAAATTTCATGGGGAATTATTGATCGTTTGATTATTATTATTTTTTTTATTATTGGAATAATAAAAATCGAGATATGGAAATATAAGAAATATCACTCATCGATATAAATTGATTTCTTCTAAAATATAAGAGGGAATGTTTAAATAGATTTAAATATATATATATATATATATATATATGTAATTCAGCAAATAAACAACTTCATACAATTACTAAAATATGGATATATTTTATTAGAAATTAAAGATAAATTACAATTTTATTAACATTATATACAAATTTAGATTTGACTTTCCTAAAATAAGGTTAGAATAGATTAATTAGTTGTTTATTCGGAGTCTTTTTAAATTACAGCAATTTTATAATATATTTTAATGTTATTCTTTTAGAGTCATTGTTGAATTATAAACTAATTAGTTACATATTAATTTAGTCAAGATTGCAACTTATGAATATTATTATAACTAAATGTTAATTAGTTAATTAATTTAAAATAAGGGAATTTTAATTTATATATATATATATATATATATATTAACTAATTTATATTATTTAAGACAAATATCATTTACATATAAACTCTAGTTGGTAAATTTACAGTTGTATAATAGATTGAATTTCAAATTTATCGAAAATAAAAAAGAAATGGCATTTTTTAAATAAAAAAAACATATATTAATTAAAAATAATAATTAAATTAATATGGTTTATTATTCTTTTAGAGTTTTATTTTAATTTATTTATTCTCTCTCAAGTAGAGGAGAAAATGTCTTAACCTTAGCTTATAGCCTTCAATTTACTTCCTCTATTTCAAAAGCCAATAGGCAAATAGATCCTTGTAATAATTTCATTTGTTTTGTTGATTTTCGAATACTTATTAAGAATTTCTCATATTTTATCGCATACCGAAGAAATATGAAAATTTTTTAAAATGAATAAATAATTAAAATAATATTATTTGAAATTTTGATATAGCTAAGATAAAAATGTATTTTACCAAAATCACATATAAAGTCATTTTCGAATGATTTTCTTTCATCAATTATATACATTATATGAATTGATTTTGAATATACATTATAATTTTTCCAGATGACTTTACGTAAGATTGACTTACTTTGAAAAAAAAGACTATCTTTTAAAAAAAGAGATAAAAATATTATATTTAATTAACCAACTAACCTATAAGTTTTATGGTTTAACGCAATATTTATTAAGATTTTATTTATTTTCTTTCATTATCTGAATAAACTATCTTTAATTTTATCATATATATCTTTTATATATATATATATATATATATAATAAGGAACTGGAGCTTTCATCATTAAACAAACAACGCTTAGATCAACAGGAGGTATTTAAATAGTATATGATAAGCAATGTTAGTGTTGAAAATAAAAAAAAAAACAAGTTACTCGACTTACATCTTATTTCTTTATATACTAGTAGATTATAATAAATAAATTTATATGATATTATAATTTATCTTCTAATTTCAGTACATTTATATAAAATAATAAGTTTTTCACACATTCATCAAATTTAAATATCTCTAATAAATATTATATTTAAAAAATTTATAATAATTATAATAATAATAATTAATAAATCGATGGTAAATTTAACTAATGAAATGCATTTAGGTTCAAATGATAATAAAATTAAATAAATAATTAGTAAAATGTACCTAATCGACTTAAATCTTATTTCTTTGACATAACACCCAAGATTATATAGTAAATTTATTTATATAAAATAATAATAATAATATATTCAACGTAAATAATTGATAATTCTAAGAAATTTATGATTTTACTAGATATGAAGTCAATTTTCATTTGTAAAGTGAGCTTCTTTTTGGAGAGTTATAATTCTAAAAAGAAGAAAATTGGGATTGATGAAGAATTTCAATTTATAATTCGATTCTAAATTTCAAAAGGATGAAAAGACTCCTACAAAATTTTATTTATTTGTGTCAATGTGGGTGTTAATGTACAAATAAATCATCTTTGAAAAATATTCCGGATTACAATCTATAATTTAAGAAAGGCACGTTTAAAATAATTTTCAATATATGTATAATATTTCTAAAATTATATATATATATAAATAAAAATCTTCATTACAATCACATAACAAAACGACATAAATAATTTAATTTCAATGATAAATTTAATAAATAAAATAAAAATGTAAAATATTTATTTTATTTTAATAGGCTTGTAAACTTCGAAATTATCCCGTTTAATGAAATAAAAATTCCTCTTGAAAATAAAAAAACAAATTTACACAATTTTTACCATTTCGTTTACGGTAATTTTAAAATCTATTTATTATGTCTTTTGTTATATCATTCAATGATTTTACAACTTTCAAGGATTTTTGTTTCTAGAAAGGGTTTCTTTTTAATTTATTTAGGTTGCCAATTTCTTTTAAGCCCCCTTTCGACATGGATAATAGAATCAATTGTAACGGAAGTGACATAACTACGCATGCATAAATTATAAAATAAGGGTTGTGCGCATTCAGTGTTTTCATTTTTCAAGGCCATTAGCCCAAATAGTTTCCTTGAACTTTTGTTATCCTTTTAACATATCAACATAACAAAGTTAAAAGAAATAAATCCATTTTTAAATTAAATAACCCATAATATTTTATCAAGATAAAAGATTATTTTTAAAAATTTTATATCTAAAAATCATTAAAAATGCATAGGAAAAGATCAGCAAAACAAATTTGAAATCTACAACTAAAGAAATAATATAAGGATTACATTAATTAAATTTTTATTTTTTTAATTTATCGTCTTATTTTTACGCAAAAAATTTTACCATTTAATGTGTTAACAAAGTTTTGTTTCAGTTTCCCTTTGAAAATTGAACAGATTCTTAAATTAATTATTAAGTCTATCTGGTTGGAAATTTGATGAAGCAATAAGAAAGGTAAAATCGAAATCAATTTAGATAAAATTTATATGTAGCACCTTAGTTATGTATAAATTTATATATAAATAAAGTATATCTTTCAAAATTAAAAATATTATAAATAGGGACTTTGGATTAAACCATAAAGTATGTATAACATACATAGTAACTCGTATACTTAGGGAAATATAAATGCATAATGCATTAAATAACTCATCTCTCTCATTTTCTCCTTCTTTTCATATCAACTTTCCAAGAACTCCAAACAAACACTGATAAGATAAAAAAAAATATTGCGAAATTATTTATTATTCCAATGTGATTAATAATCTTCTATAAAAAAATCTGGAGTGTCTCCACTCGACTATCTCGCAAATTTGAATTGGATTTAAGAACATATATTTATTTAAATTAAATTAAATTAATTCAATTATAAATTAAAATTAATAAATAATAGTTATTAAACCACCGCATGTATGGGTCTTTGTTGATGGCACCACGTCACGTGTTGGCGCGTGAGATTTGCAGTGTTAAAAAATTAATTCTGGTACTTTCAGCAATTCTATCAAGCTGAAATTCTATATATAGCAGTT
Organism: Labia minor; assembly: GCA_963082975.1. Lineage (NCBI taxonomy): Eukaryota > Metazoa > Arthropoda > Insecta > Dermaptera > Spongiphoridae > Labia > Labia minor. The sequence continues at coordinate 68,623,208 of OY720347.1, forward strand.
TTATACAATTATTAATCATGTGAAAAATTATCAAACATATATCTTTATTTTTACGGTCACTTTAGAAAAAAAAAATCAAAACGTTGTAGGTAATGACATTCTTCCGGTTGAGCTACATTTTTCAAAAGTTGATAGAAAACTACGAATTTGGAATAATGCCCATGTACCAAATTTCATGATTCAAACCGTTTTTGCGAAATCTTGTCTACATACACACACACACACAGACATTTTTCCCAACCTTAGTGAAAATGATTCAGGAACCTTCAAAACGTATAAAAACATCAAAATCTCAACATCGAAAATTTTCGTGATCGCAATACTATCTCTTACGAGACTTAGAATTTACAAGAGGAAAAAGATCAGGTTTCATCAAGTGAAGAATTTAAATATATGTAGCTTTAGAGTTATTCTATCTGTATGTTTCCCAGATATTTCGGGAATATTGATAGTCTGTTAAGATATCGCTCATAATATGTACATATAACACAATCATATAGATATAGACTATAAAAAACGATAATTCATCAAATCCTAATGAATTTTATTTTGAGTCAGAATTATTTTAAAAATGTATTGAAATATCAAATAAATATACAATATATATCATTATAATTAATCTATTATTTATTTTTTATACATTATTCTATTTATATGTAATAAATATATACTAAATAAAATAAGTATCTAATATAAATATAATAATCAGCCAAAAATTCAAATTATTGATACTCTATTTTTAGTTAGTAAATTTAAAAATCAGTAAAAGAAAATTAAATTTTAAGCTTTATACAGACAAAACAATTTTTATTATAAATATTTTTCATGTTTCCTTTCATTGATATCTCATTAACTATTGGATTATATATAATGTTTATAATAAAATTATTTATTTCTATTTTACTGACCTTCGTATATGAAGGTTTTATTAACAAGTAACTGGAAAATATTGTATAATTAAGAATAAATATATTACGATGATCAGGAAATACCAGGATTAATGATAAATATATTTATTTACTTAATTATAAGTTATTTTATAGAAATATTTAACATTTCAATGTCATTAATATTGAACTGGGATAAGGTTTTAATAGTAGTACTAGAGAGAGCTTGATCAAGATGTTAATCCTAATCTTAAAAAATATTAATTATAAATATATAATATTTTTTATCAAAACATTCGAAATATTGGTTTTTATGAACAAATACTTATTAGAATTCAAGAATACAATTTTTTTTTATTTTTTATTATGGTAAAATTTTGTCAAATAATCAAATAATTGGTTTCGAAAATATGATAATAATCAAGGAGAGCCCAAGATCAAGAGTCCGAATGCAAAAATTTAAAATGGCCACTTAGAATAATTTTGAAATAAATAAATTATTTTTTCTATGTTTAAATTTATTATAACGTTTTTTTTATAGATTAAAATTAATTTATATGTTAATTTAATATTAAACAAATATTGAATATAACAATTTTTTGCTTTTCAAAAATAAATATTATAAAGAAAAAAATTTCAACTTCAAATGTTATGGGTATTTCATAAGAAAAAAATAAGATACTATGAATTTCTCTATTATTAAAAAAAAAAATTAAAATATTATTCGAAAAAAACACCTTCGAAATAATAACTAGATTTTTAAATACAAACAACTATTTCTTTCATTGAATGTAGAATCAAATGAAAAAAAAAAATTTAGCATTCCTGAAAATTATTAACTTTTATATACATGAATAAATAAATAGTTATTATTTTTATTTTAATTCTAAATAAAAACATATATTTAAAAACTAAACTGTAAATGAAATATAAAGAAACTAAATTTTTGTGTACATTTTTAAAATTGTATTTATAAAGACTATGAGGATCATAAATACAAAAATGACCCTAAATTATTAAAACATTTTTGTTAATTGAGTTTTACCAGAAGTACGATTTGAGCATATAAATTTTTATCCCTCAAAATCTGATCTGATTTATAACTAATCTAAAAAAATGTCTATTAATTTAAAATTTTGATATATATATAATATTATATTATATTATAGATATTTAATATAATGTAAAATTCTATTAATGATTTTGATAATCTTTGAAGTTGATTAATTATTTTAAATAAGTAAAAAAACAATACCTCCCTTACTATCGTTGATCGGTAAAAATTGTTAAAACTTAATATCTATAAAGATTGATCTTTATTTACAAAATCTCAATAATAATAATAACGAATTTCGAAAAAATTTTGTTTTGCAATATCATATATAGGTATACATATATTTATTTTTGCACATATAATAATATTAGATTGGTATAGAAACATGAATTTATAATAAAATAAATGATGAAATTTTATAAATATTTTCTTGATAATTTAATTAATGATTATATTTTAATATATCTTATGCCATAAAAAAATATATAAAAGAAAATTTTAATAATTATATAATATATATATTGTGTAATAAGAAAAATGGAATTTGATTAATCATAATACTTACACTCATGTAATTTATAATACTTTTGCTGTTTAAATATATTCTATTGGCATTAGTGAACGGATTAAAATATTTATATAATTTAATATATTTCTATGCAAGTACCGTTAATTTTTAACTCCTTATCATTTCTAACTATTCTATTTATTTTATTTAATTTGTTTATTTGCTTATTTTTTAGATTATCTATGAAATTTATAAAAATTCGGATATTAATGGACTGGAAAGTGTAAAAAATAGACTTTGGTAAATATTTGATTTCGAAAATGGAATAATCTATATATATAAAAAAAGGTTTTTGTCTGCACATTGCTCAGAATTTAAAAATTTTTGCATATCTTCGCCAAACAATGAATTATCATAGCGATTCCCAATTAAAGAATTATTATAATATTTCACTTTTTATTTTAAATTCTAATATTCAAATATCAATGCATTTAAATCATTTATTCTAAAAGTTCTCATTTTAATTAATTTAATAAAATATTTATTAGATCATATTTTTATCATAAATTATTTTTTATTTAATTGAATATTTCTTCTTTCCTATAATATATATAATATAATAATATATAAATTTTATCATTGAATAATAAAAAAAAAATATTATTTAGTATTTTATAAAGTGAAAATATATAAAAATTAAAATATGATGATATAAAGTTATTTTAAATTTTTGACATTTTTAAATTGGGTATATTTTTTAAATTTATTAAAATGTTTTTTATTATCTATATATATATAAAAAGGTTTTTGCACATTGCTCAGAATTTAAAATTTTTTGCAGACCTTTCATGATCTTTGGAAGCCAAAAGTGAGTTTAGAATTTTTTATATTTGTCTATCTGACCGAAAAATTTTGACGTTAATTATATCACAGTATTCTTACATATCTCTATGAATGTTTTATGTAATATACTGATTGAAACAAAATGGATGAAAACCTTTTACTACTGTCAAGCAAATACTATGTACCACTCGGGGGTACAGGGGGCGGAGCCCCCGTCTAGGTGTGAAGAGCAGCTAGTATTAATATATTTAAAATATATATAAAAATAATTTTATTCATTCAGATTCATGACTCAATTTAATCATTGAAATGTTATGATTTGAATATTCTTTGATATTCATTAATACCTGTGATTAATTAATTTAATTGGTATATCCTATTCTCTCTTAATCATCAATTATACTAAATTTCCTAAAAAACTTCTGATTAAGATACCTAATTCCTTACAATATTATAACAAATATAAATAATAATATAATATTTAATATTATCTAAATAGATCCACATACATTTAAACTTTCAAAACAAATCTATACTGATAACACTTTCATTTATTTATCATTTTATTATTATTAATTTAAAAAGAAAATTTAGATAAAATACTCAGATACATTTATATTATTTCATTATTCTACTATTTTAAAAGAACAAAAAAAAAAAAAAAATTAAAAGTTTTTAACAAATTTAATGATTTTATAAAACAAATATAAACTCGAATCAAGTTCAACGCCTGACCTGTATTCAATCTATTCATGGAAAGAGGGAGGGGGTGAGAGGAACATTTGTAGTTTGTTAAGGAGAGGGGTTTCAAAAGAATACATTGATTTTCGAGAGCTATGGACCTAAGTGTATATAGAGAGGGAAGTGTTTGGAAGTTAGTGGGACTATGGGGTTGGGAGAGGGAAGGGGTGGACCTTCAACTCATACGCTCTTTGTTTGTTATAAGATTGTCTACGGCCTTGCCTCAGGGTGGGCTGCAACTGTAACGGGATTTCAAGGGCGGCTGACGTTGAATTCCCGTAACAGCAGCCACTCCATTCACCAACCTCGATGGAAAACGTCACCACCTCCAGAACCATCACCCACGGCTGGACGACTGCCATGTTCGTTAACCATTTGCACATCGACTTTAACAACGGTACTTGCCAATTGTATTGAAAAAACATCCTAGAGAAACACATTACAATAACAAGAAAAAGAGTTTATATTTAAAGACCTTAACATTTATCTAAATGATATGAAAGAGAATGAAAAAAAAAAAAAATTAATTAAGATGATCACTTCACAATATCACATCCCTTTTCTATTCTAACCATCAACCCCTCCTTCTTTTCCTTTTACTTTTCTGTATTGACTCAAGAGGTTAGTATTAAAATATGTGTAACCACCTTCTCGACGTTCCAAGGACTTAAGACAACGTTTTAACGATATACTATATATACGAATATATTATTGAATCAAAAGTATTATATATCATTTTTAATACTATTATAAAAATTTTATTTTCTTTAAAGTGCGCACATTTTACAAATAAAAAGTCAAATCGAGAAGGTCAATTTTGAATCAAATCACCATTTTTTTTTTTTTTTTTTTTTTTTTTTTTTTGCAAAAAAACAACATTCATAATAAAATTCTATTTTAAGATATCTGATCTAAATGTTATTTAGTTGGAAACGTAATGGAATAAGAAAAACAAAAAACAGAATCAAGGATATATATAAAAATTTATTTTTTTTTAAATATAGTACTCATAAGTGATTAGAAATTCAAATTTAATAAAAATTAAAAAAATAGGGGATTCAAATAATTGTAAATCTTACACATTAAAATTTTTGACGAATATATTAATTGTAAAATATAAAAAATTTCAATTAAAGGGTGTGTGAGGCAAAAAAATAAATAAATAAAAACAAATTAATTGTTATTTATTTATATATTTTTTTTTATATAATTTATATTTATTTAATTATATGTAATAATAATTTCAAAAAAATATTTTTATATAAAAATGTATATAAAACAAAATAAATATTAAAATTTTAAACTTGAATATTAATTAATTTAATTAAATGTCGTTATTTAAAATATAATTCTTATTCTTATAAAAATAAATTAAATTTGTATTTTTGAAGATGAAATTATTTTCTTATTGTAGCTTTTTACGTTATTTTCATTACCTCATTTAATTATAATTTAAATTGATATTTTAAATATTGACATTTAAAAATAATATTACTTTCTTTTCTCGTATAACGGAAATTGTAGTATGAGCCGGAAAGACAATGTATTGATGAACAAGGTGACTAGGTATAGAGAAAGGAGTGAGTGCACAGGTCATCCAACGGGAAAAAAGGCTCATTGGCAAAAGTCGTGTGGTCATCTAACCTTCAGGTGCCAAGGTCCATCGAAATGCCTTTAGTCTAGGAGTAGGAGGGAGGTGCCCACAATAGAGCACACACCCTGAATGTTTGCCATTTGTTAATAAAAAAAAAGAGAAGCATTTCTTTCATTCCTTTAATTATAAATTATTTTTGTTGAATTCATTTCGTTTAATATTAAAAAAAATTAAAGACAATATTGATAAATTGATTTTAAAAATTTTACAATATTCTATTGCCAAAGGCTATACATATATGTATTTTATATTTAAATAAATAATAATATAAAATATGATTTCCCATCAAACCAATATCTAAATGAATATATATAAAAGTAGCTTATTGACTATCTTATTCCCGAAATTTATATCTAATCTTATTATAGATAAACAAATTACAAATATATGTTATCTACGATGATTATATCTTCTCGAGAAATATCAAAAAATAATATAAATCTCATTTCTCTATATTTTATATTTCTAAAATTAGATATAATTCTGATTGAAAAAAAGGACTGCTTCGGTTTATTTGAATTTCATATATTAAAGAGTTAGTGAGTTGAGAAATTAACATGTAAAGATCTTAATTTTAATTGGTAATTTTAATTAATTAATTTTAATTTTAGGTGATAGAAAAATATTTACTTACTTAAATTTTAATATTAATTAATTTAATATCGTTATTTAAAATATAATTCTTATTCTTATAAAAATAAATTAAAATTAAATTTGAAGTTTTGAAGGGAAAATTTTTTTCTTAATGTAGCTTTTTACGTTATTTTCATAATCCCATTTAATTATAATTTAAATTAATATTGGTTAAATTAAATTGGTTATTGGATTGTAAAAAGAGGTAATTTGTTTCCTAAGAATATCAAAGAATATCAAAAACTTAACATTGTACTTATTCAAATGAATTAACTTGATTTGTAATGGTGATTTTTGCAAAAAAATAAATTAGATAATCGCAAATAAATAAAAACTAATTAATCTATAATAAGTATTTAATTAGAAAAAAATTATAAAAATTAATGTAACCCAAAAGATAAATATAAAAAAGTTTTTAAAACAATATTATTGTTTTGTTTTGTGCTGGAGAAATACTCTATACTCTATAGAGTCTATACTAAATTAATTTAAAAAATAATTATTTTTGAATTATTTAAATTAATAATTATAATAAATAAAATAAGAGTAGAAATTAACAAAATGTAAAAATATATAAAAATTTTTTTAATATAAAATTTAGTCTTTTAGTTTATATATTTGTATATAGGATTATAGATCTGTTTAATAAGGAATAAATCCTTGGAGCAGGGTCCATTTTCTGGCAGAAGAGGCAGACAAGGACATCTTAGTGTACAGTATGCTATATATATCCTGGTTCCGGGTTCGCGCGGCCAATTGATTATATAAGCGTGAGGCCCCCGGGGCGAGGTCCCTCTCAATGCAAACGGGCGTCAATCGAAGACGACAAAGTGTGTGTCACTTGGCCAAGGACGGCTAGGAGACTCTCTCTCTCTCTCTTCTAATGATTTTGGTATTTAATTTAATGTCAATTTTTAATGTCATTATTGTTTTATAATATGAATAAGCATCAAAAAATACTGGCCCACAATGAACTTCCTATTTGGCCCCTCCTTTTTTCTATCCCCTCAATGTCCTAGTTTTCTTAAACACGACCTCTGGAATCAAAATCATCATATAACAAACATATATAGTGTGTAATATATATATATATATTTAGGGGAACGTGTCCTAATATGGGGTACTTTTTTTGGACAATGATAAAGAACACTCAATTCTTTTTTGTCAATTTTGATTCTTACCGAACGACGATAGAAAGGGAAGGTATTGTTTTCACACCAAATTTCACATGTGGAGATTTTTACATATCACCACGAATCATGCATTTTTTTAACAGAAAAAAAGTATTTTTAGCATGATGTCTGTCAGTCCGTCCGCCTACGGATTTTGATAAAATTTGATATATTTACTTAATACATCAGTAACATGAATCAACTTTTGGTGTATATCCGGAAACCCAAAGTGGTAGTTTACAAAATATTAATTTTATTTCCAATGTTGAAAATATGTTAAAAACTCTTTACCTAAATATATGTATTCATAAATCCATTAAAATTTTTATTAAAATGGTTGAAAAAATTAATTTTCGAAAAATGTGTTTATCTGTTTAGAATGCGGGTTGCTTGAGAATGTCTTATAATAATTTAACTTTCAAAAAGCCTTCTGAAAAACATGTATTTGGAAATAAAGTAATTTTATTCAAGCAAAATTGTTTAATTCATGACAATTACAAACACGAAATAAAAATTTGAAAAGAATGCAGATACTTGTGTTTAAAAAATTTACTGAAAATTTCTGAAAAAGCCATGAAAATGGGAAATGTTTATCAATTGAGTACATTAATTCAGTTTCAGAAGAAAAATTGCATAGAAATATAGAATCTTTTATTTCCCCACACTCTCTATATATGAAGTCACACAGACGTTGCAGAGAGCTATCTCATAATAGGTCTCCTTCCTATATATATATATATAGAGAGAGAGAGAGAGATACAATAGGATTTTTATTTTATTAATATAATTGAAGACCTTAGAGCGAAACAGTGGTAAGCCACAAAATCAAAATGTTGAGATATTGCAGTTTAAAGTTTAGAGAAAAGATAGAAAACATTGGGTTTACTGCATATATTTCAAATTTGCACAATATGTAATATCAGTAAAGGGAAAAAGTCAGCAACTATTATTTCTTAGATATATATAATTAAGAATAAAACAATTTTCTACAAAAGTGGCTTACCATTGTTTCGCTCTAAGGTCTTCAATTATTATGGCCAAGCTGCTGGTAAATTGCGGTGCTAGCTTCACGCACATAAATATAAATGTTGACATTGTTTTTGATCCATCCAAGTTTGTAAAACTGTTTTCAACGGGCAAATAGTAATCTGTAAATTGTCCAATATTAATATTTATTACCACATTTTCTTAGAAAAACAATTGTTAATATTTAATGAGAAGGTCATTTGTTCAAGGTTTTACTTATTAATACATATATATCTTTGTGTATATTTTTCTGTTGATTTTTACAAAGTTAAAAAAAACAAATATTCAATTTTCTTATAAATAACATTCAAACTCCAATATATCTGTTAAAGATGTTTTACGTATTTTGCAATTATTCCAAAAATAAATGTTTGCCTGATTAAAGATCATACATGAAGTTAAAATGTTCGAATGTAATAATACCTTTAAATATTTTTTTATCTGTTTATTTATTTTTCTTTTTTTTATTCTCCATTTTTTCTTTTTTAAAATAACAGTGAATCATAGGTTTTTTTTGGGTATAATAAATAAATTAAGATTTAAAGAAATTTAATAAGAACTTCAAACTTTCAATCATCAATAATTAAATTTTTGTTCCTAGAGCATTTGGCGGTTGATCGCTATATTTTGAAAATTTCTAAAATTCTTCGATTTGTTTTTCTCAACTTTTATCCCCTATACTAACTCTGTAAAGTATCTTGGATTGCACCTCGACTCATGACTTAGCTGGAAAATTCATATAGAAAAAAAAAGATATGAATTAAATATTAAATATAAAAAAATGTATTGGCTATTAGGAAAAATTCCCTACTTGAATTAAAATCAAAAGTTTTACTATATAAGTCAATGCTTATGCCAATTTGGTCATATTCATGTCAAATATGGGGAACTGCTAGCGAATCCAGTATAAGTAAGATTCAAAGAGTGCAATCCAAGATACTCAGGTGTATAGCAAACGCCCCATGGTACTTTACAAACGAAAGTTTACACAGTGACCTTCTAGTCCCGTCAGTTAGGGAAGTAATTCTTCAAAGATTCATAAAGCATACACAAAAACTTGAAAATCATCCAAACACATCAGCCATTACTCTCCTGGATAACAGTGAGGTGACCAGAAGGCTCAAGAAGAACCATGTTCTAGATACTGAAGTACGCTCTTCCTTGAACAATTGGAAAATGAAATTGCAATAGGGAAGTTTTCGATGGATAATTTCCCTTCAAGTGACGTGTGAGTGTATGAATGAATGTGAGTGAGTGTGTGTATGAATGAAAATCACTTTTATCAATTTACTAATAGTTTTTGTATAAGCTGATTGTAAATAGAAAATAAAATTAAAAAAAAACAAAAAAAAAATTTATTTCAATTAATACCTATAAATTAAATAAGATTTTCAAATATAGAAATTGTTACAGGTAAAATTACTTTTGTAATAGTTGATATTAATTAGGATGATGAAAATGAATAACAAAAGAAACATAAAAAAGACAAAATACAAAATATGCAACTCTGGTCTGAGTTAGGATTGGTTTTAGACCCAAAATGGGGAATCTATCAATACATTTGATTCCAAAATGACCGTCAGAATTCTCCAAATTTAATAATGATAATTTATCCTAATATCCCCAATCTATCGTGGACATTCAACTATGAGAAATCCGCTCAAATCAGCACAAACTATTATCCAAAGAATGTAAAACAATATATCTACTTAACTGTAATATGAATGGACTTTGGTTTATTTGAAATTTGGAGCTAAGTGTGTGAAAAAATCTATCAAAGATTAGCAGAATAAAGACTAAAAAATCATGTTAACAATGAGATTGTACCACTTTTATAATATGAGCACAATCATCAGTATACCTAGGGTTAAAAGTGTTAAGTAACAAAAGATTAATTTTGTTAGAAAAACAAAATGGCGGTGCCAGCAAAATAATCGATTTTTTTTTATTTTCCGGTTTGTTTTTTGAGATGGGCGACTGGCGTTGGCGGCACAACGTAGCACAAACTTGGCACAATATAGCACAATTTCGTTTTTTCGGGAATTATAAAATGGCGGTGCTAGCTTCACGCACAAATCGATTTTTTTTATTTTCCGATTTGTTTTTTGAGATGGGCGACTGGCGTTGGCGGCACAACGTAGCACAATTTCGTTTTTTTCGGGAATTATAAAATGGCGGTGCTAGCTTCACGTACATAAAATATAAATATAGATATGAGAGAATTCGGAGAGAATTGAAATTAAAATGTGGTGGCATTAGATTAGACCAGTGTTTTTCAACCTTTTTCATTGAATGGCACCCCTGACGGGAAATTAAAAAATCGCGGCACCCTTAAATGTAAAAGAAAAAATAATGGCAGTCAATTTTTTAAATGTAGTTTTATTATGAAGTCTATACTTTATGATTGAAGTACATACAATGCGACGCTTTTTAATAGATATAAGTATATAGAAGACAAGTGTGCATATCATTCTTCGTTGATTGGCATAGTACTGTGCAACTGTGAATCAAGAATCACTCGTCTAACTCTCCCACTCTAAATTCGGGCGAACTCGACTTACGTCGTGCGCATACATAACATCGAACCTTATATCAAACAAAATATTTAATAATTACTATATTGAAACTATTATCCATGTAGAAATATTTTGTGGTGTATATTGAAGGATCTCGCGGCACCCCAAGCGTGGCGTTGAGGCACCCCAAGGTGCCGCGGCACCCAGGTTGAAAAACACTGGATTAGACAGTTGATGAATGTGATTGTTGAGGACAAGAATTTTCAAGTTCACTAGCGCCACAAAAATTTCATACAGAAATAGATAGTAAATAGTTTTTATTTTAAACAAAAGAAATCAAAGATTAAATGATATTTTATATTATAAGAATTTTTTAGAGTGTCTAAAAATAATAACGCATTAATTTATAATGAATCATTTTTGTAAGAGCCACTTTTTTCGGGGGTTTCTTTATTTAATAATTAAAATATTTTAATTTATTCATTTTAAAATTATTTTTTTAAACATTTCTTTAGATATACCTTACAAAAACCCCTTTTTCTGAAGTTCATGTTATATTTTATTGCTGGAGATATGTGAGATTTACCTAAATTTATTTATATCTTTATTTAATTGAATTGTTATTATGTACTATGTACTTTCAAAATGAATTTTATTTATAATTGAAAATATAATATTTAAAAATGTGTTCATTAAATTTAATTCAAATAGTTATATGTCAAAAAAATGAATTTTGAAATATAATTAATTTTTAAGTGTTCCCTACAAGTATAAAATTGTACCGGTATTTTTTTATTGATAATTAACATAACAATATATATATATATATATATTGTAAATTAAGTGATTGATAAAACTTTCTAGCGCCTCAGGTAACAAATATTTCATTTAATTATTGATAAACAATTATTACGTAAATTTATCAAATTTTTGATTGCCAGTCTGACCTTAATAGAATTGATTTTATCGTCATTGTGCTTTATTATAAAAGAATAATAAGGAAAAATATTAAACAAATAAACGTCGTTTTATTATAAATATATTTTATTATAATACTTGATAAGATATAAATATAAAGGAAAACAACAGGGCTATATAGCAATGCGTAAGGAAGAGGAAAATAAAAACATATATATTCATATATGAATCAGAGGCGAGGGAATTTAAAAATAATCTGGAGACTGATAACAGGCTTAACAAACCCATAAACTTTTGGGATTAAAAAAATCACTTGTCGAGTAATCATTATTGGACATTTTATATTATTATTCTTTCTTTTTTTAAAAAATAAAATAAAATTATTAATAAGAATTTATGAACATAAAATTAAATTTTGTTTTTTGAATATTCTTATTTTAATATGGAAGCGGAATATCACTGAAACGTGAGTGCCCTAGATCAAGTGAGGTGTTCCCTTCTGGGCCACTGCATGCAACAGGGAGCAAACGAGTGGCTTGTAGATATATAGGTCAAGGGAGAGAAAGGGGTTGAGAATGGGGAGAGGTTGGGGAGTGTTTGAAACTAACGAGAAACGTAGTGGCTGGGTCAAGGAAATCGAACACGTCGCGAACAACAGCACGTGGAAAACAACCCACCACCACCCTCTAAATAGGGTAAATAGTTGAGGGAGAGATCTATTTTCCTTGAGTAACTAACATTGATGGAACGAATCTTTAATTAACTAAGAAATAATAACTCCTCCTCCCTCTCTGTTCTTCATTCCCCACCAGAAATGAATTAAATTCGTCTGATTTTTCATGACCCAGAAAGATAGATTATCATATAAATAAATTAAAACACTTAAGTATTTCTTAATATCTAAATATCAATATTTTTTTTAGAACAATTAAAAAAGAAAATACTAATTTCCACATTCATATTCTCAAGAAGCATGCTCTCTATGTAACTAATCCTTTTTAGAGAAACATATTATTATTTAAATTTGATTTAATTATAATAAACTATATCATTTTATACATAAAATATACATACTAACTTAATAATAAAAACGTTTATTTGTTTCATGATTTAAAATTATTCATTTTTTGAATTATGTACGAGGTGTGGCTATTAAATAACGAGACTGCGCGCGCAGACGGCCTCCAGGAGAGGGTAGGCAGGATCCTAATGCACCGTTGTACAGCTGGAAGGGTCTACTATTCCAGTACGAGAACACATGTCTGGGGTGAAGTAGTTTTTTTTCTGTAGCGGTTTAAAATAAAAGTATTTTTGTTCCTACGCCGAAAACGATCTGTGACGAAAAACACGAACAACGTATCAACCCCGACCGAGTGTTATAAATTATTAAAAGAGGCTTACTGTGAGAGTTCTTTATCACGTACGCGAGTTTTTGAGTGGCACAAAAGATTTTCTGAGGCTCGAGAGAGCACCGAAGATGACCAGCGTCCGGGCCGTCCTGTTTACATTTCAACTCCAGTGCTGGAACACCCTCCTTACTCCACTGATCTAGCACCCTGCGACTTCTACCTGTTTTCGAAAATCAAGCCGATTCGAGTCGATGGAAGTGGTGAAAAGAAAAACGCCGGAGCTTCTGAAAGGCCTAACAAAAAACGACTTCGAACACTGCTTTGAGCAGTGGAAAAAAAGGATGAAGCGGTGTGTTGCCAGTGGAGGGGAGTATATTGAGTGAGAAAGTTTGATTGTATCATAATTTTTTTAATTAAACCATTTTTTGTAAGCAGTCTCGTTATTTAATAGCCACACCTCGTATATAACTAAATGCTCTCACCGAGGCAGGGAGCATGCACCCCCATAGTATTCGGTTGAAAGTCTGTATGCAAAATGTTTTCATTCATTTTATTTCAATCAGTATATAAAATTAATTTCTTTTAGGGATTTTATTTAAAATATATTTTAATTTAATCAGTAAATTAATTATATATGTAAAGCTATGCTTACTATGACACCTCCATTTTTTCTAAGACACTAGAACCTTATATTGAACCAATATAACTAAAAATAAGTTTCTTTTTAATAAAATTATAATTCTGTTATCATTAGATATCTAAAAATTATATTGAATGAATATTGAAAAACTACTGTTTAATTATCGAATAATTTAATTCTTTAACAGGTATTTATTTGTAATTATTCTTAATTTATGTAATAATGTTTAATAATTTTAATATATTTTGTACATTATTTAACAGAATAAAATTTCCAAAATAAAACATCTTTACAAATTAAATTATTTATAGAACAGTAAAAAAAGAAAAAAAAAAATTTTAATGTCTCAAAAATATTTTTTCACACAAATTGTAAAAATAAATGAAAAAGACTTCATTTTGAGATGCATGTCCTTAGACAAGAACACATGGTACTTATTACCAGAGGAAAATGCTTGCATAATAAACCATCTGATTATGTTACAACGCAAAATTATAAAAGGTTCGTTGGCAGTCATTAACAAAATAAACGGATTTCGAACTGTTACATTGAAATTGTAAGAAGACATTCAAAAAGAATACCTCGATGATATAGGTAACTTTTGTTTTAATGAATTGCCATTAGAGGAAGGATTTTGTTAAAGTAAATGTATTAATAAATAACAAATTAAAAATTAAAGCCCTTTATGATAGTGGTTCAAATGTAATCCTACAGCTACACCTTTACGTCGACCGCAAATCAGTTCTAACTCACTTCTCCACGCAAACACTTCGCCTTCCAGAGCACCCTTGTTTCTAGGAATCCCGCCGTCGCCATCTTAGTTCTCCATCTCTTGCACCCCTTTATCTGCCTTTTTCACCCGGCGTATCGGCCCTACAGATTGAATTGAATTTTTTATTTGAAAAATTATATTATAATGATTATTATTATAATTAAATATTATTCACTTGAAAAAATAAATATCAATTGAAAATTTTACATGAAATTCACTGAAACAAGATGAAAAATAAAATCATGATAGGCTAGTTAACCTCAAGAAAGTGAACGTCTACGTGAGGGAGTGAGAGGGACCGGGAGAGAGTGAAAGAGTGGTACGCTTTGGGTGATAAATAAATCTTTAATTATTTTTTTAATTGACACATCCAAATTAAATGATAAATTATTATTCCATTCTAGAGAGGTTCGAACTTGGTCAAATATTCCCTTATTAAATTTCTATACTTGTAATTTTTTTTAAGAGAAATTCAGGTATTTTCCTTAACGCCTTTTCTGAACTTGATTTAATCATAAACATACAATAGTAGTATCTCTAATGTTCCATCTGCCTTTCCTTTTAGGTGAATATTTGATAAAATTAAAAAAAATATTTTAAAAAACAAAAAAACTAATAAATGATTTTGAAAAAATCCATTAATATTTATATCTCTCTATATATGAGGACAGGTCCGTGACTTTTTGAATTTTCTATCTCTTAAATGAAATGGCAAATCCTGACAGCAGGTTGGCAATATCAGCTGACCCCTGTCGAAATTTGAACCAGCTGGGTCTTTTGGTTTTTATTTGAAATCTATTAATAGCAGACTACCTCATAATTTGTGAAGAAAATGATAAAAAGTGAATTTTTATGAAAATCCATGAATTAGGATACAATTGCTCCCTCATCCACTCTATTCTCCGGATTTAGCCCCGTGTGACTATTTCTTGTTTCTAAACCTGAAGAAATGGCTCGGCGGCAAGAGATTTGACTTCAACGATGAAATCATCTCACAAACAAATACCTATTTTGATGTCCTCGACAAATCTTATTTTTTGGAAGAGATAAAAAAATTGGGGAAACGTTGATACGAAGTGTATAGAGCTCAAAGGAGACTACGTTGAAAAATAAAATAATTTCATTCCAAAAGTCACGGACCTACCCTCGTAATTAGTTTATCTTTGCAATTTTCCAAATTATAATAAAGATATCTTGTTCTGGAATTATAGTAAATACAAACCATTCTTTGTAATTTGTATGTCTAAAGGCAAAAAAAACACGAATTTTAGTATATAGTTTACGTCATAGGTTCTTAAACTTATGTACTCCACGGACCCCCACTTGAAAAAATTTTTTTTGACGGACCCCCATCACAACTTTAGGTACTTTACGTCATTTTATTAATTAATTTCTGGCTTACGATCTCATAAGGACAAGGATATATGATGAATATTTCTAACAGTGATTGGTGAATAACGATTTTTTTGCATATTGTAGAACACATTTTATTAGAAATTATAATATTGAAGAAAGAAAATACAAACATTGTCATAGCAACAAATCTCACAAATTATAATGGGTACTTACATTAAATTCATATAAATATTTTATAATTTTTTTCAGAAAATATTAAATAAGAAATATTTTAAAAAATAACTGCATCTATCTCATTAAATATAACTTACATATTTAATGAGATGTATGCAGTTGTTTTCTTGAAACAAGAATCTCAATATCTGGCTTAATATTGGAAACTTTTAATCTAAGATCCGGCTCTACATTTAATTTGTTTCTATATTTAGACTTAATATAAAATAGTACCGAAAAAGCTTGTTCGCATAAATATGTTGTGCAGAATGGAATCAAGTGTTGAAGTGCTTTATTTGCAAGCGCAAGATAATCTGACCTGAGAAGTAACCAAAAGTTGCTCAATTCAGTTTTGTTAAATTTTAGTTTATAAGTTGTATCACATGATAATTCCACGAGAATATCTTGTTCAGGTGCAGATAAATGTTTAGCATTTGTAATTTCCATATTAAATGGATCTCTGATCCAGTTAGTGCAAGGATCAGGAGTAGAAAAATACTTCCTGAAGTTGCTTTTCAAAGTAATTAAATGTTCAACAAATAATTGACGCGTTTGATTAAGCAATTTTTCACTGGAGCTTTCTATGAAATCATTGAGAGTTGGAAAAGACTCATATACACCGTTCTGGATGCGTTTCGACCACAAGTCGATTTTTTTAATCATTGCTTCTATTTTATCTTCAACTTTAAATATATTTACAACAGTACCTTGCAGGCTCAAATTAAGTTCGTTCAATTTTGTAAAAATATCAGTCAAGTAAGCCACCTTAGCTAACCAGATAAAATCATTGAAACATTCGGTCAGTTCAAAATGCGCATCTATTATAAACAATCGTATTTCATCTCGAAGCTCAAAAAGGCGAATGAGTACTTTCCCGCGGGACAACCAACGTACATCTGTATGTAATAATAAATGTGTATGTTGACTACCCATTTCCTCACACAAAATTTTAAAAACTCTGGAATTAAGTGGACGAGCCTTAATGAAATTGACAATTTTAACTACTTCGTCTAATGTTCTTTTCAAATCTGGTGACATATTTTTGGCTGCTAATGATTCTCTGTGAATGCAGCAATGATTCCAAACAACCTGAGGCGCAACATTTTTAATAAGAGCAATCAATCCAGTTCTTGTACCTGACATTGCACGAGCACCATCAGTGCAAATTCCAACACATTTTGGCCACTCTATTTCATTTTCGGTTATAAAATTATTCAAACTGTTAAATATGTCATTAGCTGTCGTTCGTGAAGGTAGTGAATCACAAAACAATACATCTTCTTGTATTTGATTTTCAAACTCATATCTAATGAAAGCTAACAAATTGGCATTATTAGTGACATCAGTACTTTCATCCAATTGTAATGAGTAATAGTGACTTTTGCGCACTCTCGATATTAATTCTTCTTTTATATTACATGACATGTCTTCAATCCTATTCTTAACCGTATCATTTGATAATGAAATCAAATTTATATCGTTTGCTGCTTTAGTTCCTAACATTATATTTGTAATTACTTTTGTAGCAGGAAGAATTAATTGCTCTGCTATATTATGCGGCTTTCCTGCTTTAGCAATAAGTAGAGCTACTTCATATGATGCCATTACTGCTTTCTTACTCATACCACCAGATCCCGTCTTTACCATCAATTTCTGACTTGAATTAAGTTCTTCTTTTTTCATTTTAAAAAATTCGATAGACTTACTAACATGCTCGCTGTGCTTTGTTTGTAAATGACGTCTGAGATTAGCAGGTTTCATACTTTCATTGGATAAACTTTCCTGACATAGAACGCAGACTGGTCTTTCCACATCATTGTTGCAAATATAAGTAAATCCAAATGATAAATAATCATCCGAATATTTTCTAGTTTTGCGTTTCTTGGTAGAGTTTGCTGTTGATGCCTCATCATCTGATTCTTTCCGTTTCTGTGTTGAACCAGTTTGTAGCCAACGATCCATTTTATGGAGTAATTTATTAACATTGAACTACAATAATATAAATATAATATAAATATAATATAAATATAACGAATTATTATTTACTAGCTATGTTTTAATATGATTTTAAATGAATGTTTTAATATCATTTTAAATGAATGTTTTAAATCATTTTAATAAATGTTTTAAATCATTTTAAATAAATGATTTAATATCATTTTAAATGAATATTAATTTATATAATAAATATATTTCGTAATTTGATTCTAAAATATTATTAATTTCGTAATTTGATTCTAAAATATTATTAATTTCGTAATTTGATTCTAAAATATTATTAAAATAAATATTTTTTATTCATAAAACTAACTTATACTTACTCTCAAAAACAGCCTTTCTGGGAAATTGCAAAATGTGTTTAGTGTTTTTATAAAATAATGATCATGCAAATTACACTAAAAATTAAAAAAAATTATTAGCTATAATAAACTATTATTAGCTATAATTTAATTATAATTAATTAAATTAATAAAAATAATTTAAAGATACAACTCGTTGAGAAATGAACTTATAATTAACATTAATAAAAATAATTTAAAGATACAACTCGTTGAGAAATGAACTTATAATTAACATTTGCTTTAAAACTGTTTAAAACCCCAGAGTGGACGCTGACAATTTGGGTTTTTCCGGGTAAGACTGTCCCCTCCCCTGGTTTTCCCCAATAACAAAGTGAAAGAAAATTCCCTTATATGCCTCCCCTTCCGAGCCCCTAAGAGGGGTTATTTTAAAGGAACAATCGAAAAATGATTTTAAATGAATGAATGGATGAAAATTCAAATTTTATATATAGTTTTTTATATATGTTTATTTATTCACAAAAAATTAATTGACATAATTATCAATTTAATAAAATAAAATAGTATTATTAATAGTATTAAATTATAGCCGTAATTCTCTAGGAGGATATAGTTAAACAATGAACTTTAAATATTTATATATGTATATATTTTTACGATGATTTTTTTCCGAGGACCGCGGACCCCTAGTAAAGGCTTCGCGGACCCCCAGGGGTCCGCGGACCACAGTTTAAGAACCACTGGTTTACGTTATATAGTTAGGGTTCTAAATGTAAGTGTTTTCGACATTCACAAAGAGCCTATGTAAGATTCAGGAAAACTGGTTCTTATTGCAGAAGAATAATTCTTTTATCCAAAAACTTGTTTCATTCAAAAAGTCACGGATTTATTGACCTACCCTCTTATATATATAAATTAATTATACATAATTAAATTTTAAATAAATTAACAGAATTAAAATTACTAGAATTAATCCTTTTGTAAATCGAATATGATAGATGTTATGTGTCATTAAAGACAATAAATTTAAATAAATTGGAATAAAATTAACATCAAAGCTTTGAATTCAACATTTACATTTTTACCGACCGACGATAGTAAGGGAGGTATTGTTTTCACACCAAATTTCACATGAGGAGATTTTTTATATATCATCACGAATCTCTCATGCACTTTGTATTGGTTTTATCCTCGAGAAAAATCATCTTTATTAGTTTTTTCTTAATTTAAAATTATATGACGTCATCCAGCCATTTATGACGTCACAGCCTGGTCTTACATATATATTATAAATAAAATAAAATTAAAAATATTTATGTTCTATCCATATCTGTTTTTTATTACATTAATAGATATATTAAAATTATTTGAAATTGTTTCTGTAGCTGGAAATTAATTTACTTCAAAACGTCGGTCGGTTCGGAGCTGGCCACAGGTCAACTTATTAAATTTTATCTTAAATGATAACAATAATAATAATAACAGTGTAACAATAATATAATAATAATTATATGGTACTTAATTCACAGATTAATAAATTAGAAAAGAGATCATCATTAAAATTAAATAAAGTGTAAAACAAATCTAATTTTTGTAATTTTAAGAGAAAGATATAAAATAAAGGAGTAACCTATTTTGTTTATTATCAGATCTGATAAATGAATTTAGTGTGAGGCTCACGAACCAATTTATTTTATATATTTTATAAAATTTTCATTTCTTAAATCTCACATCACCTCTCTCCCCATAACCTATATCCTTGCGCCATTCAATATAGAGATCAAGATTTATTCAAAGATGGATTGATTTTTCATCCTTTCGCTCGTCACCTTTCTCCTAATTAAATGGATGGCTCTGCGTTCAGAACAATTGGCATTTCAATCGCATTGGTTCTCTTTTTCTTTCTCTCACTTCTCTGCCGAGTGGCGTTCTCTTCCGGATCTCACGCCCTCCGTTTTAACTCGGACAAAGAGAGCAAACATTCATTAGAAACGTCGTGACAGTGGATGCCTTTTAATTCACGATTTATTCTTTAAATAATAACATCAAGTAACAAAAGCTTACTATCCACTCTCTATATAAATTATATTTTATAATTAGAAAATCATAGATACATTGTATTTAATCTGGTATACAAGATTATTATATGTTTGCAAAAGAACAGGATCTTATTGGTTTTATCATTAAAATGCTTACAAATTATGTTTCCTCAACTGGGGAATCCAAATATAACTTTAAAATTTTTCATGTCTGCATATCAGACATTATAGGATAAATGACTTAATATTAGCTGACTATAATATATGGATATCCTCCTTAGTATTTAGTACCGGGACCCCGAGCCTGGGCTCGGTACTTAAGTTAAAAAAAATAATTCATTATTATTGGGTTTGGCTGGTAATATTAATACTTGGGACACCGAGCTGAAATACAATTCTTTAATTATTTATTACAATTATTAAATGTTGCATCAATGCATCAATCTGAATAAAATGAATGGAACTTGGTGTCCTCAATAATACATAAATATGTATTATTAGGTATGTTTCTAAGTGAATGAATATTTTTTTTATTGGAAGAATGATAAATATATATCGTAATTTATAATTATAAAATATTATTAAAATATATATTTTTAATTTTATTTCGAAATTAAATTAAAAATTTTAAAATATTTTAAATATAAAAAAATATTAATACAATAACCTTTAAAAAAATGCGGGAGTCAAATTTCAATATGGATGCCATTTTTGACGTCTCCATATATAATTTTAAATTAAGAAATAAATAATTAAGATGTACTTTTCCTGAGATGTGATCAATAAAAATCAATTTTTCTTTATAAATACTATATCTAGTGTGAATTTGAAAAAAATCGTTAGAGCGGTTTTTGAGAACCCATGGCTATATATATATATACAATTTTAGCTAGCATAATAAGATAAGATTCATATTATTCGTATAAAAAATCATTTGTTTAGGTTATATCAAAGAAAAACATCTTTTGGGTTTAATTAAAAAAAAACAACCTTAGGGAAGTGATAAACCTGGTCTAACACAAATTATTATAAAAATAATTATTCAAGTATAAGTTTAATTCATTTTAATTACCTGTTATTTTTCACTAATGTATATTGTATATACGAGGGTGGTCTGAAAAGTTTCCGACCTGACCAAGAAAAACGAGGTTTTTCAATTTTTCTTTTGTTTTATTTTTCAAAATTCAAGATAGCTGAGACCTGTACGATGTCAGCTGAACGTGTGCGAAATTTTTTTGCAAAACCATTTGAATATGGAAAGCTGTGTGCAATTGGGTGCCGCATTTCCTAACGTTAGACCAAAAATTGCTTCGAAAAACCATTTCTAACGACAATTTGGCAATGTAGGCGTAATCCAAACGAATTTTTGCGTCGATTCATAACTGTTGATGAGACTTAAATTAAATTAAATCAAATTTAATTAATTAATTTAATTAATTAGAACACCGTTATGAGAAATGTATCAGTGTTGTTGGAGATTATGTTGAAAAATATAGCAAAAAAAAAAATTGAAAAACATCGTTTTTCTTGGTCAGGTCGGAATCTTTTCAGACCACCCTCGTAAATGAATGAATAAATTGTTAAAAGGTTTTTTTCAGCAGAGACCTAAATTGTTTATTATTTTAAATATAAATATTTTAAAAATTGAAGTCGAAATATATATATATATATAATTTAATAGAATGAATAAAAGCTAAGTTGGTAGGGATGATATAATGGTTATAATCCTGTTCCCTCGAATTTGAGACTGAGGGATCCGGCTAATTTTATCTTCTTTTGAGAATAAAAAATTTAATTCAAATAAATGTCATGTCCGGATAAAATGGACAAATATCTCAAAAGCGAATAAAATTAAATATATAAATAAAAGAAAAAAAACCTCTGACTTTGTACTTCCTACGCAAGGACAACGCCTACCAAGTCTGTTATATCAATGAGGTGTCCTATGATCAGTAAAAAGGGCCCTCTCAACCTTTAACTTGATTTTCTTGATCGGAGGCGCTATCAAGTAGCTTTTCCCCAATGTTGTTCCCGGAGGCTGGGTTGACTCCGTCCCCAGCTAGGGAAATTCCCTTGCCAGGCCCGGGACTTGAACCCGTGTGAATGTGAGGCAGGTTTGCTACCCGCACACCCAATTGCGCCTAAAGGTAAGTTTAAATTGCAAGTTTAAATTGCAAGATTATATTATTATATATTATGCAAATATACTTATGTATATCCTTTCCTAAAGTCTTATTATTAGAGTTATATACGAGTATACAAATCGCGATAGCTATTATGATAATTAATGTCGAAATAATATCAAATAACATAGTATATAGAAAAATTTCAATGAACAACCATTGAGTTTATTATAAAGCAAAATATTTAATTAACATTATTTACTCTTATAAAGCTAACTGACTTTTCATCTAGAAATATTTAGTGAAAGTGTTTGTGCGTGTGGGTGGGAGGAGAAGGGGCTTTCTCTATAAGGCTTGAATTTAGACCCCTGATTTGGGGAAAGTGGCGACCTGGTGACCCGCAGCCTCTTTTGACCCTTTTCTCATGCAGAAAGGGAAAGTAGACCTTGAGCTCAGCAGGAAGTATCGCTGGAGAGTGACTCATGCCTATCTGGAGCAACATTAGTTTCTAGATTATGGAAAGGGGCAGAGATGGACGAGTGAGAGGGGAAGAGGTGATGGAGGGAGTTAGTAGAATAAAGCACGAAAGAAATTACTTTTTTGACCTCCACGAGCAGAGAGGAATCGAGTTAGAATTGAAAGGTAGAGAAAAAAAAGGAAGGATAGAGAGGGGGAGTAGTGAATTATTTTATTACTATTTAATATTAAATATTGACATTTAAAGGATCGTTGTGATATTTAAATTAAAAAGGAAGGAAAAAACCTCCAAAATAGTAAACAATGTCTCTCTTATTAAATAAATAAATCATGAAAGGGCAAATGAAAAAGTTACCATTAATTACATAAAGTTGAATTTTGATTGAATGAATGGATATTCGTAACTACACGATTTTCTTGAGAAAATCTTTACTCTTTTCATCCAGCTCATCTGCACCTCTATCATGAAGAATCATAAATATTTTTTATTCATATATAATTATTCAATTACTTCTCATTTAGTTAAGACATTTTCAATATACAATCTAGAGCAGTGATTCTCAACCTGGGCGATCGACATCTTAAAGGGGGCGATTATTTGACTATACGATTTTGGGGGGCGATAAGTTATTTTTGTGGGGCGAAATCATTTTCAACAATAAAAAAGGCTTTTTAAACATTTCCTTATTTTTTCAATTTTTTTCAATATGGTTCAAAAAAAAAAAAGTAATCAGGTTCTGAAACTCGATTTTTCAATATGGCCTAGACCTAGAGTATCTATCTTATATTAGGGATTATCATGCAATTTTTATCTGTAAAAATTTATAGGGGGCGAATTAAGAAGCGGGTCTTACAAAGGGGCGTTTGGTCCAAAAAGGTTGAGAATCACTGATCTAGAGAGTAGAAATTACGAATTCGGACCAGGATCTATTATTTTTAATATTTCTAAAGGGAAAATGAAAAGAATATAAAGAGGATATTTCATTATCTTTATACATCTCTAATATATATGAAACGATGTCCATGAATATGTGGGATCTATATATTTCATACGATAGTGTCCGTCTGTACGCAAAAAACTCCAGAGCCTAAACTACAAGGAGTAAGGTAACCAAATTTTTCTGAGGTGAAGGGTACCTCAAATGAGAGATGAAAAATAAAAAAGAAATTAGAATCTTAGGTAACTCCTGAGCTGAGCTGCGGGTGTTCCATTTTCCAGAAATATATATAAAGGAGAGTGTTTGTATGTATGTAATTTGTTTACTTTTTTGCTGTCATAGAAACAGATATATATTATAATTAGAACCTCTCTCTCTCCCTCTATTTAAAATTTTAAAAAATGGAGTGTTCTAGCCAAATTAAGAAATTTAAATGCCTTATGCAACATTGATAGGTAAATGAATTGAACTGGAAGAGGAGACATATGATTAGAGAAATTGGGGAAAAATCAACCGAAATGTAATTAAACAAAAAAATTCAAGAATTATGATACGGATACGACTTACATACAATTAACATACAAAATGTAGAATTTGAAAAAGAATAAATATTTAAATACTTAAGATCTCTAATCACGAAGGATAATAATATTCGAGAAGAATTTAAATCGACGTTGTAATTGAGTAACGCATATTATTATGCAGTAAAGGGGCTTATCTCATCAAAGAGGATCAAAATTAAAATATATAAAACAATTATTTTTCATGTTGATCGATGACTAGGGTGACCATATTTCGAAAACACCAAACCGGGATTTTAGAACTAAATTGAAAAAATTTTGAAAAAAAAATTACGAAATTACGAAATAATAATATATAATTAATTTACTGATTAAATTAAAATATATTTTACAAGAAAACAAATACATGTCTTATCTACTTATACTGATTGAAACAAAATGGATGAAAACCTTTTACATACAGACTTTTTCAACCAAATACTATGTATCACTCGGGGGTACAGGGGGCGGGAGCCCCCGCCTAGGTGTGAAGAGCGCCGAAGGCGCTCGGAGCAGCTAGTAAGAATTAATTCAGGCTATTTGAAAATAGAATGCTTCCTAAAATTTATGAAAAAGATGAAATCATAGGGGAAAGACTGAGATTGCATAACGAGGAAACATGGTAAGAATCATAAAATCCAAAATGGTGCCGACTCGTGGGGGTGAGAAAAGATTAGTAAAAGTTTATTTATGGAGACAGGATTGCCAGATAATATAATGTTAGATATGACGAAAGATGAGATAAGAAGATAAGAAATAAATAGGGAATTCAATTGAATTAAAATATTAAAATATTTTTTTTTAAGATTATAATTTCATTTTTTAATAATTAATAATAATAACTAAGTAACTAATATTTGGTTATACATATTTATTATTGTGTTTATTTATTTCTTTTGTGTTTAAAATGTACAAAATCAATATATAATTTGAGAATATATTATATAAAATATAAAATTGACCAATATTTTATTTGCAATTATTGTAATAATATTAATAAAACATTTTAAAAATTAATTTCTATTGATTCTATTATAAGTTATAAAAAAAAGTTTAAAAAATGATTTCATAAATTCAAATGTTATTGTGCTTTAAAAGATAAAAAAATAGTATAGAACTGATTATACAACATATTTACTGCTCACTTACTCGTAAAATCGACAATTTGATGGGAACGCCTAAATTTATGAAACCCGCAATACGATTTTACAATTTTATATATATAATAATAATATCTTACTAAATATGTACATTGAATGATTAATATATTTTTTAATTGTTATAGTTTTAATAAATATGTTAATTTCTTATTGATTATTTTAATTAATTAATTTATATATATATATATATATATAGATGAATTTATATTTTAAAAATTTAATTTAATATTTTTTTAATCTTTAAAATTTTCATTAATTAATTTGAAAATAATGTTTAACTTTTTAAAATTTTAACACAATCGCACTGATTACAAAGGTACAGTATAAAGCAGGCCTGGCCAACTCACGGCCCCCGGGCCGTATGCGGCCCACCGTGAAAAATTGTGCGGCCCGCCAGATAACTTTATATTGCTTTTGTAACTTTCATTTCTCGTCTGTATATTCAAGAACAGAGAATATAATTGAAATAATTGTAATTAATTAATTTTTTTATTTAAAATATGTCTTACAATTTTTAAACTACCTATTTGATTCCATAAAAAGGAAGAAAAAAGTTAGAAATAATAGTAATGAATAGAGAATATATTTTTTTATTTTAAATTGTTATTATTAATTTTATTTAAAATTTAGCATTGCTCCTAATCAAAGAGGCCCATGGAGTCATTTGGGTTGGCCAGGCCTGGTATAAAGATTCAGTATCCATAGAGATTTCAGATATTAACGTAAATACCTAAATTAATTTTGAAGCATTCAAATGTAAAGATAATCTCACTATTACTTTTATTTATCATGAATTCAATACTTAAAATAGAAAATAGAACATTTTTTTAATCAAAAATCAACATTTTCATTTATCCATGGGATTGAGCTCAATTCTCATTAATTTGTTGATATTTTATTTTTATATGTATTTGTTTAAATCTTATATTATAAATTGTGAATTGGAAAGGTTCAATTCCTCATACTTTTGAAAAGTTGAGCCATCCTTACATTTAATAAACTGATGAATAGATATAATAAAATTAATTATTATTTATTAAAAAGTAAATTTCATATATAATTAGTACAGTGGCGTACCTAGAACTTTTGCCGCCCGGGGCGATCTCCAGTTTGCCGCCCTTTCTATTATAAGTCAATCAAATAGTGGTTTTTATAAATTAATACACATAAATAAATTATTATGTTATTTAATCAATATTAATTAATACACAGAGTAATTTTTTTACACATATTTGTATGCACTCGTAAACATATTTATATAATATTTACTCTTCTAGCTTTCATACTAGAAAAATCGTGTATAATACTCCCAAAACTTATATTATTTGTAATTTCTTGTTCTATTGACAATATTGCAAGATTTTGTAGTCTTAATTGACTCATTGTAGAACGAAGATAATTTTGCCGAACAAAATCTTAAAGATGCGTTTACGAATTCAACGAATTTTAATGAATACAATACAATAAAATTATTATCCTGTTCTTGAAATTAGAATTCAAAATTTACACTAAAATGCATTTATATACATATTCGAAATCATATAGTTAATCATAATTTATATAAATCAAATAGTAAACTTATATTAATCATTTATTATTCAAGAAAGAAAAAAAATAAATATGCAATGAATAAGTTGCTTTTTACAACTATAACTAAATATAAAAAATGCCGCCCCAAGATAAGTGCCGCCCGGTGCTCACCGCACCCACCGCCCCCCCCCCCCTTAGGTACGCCACTGAATTAGTAGCTCATTGACACAGATATGAGTTATGAAATTTGAGTACGGATATTAAATCCCAAAGGTTATTGCAAGAAATAAACAAATATCATAATTAGAAATAATTTATTAATAATAAATACTTAAAATAAATATCTATATTTAATTAATTTATATTTTTAAGTTGTATTATAAGATATCTAATTTATTTAAAATTATTTGTTATATAATTTTCGTGTCTTTATTAGGATAAATCAAAGAGTAAAAAAATATTATTATTAAATTTAAGAAACTAAATTATTAAATTTTTGTAAATTTTTTGAATTTCTTCCGACATTTCTCATCATTAATACTCAATGAAGAAAATTGTAGTTATCTCTTAATTCAATCATATAATATATGTTTGTATCTATTTGATTTAGTTTTCGATTTGGTGAAATAGCCTACATTGGGGGAGATATTGACGACATTTTCCCTATTCCCCCACCCCACCACACACATACATACACGTTCGGCATTTCTCAAGTATGAAGCTAATTCTAGGAACAGAAATCAGCGCAGACTCCCAAGGTGACTCTGATAAGAGGTGAGAGGAGAGGAGAGAGAGGGGAAAGTCGTTGCCGTTGTTCTGGGTATCGATTTGCCCAGGCACACAAGTCATGGTCAAGGCCATAACCTTGGCATTGGTCAGGAGAGCAACTCGAAAGGAAAAATAATCAATTCATGCAAACTCCATCTTGTGAGCGTACACCAAAATATATTTCCAGAATTAATAAGAGGTCAAGGTCAAGGCGGAATTAATTGCGAATTCATATACATAATACATAAAAACTCTATATGATTTTTTTTTTTAAATTAATATAAAAAATTATGATGTTGTCCCAACATGCAAACAAACTATAACTTTTCTGAAAACCCTATATAATTTATAATTAATATCATAAATATTTATAATTGAAAATTAACTTTCAGTAAAATGATGATTTTGATCTACTTTTCCTCTTCTTTTATTCCCATATATTAGATTAGATTAGATTATACTCGTATATGCATGAATGGTTGTCTTGAAAAGGAGAAGAGATGGGAAGTTTTATGCGGAAAATCAATTATCAAAGGACTGGTCGGTAGATAAAGAGATATAAGAATTTGAGAGAGAATAAGAATTGGATGGTGCAGCTAAATCATTATGTTTGTGTATATTTATTTATTTATACAATTATAATATTTATTAATAGGCTATTTATAATTATTATTAAGAGAATAGAAAGATGTCAGATTTATAAGATTTATAATAAAACGGATGAATATAAATGACTGTTGATTATGCTCTTTTAAAGAATAAGTTTCTCTTGTTTTTTAAATTGTCATTTTTGTTTTTTATTAAATAGGTTTCGAAAACAACTTTACTAAATAAAATAAATATTAAAATATATTAATAAATATATAAATAACAAAAATAAATAATGAATATTTCAATTAGTATATATATATTTGTAAAATTTAAATACATTAATTTTAAAGAAAATAAATATTTTCAAGTTTACAAATAAATCAATAATTTAGTCAAATTCACACCTTTTAAATCATCATTGAAATATAAAATAATTTCTTGAATGTATGTAAACAACAAATTGTTCATATCAGTTTATAGTTATAGTTTAATTTTCATTAATTTATACTTAATAAATACCCGTTAATTAAATATTACAATTTCTATTAATCTACAAAACAGATTAGCAAAATGTGATGCAAAAACAAAATCAAAAAAAAGATCTATTATAAAAGTTAAAATTCACTTTTAAGATATCAATGCAATATTTTTAATACCACTCACCCTTTAAAGTGCTAATCATACAATTTTAAATGTTAAAAAATATATCTTAAAAACATTGTGAAATCTTGAATTAAATTAAATTAATTAAACCAAAACAGTGGGTTTTATTTAAATGGTTAGCAAATTTATAGCTTGCAATATTGAATATTATAAGATTGAATTGGAAATCATATTAATTATTTTTTAATAACACTGAAGAAAGATTTAATATTTAAAATGCACCTAAAATATTTCTCCGTATATTCTTAATCTTTCTCATTAATTTATGTAAAAATTTGCATTTAAAATAAAATAAATCAAAAATAGTGAACAGATAAATATGTTTTTTTAACAATTTTTTATAGACAAGACTAAGAATTAATTATTAAAAAAATGGTGTTCGCTGCTTATTTAATCCTAAAAGTGCACATAGTATATTTTGTAAGTTTTTTTAAAGGATCAGATAAAAGTGCCTAAGTAGATGAAAGCAAATAAGCAGTTATTTTCAGAAGACCAATAAAGATTTGCAACAGGCCCGCTGATATGGAGATTAAGAATTTGTTAATGCTTAATAAAAAACGATTATAATTTAATGATTTATTGATGGTAAGATTTCGTTAAAAAAGTTGAAGTCAAATTATATAGGCCATAAAAAGAACCAAGGTTAATCAAATAATCCATCATTTCAAGGTTTTTCTATGTTGATAGTAGAGTTATTTGTTCATCATTGACGTCAATTAATAAAACAACATTCTATTTGGGATGACACATCATTGTGTAGGCGAAGAGGATTGAAATCTTTTTTTTAATCAGATAAGACACCCTTGACAATGAATGAATGATAAAATTACTTAATTATTAATACATGATTTATTAAATTAGAAAAATAATTAATAAAATAAATGCAGGAAATTAAATTGTATTTTTTTAATAAAATGCACGGTTGCTCCAACTCGATTTAATTGTTATATTTCATTTCAAAAATATAATGGAAGGATAGAGAATTTGAGCTCCTTGTGTTCAAGTCAATATGTATATAGGATTTATAAAATTTATCAAATTTTCTACGGAAAAATTGAGAACAGAATTTATTATCAAGTGCAAAAAGTGGTTTAATTTTTGAAATTTTAAAATTTTAAAGAAAAATATTAGATATTATTATTATATTCTTAAAATACATCCTTTAAAAATTTATTATTTTTAAAAAGTAAAATAGTCTATTTAATAATTTTGTTTTTAAAAATTAATATATATAGAGTATTTAAATACTAGTTTATCCCAACCTCTCAAAATTTTACTGGTTTTTGTCTAATATTTTGAATAAATAACTGAAGATATTCAAAAGTTTCAAATGTTCTCATTTAGGTTGAATAATAAAATTTTTAAATAATATACAAAAAATAAAAAATCTTAAATTATGAATGAGAATAATTACTTTTTAAATTGATAAACTAAAAAGACTGGTTCTCTTTTAATGACTGTGAAATAAATTAATAGGACCTTATAAAATATTATATTATAAAATAAAAATTTAATAAATAATATTAAAAAAGTGTATTTAGGAATATTGAAATAAAAAAATAAAAAAAGTATGTATGTAAAGTTTAAATTATATATAAACATATAATAAAACCTAATATTTACAAACAATATTTTTATAATTATTTAGATTTAGATTTTTTTCCTTTTCTTTGTGGTGGTTGTTTTTTCCCTCTTGATTGTCCTTTCCCCTTTCCTTTTCCTTTTTTTGTTACATTTTTTAATTTTTTAATATCTTTTTTCATTCGTGGATCAACAACTTTATAAGGTCCTTTATGTCCAGGTGGTCTGCCACCCTTTTTCGTAGCCAAATGTTTTTTAGCAACAACATATTGAACCTCTTTTTTTGTATTTCCCTGAGCTTTTTTATACAATCTATATAAAATAAAAAATACAAATTAGTTTTTTCAATTATTTAAATTAATTTAAAAATAAAAAATTTAATAAATTTTATACTTTTGAATTTGTCTTGCTTTATCACGATCAGAAACATCTACATTTTCCATAAGTGATTCTACTTTTTTCTTAGCTTTTTCAAATCGTTTCAATGTACGTCTCTTCTTTCTGGCTTTTGCTTCGATAACTTTTTTAATTGGACGTACATTGATTTCCTTTAATCGTTCTTTATATTCAGAAATTAATACCTATATAAAAATGAAAGAAAAAAAAATATTAATTGCTTATTAAATTCAACGAAATTGAGAAAAAAATAATAAATTATTTTTTATTATCATATTAAAAATATAATTAATCCTTAATAATTAAAAATTAATAAATTGCTAGGTACCTTAGAGACAGGAGCTGGTTTTTTCATATGTTTATCTTCATCTTCTTTAAACCATTCTGGTAATTTTTCATCATTAAATGCATAACGATTCCATCCATCATCGATTAAATCTCTTTTCATTTTTTTAGATGTCACCATCATTGTGGCTAAAGCCATTCCTTCTACATTCAATTTCCTTTTTTTAACTTTCCCTAAACAAAATAAACCAAATTTTTTTTAAAAATATTTCAAAATTGATATAAGATTAAAATGTTTTTTTTATCTATTTTAGCCTATCCTTCACATTTATTTGATTTTTTTATTTACTAGGATTTCCCTTATCTTCTGATTGGGGCTTTTTCTATTTTCTTATTTACATGACTTAATTATATTTACAGATTAATTTTTGACAATATGTTGTTCTTTCTTTTCCAACCTATTTCTTATCTTTTATCACATTGTTTCTGTAAACATGTCACAAGTCATTTATATTATTTTTATTTGAGAAGAAATATGTAGAATACCTAATATAAAGTCACATTCTGCCAATTTATTCTTCTCTTAAATTAGTTTATTTAATAATTTTTGGTACGAATCAAGCTACTACAACTTAGATCAATATTTTAATAGCTTAATAATGAATCTTAATGATGATCACAAGCAGACCATCAGTACCTCGATTTAACAACTAGAAGCCGAATAAAAATATTACAATTCAAAAAAAATCTAATCGTAGCTTTTAAAAGAGGAAAATCAAGGTCATTTTTTACTTAATAGTTTAATTTGTCATTCAGATCTGTTATTTATATTAATTTCTTGATCTTAGCAAAGTTGGATTCTGAATTCTCAAGTTTGATAAATCTAAAAAGAGGTTATTACTAAAATTCACTATTCCTTGACTTTCTTTCTCCAAACTCTATATATAATAAGGCTATCGGTCGCATTATCAAATATAAAATCAAACGTTTTTAAAAATGTAATTAAATAGATAGAATAAAATAAAATAAATTGAACTGAATAGAGTGGTATTTTCATAAAAAAATATTTAAAACTATAATTTTACCTTCATCTTTAGGGACAACTTCAAATCCTGTTTTATCTTTATTAGGTTTTACATTATTAATTTGACCATCTTTTTCTATATCATAATCGCTATCATCAGAATCATCTTCATCACTTGAATCATCATCAGAAGAATCATGTTTTGGAATTATAACTTTCTTTATAATATTCTTTTTTTTATCATTATTATTAACATTATTCTCTTCACTTAAAATTCGAGCACCTTTATTTTTATATGAATCTATCATATTATCAATTTCTAAATCTTCAATTTTTTCATCATCAAGATTTTTAAATATATCCTAAAAAAATAATTAAAATTATTTTATTATTTAAATAAAAAATAAGCTTATTTCAAATATTTATTCAAATATAATTATATTTCATCTTATGAGATAAAACATTTTCTTAATCAAAGTTATGAAAAGGAGTTAATTAATTTTAAAGAATTATATTATTCAAGTGGCTTGTTAATATAATTTTAGTTAAATAATATAATATACATATATTGCAAAATTAGATGGAAAGAATTTTTAAATTATAACTATTTAAATAAATAAATTATTTAATTGAGTTTTATTAACTTATTAAAAATAAAAGAAAATGTTTCAACTAGTATTTACAGGTAAATCATTTAATTTCATAAATACTAATAATATTATAATTAAATAATAATTATTACTATTACGGGGCTATGAATATAAGTAAAAAAAGTTTTATTTTGGGAAAATTATTTAAGTTAATTATAATAATTAATTAAAAAAATTGTAATAATGACTTCTAATAAAATATATTATTACTTAGAAAAACAAATTATAACATGGCTAAAGTAGTAAAATATGAACACATCATAATATTTATATATATTATTTATTTAATTCATATTTTTTAAATTTCCGATTAAATTCATATCATTCTAGAAATAGAAATATTCATACCTTTTCAAACCATAATTGTGCTTTATTAATTTTTTTTTGTTTCTTTGTAGAAGGATCAAGATCACTTATTAAAGGATGATCATTTTCATTTTCATTTGATGATTCTTTATTATTATTATCATCATCATCATCACTTAATTCTGTTTCAGAAAATTCTAAATAAAAAAAAATGAATAATTTTATTATTTTAAAGACAAAAAATAAAATTATTATTAAAATGAAAAATGAACGTGCTTACCTAATTCTTCATTGACTTCATCATTTTCAGAATCATCATCAGTTGATGTTTTATTTGCTTCGTCATCCTCATCAGAACCAATATAATGTGTACCCGTGCTATGTAATTTATCATTATCAAAACGATCATATTTTATAAGTTTAGGTTTTGGAGCATCTTCATCATCAGAAACATCAGATTCTGCTAAATAATCTGGTTTTTGTTCTTCAATTGTTTTCATTTGTTGTGATGTATTAATTTTTTTTAAATCAAACATATCATCACATTCCATTTTTGGACCTTCATCACCTTTTAAAACCATTTTTAAATCTAAACGATTTTGCAATTTTCTTTTTTCTTTATTTGTTTTTTTTCTTTTCCTTTTCAACTCTTTCCTTTCTTCTTCCTATTTGTTTAATAAAATTGAAAAAATAAATTTCAAAAAAAATAATAAAAATAAAATACTTATTTAAATATTTTAATTACATCAAGCTCTTCAATTTTTTTTGAAAATTCTTCCAATTCTTCTTCATCTTCGTCTTTTTCTTCTTTTTCTTTTATATTTTTTAAATTTTTTCCATTTAATTTTTCAGTATTATCATCCTTTGGTTCTTTTAATTTTTTCATATGTTTCCACCAGTTCATTAAATTTCTAAGATCTTTTCGCCCAAGAACTTTTATATCTTTACAACATTCTTTAATTTCTTTTGTAGTTAATGTATGATTTAAAATTTCATCGTCATCAATGATAATCTACAATAAATAATAATAAATAACTTGTGAAATTTGTAGAAACAATGGGTAAATAAAAAATTCTATACCTCTGAAGCTGTTTGTAAGCCGTCAACGGGATTTTCTAAATTAATAAAATTCAGAACAGGGAGTTTTTGATGAAGGGTATAATCATTTTCAGGGTATCCTTGAGGTTTAGCTTTCTTTTGTTTTTCAGGATGATATACTTTTAATTTATTTTGTGAATCCAAATCCAACTCTTCAAACACATATTTAGGGTCAAAGAATCTTTTATCTAATTTATCAGGAGCTTTAAAATATTGACAGACAACGAAAATTTCAGCAGATTCTTTTCTAGATGCTTGTGGTTTAGTTGCATGAACCTAAAAATCAAATTAAATTTAATTTATATTTATAAAAATAAATTAAATGTAACGAGATACCAACTTTTTTAAATAATTGTTTGAAAACCCAAAGAAGTGGGTTGTAATCTTTGGAACGGAATAATTTAGTAACAAACCATCCACCTGGTTTTAAAAATTCAGATGCTAATTTTAATGCACTTAATGTTAAACATGCTTGTTGAAAGGCATCATGAATCCAATTTTTTCCTAAAAAAAACAATTTAATAATTTAAATAAATAGAAAATGTTATATGATCTAATTAATGAACTTGAAAAACATTTAGGAATCAAATATTCTTTGGAAAAAAAATAATTTCAAGGTAACATTTAGGTGTCAACCAACTCATTTTAATTGATTTTTATAATCAAATCTTATTATAATATAAAATATGATTTTAAGGGAAATTTTATTTAAATAAATATACATCTTGTATAGGAAACTTAATGGTTAAAAAGCACAAAGCATTAAAATATATATATGAATAAAATATTAAGTAAAAATAAAAAGAAAGAATTTTAATTGAATTACAAATTTTTATGAATAAAGATTACTAGTTCAAAATGAAAAATATTAAGAACATTTGTTCTTGTATTTTTTATATTATTATTAATAAAAATATGATTTTTCCCATTTTCAAAGAAGTTTCATGATCATTGAGCACTGTGACTAGAATAACTGTTGAAAAAAACATTCTAGAAGATCCAAAAGGCCATCTTACTAGAGTATTATATATTAAATATGTTATAATCACCTAATTTTGGAGAACCATCATTTAAAACAATATCAGCCTTCCATGTTTGTAGTTCTTTTGTAAGGGCAACTCTACATTTATCAGTAGTGATATCTTCTTGTAATGAGATACATCCAGGAATTGACTGAATTGGATATAAGTCAACGCCTAAAAAAATAAAAAAATTGAAATAATAAAAATAAATCAACATAAAATTTCAATTTAAACATTTTATAATTACCGATAATAATACTAGATACAGGCATATTTTGAACAGCGACCTGCATCCAACCACCAGGTGCAGCACATAAATCGATACATACTCTTGATTTTTGAAGAAATTCAAATTTTCTATTAAGTTGAATTAATTTAAAAGCAGCACGAGACCGAAA
This sequence comes from Labia minor, assembly GCA_963082975.1. Lineage (NCBI taxonomy): Eukaryota > Metazoa > Arthropoda > Insecta > Dermaptera > Spongiphoridae > Labia > Labia minor. Next base: position 68,659,399 of record OY720347.1, read on the forward strand.
ACCTATTTAGAATTTGGTCAAACAATAATGCTAATACGAATTGTAATAATTTATATCAAATTTATATGGATAAAGAATTATATAATATATTTACCTGTTTCTTTAGCTAATTTATAAAATCGATCAATACGTTGTTTTCCAAATTTCACTTTCTTCCCCATTATTTTTGTTTAAACTAATTAAATAAATTATTTCAATCTAAGATAAAATATAAATACACGTGTATTTTTATTATGACGAAGAATTAAAGACTTCAGTGTTACAAACAATATAAACTGAATTAGTAGGGTGTTTTTTGTCACTAAAATGTCCCCAAATTTAAAAAAAAAATTTAAATAGATATCAATTAAATATACTAAAAACTATGAATTATTGTTAGATAATATTTATAAAAATCATAATATCATGTAATAATATTATTTAAAAAAATAAGTGACTTATTAGTCCTTATCAATAATTGATCAACTTCAGAATTAGTATTAAAATAAATGTCATAATTTATAAACAAAAAAAATTAATAATAACATATATCTATATATTTAAGATTTAAAGCAATTTTAATGAATTGGCTAACTTTTAAATTGTTTAAAGAATTTAAACCGTTAAAAGACCATTCGGTAACTGTTAATTACAGACAATCACTGTTAATGTTCTACAGATAGTCTGTGGTTTTAAGGTCTGATTAATGAGGGTTGGTCAGATGATCCCTTAATAAAGATGTTCGATAGAATGATATATCGATAGAAAGTTGTTCCTGAAAAGATGTTTCAATACTTCAAAAGAAAAGAAAATCGAATATACTGAAATCAAGAGTACATTAAATAAATATAGAAAAATAAATTATTTAAATAGCTTGTATTAAATCGCCCACTTCGCCATCTAGAGATGATAATTGATAAAAGGAGAATCTTAGAAGCTTATAAAATCTATTCACACAGTTCTCTAAATATTATTTTATTGTTATTTACAAAATTGAATTTTTTAAAAAATGCTACCTAAATCAAGCCCAAGTGTAACGAAAAAGATGGGAAAGTCCAGGAAAAATATTGTCAAAAATGATAAAAAAAAGAAACGCAAAAGGAAGGAATCTTATGCCATTTATATCTATAAAGTTTTAAAACAGGTTCATCCTGAGACGGGCATTTCTTCAAAGGCGATGAGTATTATGAATAGTTTCGTCAATGATATATTTGAGAGAATCGCTGCTGAGTCTGCTCGTCTCTCTCTTTATAACAACCGTTCAACAATTACCAGTCGAGAAATTCAAACTACCGTCCGTCTTATTTTGCCTGGTGAATTGGCGAAACATGCCGTTTCTGAAGGCACTAAAGCTGTCACTAAATATACCTCAACCAAATAATACATACTTCTTTACATTTTCATTTTTATATACTTTTATTTCATCTAATATAAACAATCGTTTCTTTTAATGTATAAAACAAAATAAAGTAAAAAAACAAAACAAAACAAAAAAAACGACAAAAGGCCCTTTTCAGGGCCACTTACTTCAATTTTTTATCTCCAAAAACAATATATTTATAAAACAATTTTCAAAATAATTTATTTTTTTCAAAACAGATGATATATTTAAATTAACTCAATATGTATATATTATTTTTAATAAAATTAATTTGTTTAAACTTTTTCTTTTAGTAGAATTTCATTTTAAATTTGCCTAAAATTCAAGTTATTTATATTTGATTTTTACTATCTCTGCGATCAAGTAATTTGTATAAAACTGCTTTATTTAGAATTTCAACGTCAACTATATTAAAATACATGATTTATAAAATTAATCATTATAAATTTTTAAAAATAGTTGGTTTAATTTTAAGTGTATAAAAAAAAATATTACAAATATATATATTGATATAAATATTCTCAGAAAACATTATTGTAAGAATTTTCAACCTTAATTATATTAATTTAATAATAAATAATAGATTATATTGGAAATATATATATTTAAGCTTTAAACTAATTTAAAAATATAATATATATAATTATGCTAAAAATATCCAAAAAAAACATTATTACTTATTTCAATAATTATATTAGATTAAAACATTAAATAAGTCATTGTAAAAGATAGTGAATATATTTCTTATTATCGACTATGGGACATTGGATAAAAATTCTGTCAAATTCATAATCATAATAATAAATTATTTAATTTTTTCTGATACTGTCTTTATAAGTTTATATATAGATAAACGATATTAAAATTAATCATAATCAATAATCATAAGTATTTTCTAGATAAGGTGATCCGACTAGATGCGTTATAAATGTATATTATTTCAAATCAAATTGTATATAATTGGAAGTAATAATTTTCAAACAAGGTTTCTATTAAAATAATCTGGAGTGTCTCCACACTGTATTGGATAATCAAACGCGTGTTTGGCTCTTTGTTGACGACACTAGTCAACTTGTTAAAAAATTAAAAAAAACAATTCCGTTACTTTCAGAGATTCAATCACGCTGAAATTCTAAATAAAGCAGTTTTATACAAATTACTTGATCGCAGAGATAGTAAAAATCAAAAATAAATAACTTGAATTTTAGGCAAAATGAAATTCTACTAAAAGAAAAAGTTTAAACAAATTAATTTTATTAAAAATAATATATACATATTGAGTTAATTTAAATATATCATCTGTTTTGAAAAAAATAAATTATTTTGAAAATTTTTTTATAAATGTATTGTTTTTGGAGATAAAAAATTGAAGTAAGTGGCCCTGAAAAGGGCCGTTTGTCGTTTTTTTTTTGTTTTGTTTTGTTTTTTTACTTTATTTTGTTTTATACATTAAAAGAAACGATTGTTTATATTAGATGAAATAAAAGTATATAAAAATGAAAATGTAAAGAAGTATGTATTATTTGGTTGAGGTATATTTAGTGACAGCTTTAGTGCCTTCAGAAACGGCATGTTTCGCCAATTCACCAGGCAAAATAAGACGGACAGTAGTTTGAATTTCTCGACTGGTAATTGTTGAACGGTTGTTATAAAGAGAGAGACGAGCAGACTCAGCAGCGATTCTCTCAAATATATCATTGACAAAACTATTCATAATACTCATCGCCTTTGAAGAAATGCCCGTCTCAGGATGAACCTGTTTTAAAACTTTAAAGATATAAATGGCATAAGATTCCTTCCTTTTGCGTTTCTTCTTTTTATCATTTTTGACAATATTTTTCCTGGACTTTCCCATCTTTTTCGTTACACCTGGGCTTGATTTAGGTAGCATTTTTTAAAAAATTTAATTTTGTAAATAACAATAAAATAATATTTAGAGAACTGTGTGAATAGATTTTATAAGCTTCTAAGATTCTCCTTTTATCAATTATCATCTCTAGATGGCGAAGTGGGCGATTTAATACAAGCTATTTAAATAATTTATTTTTCTATATTTATTTAATGTACTCTTGATTTCAGTATATTCGATTTTCTTTTCTTTTGAAGTATTGAAACATCTTTTCAGGAACAACTTTCTATCGATATATCATTCTATCGAACATCTTTATTAAGGGATCATCTGACCAACCCTCATTCTCAGATATTAAATAAATTGAAACAAAAAATTCATTAACCTTTCTCTAACAAATAAAAAAAATTGAAAATCCTAGATAAAAATATTTTTATTTTATACCGAATAATTTATTAATTAAATATTCCTTAATAATTCTTAGTCAACAAAATAAAAAATAAAAAAAATCATAATATTAATTAGATTTAAAGATAGGACTGACAACTCTGGTTAAAACATAGTATTATTTGTTGATTTAACCTGATATTTTTTTTTCTTTCTATAATTTTAGTAAATTTATAATGGCTTTGAAGTGGATTCGTGAAAACACGTTAAAAAATGGGTCAAGAAAGTGGTTAGAAATTTATTTATAGGGAAATGAATTGAACAGTAGATATAAATTATTCCCTAATAAATTCAGAAAAGTATTAAAGTTAAAATTTTTGTTTATTAGTGAAAATTTCACAAAAGAATAATTATTTTAAAAGACATTATAATTTTTATTTTCATTATATTAAAATAAAAACATTAAAAATTTTGAATTAATTTAATCATGAATTGTAATTTAAAATTCATTTATAGAAAAATCATTTCAATTGTCTTTATTTAAATAAAAATAATCAACATGCGTCAATAAATATAAAGAATACAAAGATTCAGTGTTTTTGGCTGAATAAGCAACACAAAATATTCAATTTTTCAACTTTACTCAAAAACTTGTTGATTGATTTCGAAAAATTTTTCCAATAAGACCGTAGAACATTATTAGTTATCCAATGGTCTTTTTAAGATAAAAATATCGTTGGTGCAGGCAACAACTTTCGAGTGGTTAAATAGTTATCTGTAAAAAACCTCTTCTGCACGATAATACTAGTGCGAAACTGTTTTTTTTTCTTCGCACAATGGACTTGCTTAGCTTTTTATTTTATATAAGTGTAACCGGAAAAGGGTTACATGGGTTACAAAAGTTAAATTATGTTAAATTATTGGATTCTACTTTTTTACTAGATATTCTATAGAATTATGATTAATTAATCATTAATGTATAGGTATAATATATTTTTAGATTGATTCCAAGTATTTATAATCAATTAATTTGCTAATTTTAAAATTTTTGAAATTATTCATAATTGATGGTCTGTGTTAACGATCTTTCATTAGTTATTTCTTAGAAAGGAGGGTAGGTTATATTCTTTAACTGACTTGTCTAACAATAAGTAGTTATCCATTAAATAAATGAATTGTTCATTTTAATTTGTGTGCAAAAGGGTTCAAAACTTTTTAATAAATTTTTTTGTAAATTTGATGTTTTTTAATGTAATTCATTTATTAATAAATTATATTTCTTTTCTTCTGATTAAATAAAATTTTGAATTTAATTTAATTCATTTATTAATCGAAATTGTTTTAATAAAAAATTTGATTATTTTAGTAAAAATAGTTATTATTGTTTTAAAGAATATATTCAAAAGAAATTATGAATATTAATCAAAACATTCCAGTAGAAAAACAGCTGGATTTTTTATTATTATGTGATTGAGAAATTTACCATTAAATTAAAGATTTAAGAATAAAATTAAACAAACAAATCATTCTTTGAAACTTTAAGCAGCTTTAATATGTTTCATCCTATGCTAATATTCAGGAAAGTCTAAAATATAATTTTACAATTTTTTAATCACCAATATTCCTTCTAAATAAATTTAAAAAAAAACCTGAGAACCCGGCTTTTTTTTAGTTGCGCGAAGCGCTTCCAGAGTTGCTAAAAACAGGATGTTCTGTGTTCGAGTCACGTTCGAGTCTATCTTAACCAATCTTAACTGATCTTAACTGTCTTAACTGATCTTAACTAAATTCATAAAAATATTTTAATTTATTTAAAAATCCAATTATTTTAATAATAAATTACAGATATATTTAAAGTTTAGGATATAATTATTTAATCTGACAAAAATAAATCTGGACGATGGAATTTTTTTGTTTATAATTTCAAAAATTATAACACCTGTAATATAAATATCACTAGGGTGTTTTTTACCTGGTTTTTTATTGGTTAAATTTTAAAAGGGGAAAAAATTTGTTAATCTTTCCTAAATTAATTACTCACATTCATTTAAATAATCATTTTTACAATTATTTATTATAAGCAAATATGAATATTATAGCTGATAAAGGAAAAACAAAAATTAATGAAGTAAAAACAAAAAATAATGACGGAAAAACAAAAAATAATGAAGAAAAACCTCAAATACCAAAAACAGCAAGTGATCTTCAAAGATTGAAATTAGAAAAATTAATGAAAAATCCTGTATGCAGAATATTTATATTTCCTCTATACTACTTTTTATTTTTATTTAATTAACATATTCCTTTACAATTCTTAATTTTTATGCTTCTGAATTTATCTATTTTATATCTTACTTTTTAACATTTCTTTTTAAAATTTGAAATCAATTTAAAAACAAATCTAAAATGAAAGAAAGCAGAAATTCTGTCAAAAAATTTTCTCAAGTTCCCATTGAGAATAACTAGTTCAAATATATAAATATATAGCATGAAATTTGTATTTTATTTAAGGATAAACCAGTTTTAATACCTGAACGTCCCAAAGAAAAAGGTACCCCACATGTACCAGATTTTGTAAGAAATGTTATGGGATCTAGTGCAGGTGCTGGGAGTGGAGAATTTCATGTTTATCGTCATTTAAGAAGAAAAGAATATGCTCGACAAAAATATATACAAATAAAAGGAGAAAAAGTATGTATTTATTTATCTAATTTACTTTTAATAAGAATGGAAAATTTAAAGAAAAATCTTGACCAACATCTAATCAGTATTATTTTTTATGAATAATATAAATATATTTATTAGCAGGGAAATAGCGAGATAAATATAAGATTATTTCTTTTTCCTTTAAATTATAAAAAATAACATAATATATTAATAACAAAATATTTATTTTTTGTTCTGGCTTCTTCTGGTTGAAGTTTTCGCTACATAATTCAATTTATAAACAAAATATGAATATACTTTTAATCATAATCATTTTACCTTTAATATTTATTTTTAATGTTTTATTAGAATCTTTTTAATAAAAAGTCGATAATAGATATTTTTTAAAAAATATAAAAATTTTTAAATTTGTTTTGTTTCATTAATTTTTCTAATAAAGATCATATCAGTAATGACTTAAAAAAGTACATATTGAGGGTTATAAATTATTAAAATTATTCTTGTTTTTGTTAGGAACTCTTAGAAGAAAAATATCATATGAAATTGGAAGAAAATAAAAGAATTGCAGAAGAGAAAACAGCTAAAAAACGTGCCAAACGTTTAAAGAATAAAGAAAAATTAAAAAATAAATTAAAAAAAGTGAAAAGTGACATTAAAAAAGAAAAAAGTGAAAGTGAAGAAAGTGAATCAGATAATGATAAAACTTTAGATGATCAAGAAGAGCTGAATGATAAATCAATTAAAGATGAAAATATTATTAAATCTTCAAACGATATTCAAACAAATATTAAGAATTATGATGATAAAGTTAATAAGGAGTCGAAGTAGGTTTATTATTAAGACGGAAATAATATATATATATATATATTTTCATAAATAGAAACAAAACAAAGAATTTTTTTAAGCATTAATATATATTTCATATAAAATTTGTGTATATATTATTAATATTATTTAAATTTTATAAATGTGTAATTCATATGATAAAATAAATGACGAAGGATTTCATATAAATTAAAAATTATTGATTTATTAATATCATATATAACATATTTATATATATCTATATAGATATATACATATATATATAAAAGAAATAAATAGTTAAATAAATTATTGTTTTATTTTCCCTGAAAAAATATTAATTAACAAAATAGTGGCATTTTCTTGCTCTGAATTTAATTCTGGCAAATGTTTTAATGTCATCACATGGTTTGAGGTTTTAATTAAAATACTTGATATCTCTGGTAATACCCTTTCTTGAAATTTAAGAATATATTTTTTAAGACTATCCAAATGAAACATTAATAAATCTTGTAGTGCAATTAAATCATCTTTTGTAGCTAAACTTGCCAAATGAATAATTGAAATACATAACTAAAAAAAAATTAAAAGATGATTATAATTTTAATAATATTTAATTCAATAACTTGAAATATATATAAAAATCTAAAATGGTTATCTTTAAAAACTAAATAAGTTAACAGATACCTGATCAATTAAATTATCTCTGTGTTTATATTCACTAAAATCTTCCATATCTTGTGAATTTTCTAAACCATTTAATAAAGCTTCCCATAAAAATATATAATGATTTCCATATTGATGCCGTGATGATGGTATAGCGAGTGCAAGAGCGGCGTTTATTCGTACTTTAAAATTTTTGAAATTTTGTACTAATGAAGATAAGGCAAGGAAAATTCCATGCTAAAATTTTTTTTAAATTTGAATAAATTTGATAAAAATTTCATTTTTCTATGAATATAAAAATAAAATTATAATTTTACCAGCCATGTTGAATTTTCAGAGTATAAAATTTGATTTTTTAATAAATTTCCAATTGCATAACAAGCATTCCAACGTATCTAAAAAAACAAAACAAATAGAAATATTTTTAAGAGAAATTTTTTATCCAAATACTAAATATGGAATAAAAAAATTTAAGTTGTGGAAAAAACAAACTATTAGTAAATAAATATTTGTTATTTCAGACGATGCTATTTTTATTCAAATATAAGAAAAAAATCATTATAAATATATATATTATTTACTTTCATATTATTCCCAGTTGTAGCATTTTTAATTAAGGCAGCAATTGCCTTTTCAAATAATTCTTTAAATCGGGTTTGTTTCAACATATCTTGATTTAATAATCTCATTAAATTTCCAATTGCTCTCATCACATTTGATCGAACCTTAAAAAAATAAATATCTTTAAAATAAAAAATTTTGAAAATTAGTATCTAATGATCTTTTCGTAATTTGGAGATTTTATTTTTATATTGTAAAAAATTTAGCAATTTAGATCTCAGGTGCTTTTTTTAATAATATATTCAATATGAAATTTTATAATATTTAGAACAGTCATTTTTCCATTTTCATAAAAAATGCTTATAACTAAAAAATTAAAATTTTTATTGAACTATTTTTTCTGGATAGTCATAAACTGGTCTCTCGCCTATTATTATATATATATTAAACTATACCCTTTCATTATCCTGTGCAGCCTTAACACTTGATTCTAATAAGTCAAAGAGAAGCGATTCTTGTATATCTTCTTTATTCTCTTCCCTTAAAAAAAATAATTTTTTATGATGTATTTATTTAATCTATGATTATATATATAGATATTTTAGAATTAAAACAATTTTTTTAATTGCTTCTTATTGTTGGTTTATTTTGCCTTACCTATTACGAACTAGAGCATCACAAAATTTTCCCATTGACCAACTTGCTTTCGTTCTAACATATAGTGATGGATCAGCAAGAGAACGCATTGCGGCAAGTGCTGTGTCTTCAATGAATTGAGGGTTGTTACGTAAAGATTCATGGAAAACACAATATGCAAGAGCGCGAATAGCAGATGCTCTCACTAAAAATTCCTCATCATTGCTACATCCAAATAAAAGTGTTACCACCAAGATTTGATCTTTTCTCTAAAAGAAAACAAAAACAAAGAGTCTGCTAACATTCGTTATTCTCTGATTTGGAACTTAATATTAATTTTATAAATATTATATATATATAATTATTATATTTATATTATATTATATTATTATATTTAATAAGGAAGATGAAAAACCTTAAATTAACTACAACATGAATCAACTGTTATTTATATATAATTACAGGTAATTGTTCAAATATATCCTCTTCAATTGTGGCTAAACAATCCACTCCAACAGAACGCAAAGTGGGGTGATTAAGATTTTGAACCAAACTTATTAATGGACCCTTAAGAACAATCCGCCAAAATTCCAAAACTTCTTCAAGAGGTAGAGCGCGTTCTTTATCTGAAATGAGTTTTAAAATAAGCTAGTTAATATTAATTATTTAAAAAGCAATAAATTTTATTAAAATAAAATTCAAAAGTATTTTATATTTAAAAAATTATTATCATTATTATATTAAAGGCGTGCCTGCATCACAAGCCATTAACGCCACAACATAAATAAAAGATATATATTATATACCAGGTGAGTGAGGTTTATGAAGAGCCATTCCTAAGGCTTCAAGAACTCTCCCAGCATGTAAGGCAACAGCAGCATCTGGATCTTTTAACATAGGATCTAACGCTTCTCTAAGATTAAATAAATGTTTAACAAGTACAGGAGAAAAATAATTTTTAACCATTACAGTTAATACCTAAAAGGAAATTTAAAATAATCAATATTTATTTTTTATTTATAATAAAAAATCCATCATAAATAAGTTCTAATTCCTAAGTAATTTTTTTTTTGTTATGATTCATGAAAATATATTTTAAATATTTGTATTAATATTTAATTATTTTAATGGTTTAATAAGTAAAATAATAAATAAATATGTTGAAGTATGTAAATATTAGTTCAAGAATTTTAATTGGTTAAAATTTGTTCATAATAATTAACATTTTAATTATTACATACCTGTAAAGACTCAATTCTTATAGGAATAAATGCAGGACGACTAGGTAGGCCAGCTCCAAGATTTTTAAGACACAAATCTAAAAGCCAAGATTGTGAGAAAAATAATTGTTGTGACGATTCTTCCTCATCATTAGGCTCTTCATAATCTGATTCGTTGTTTTCTTGTAGATCTTGAGATTCGGCTTGCTTTATACAGTTTTTAATTTGTTCTACTGGTGCATATTTTTTTGTAATGACTTCAATTACTTCAGGAAGCGGAGGGTCAATCGAGACGATACATCCATAAACTGCTAGCGCAGCAACTTGGATATTAGGACCTTAAAAATTATTATAAATTAAACAAGTTCAATCGTGAGAAATTTTATGAGAAGAATTTCCCACTTTTATCTTAACATTTCTAATTCTAAAACGTTGTTATAAATTATATATATAGTATATGAACAAATGGAATATTTATTAAATAACGAGTCTTGAATATTATTAAAATTAATGTATGTAACCTGAGACATTCTTTAAAATATTTTATTTCATTTGGTAAATTATTACTAAACTAAAAAATATACATTTTTAATAAATAGGTATCAATTTTTTAGCTTCCGATTATGGTGTAAAAATAAATTTTACATACATTTTAAATATATTAATACGAAAACTATACTAACAAGTATGATTAAAAATTATCTTATTTAATGGATTATTTTGATAAAGATTAGTTTTAAATTTAAGAAATTATTGTATACCTTTATGCGTTAAAAACGAACGTGTTTTTGCAACAACTTTTGTAATTAGTCCTGGGCCTAATCGATGATATGGACTATTTTGAACCAAAGCAGCTATACATTTTAATAATAAAGTCACCACAACATGACTATTTTCGGCAACCAATGCTAAACATAAACTTCGATGTAATTCAATTATCATATTTCCAAGAGTTAATGAAAAAGGTGTAAAAGCTGTATTGATACGTTCACTAGAAAAAGAGATTAAAAAATGTTTTATTTTTAGTATACATAAAAAATATTATAGTATTGTATTAATAAAAAAAAATGATACCTATATTCGGCCTGTGAAAGGTAAAATTTTGATTCAAGAAGTAATGTAACAAGAACTCCAACAGCAGCCAATCGGCATCTAGGTGATGGTTCTTTTAAAATACATGTAATTAAAGTTCGTGTTTGAGGATATTGAGCTGAATCCACAAGAGCTGACCAATATCCAAAAAGGACACGTTTATCACATTCCTAAATATATATAAAATTTTATTAAAATAAAGAATAAAAAGCTCTATTAATAATAAAAACAAAAAATGTTTATATTACTTTGATTATAGTATTTAAGAGAGACAGAGAAGAATGACGAACGCGTACAAACGATGCCCTAATTTTATTTGCTTGATTTGTTTCTGAATCAGATAATTCCGATTCGCTTGTAGTGCTTGGAATTTGTGTAGGTTTAGTAAAAGTTTGCCATGTTGGATATAAAGATGCTTGTAGGGCTAGATTCTGTTGTCCATCTTGATTAAGGGGATCATCAGGATTTCCCTCGTTACCACTCTTTGTCATAGTACCAGATGCTCCACCTCTACTTCTTCTTCTACGAATATTCTATTAAAATTAATATAATAATTAAATACATATAGCTATAAGTTATAAAGAGATGAGAATATTCTTTGAGGAAATTTATAAAGAAAAATTATATTGAAATATGAATAATATTAGATGATTTCAAAAGTTAAATTCGAAAGTAAAGAAGGTATGTTTATGTTAATATCTTATAATCAATCTAGAGTAAATTAATAGTTCAGTATATTTAAGTAGAACTGAACCATTTATTTATAAAAATTCTAAGAGGCAGGATATATTTATAAATTATTTAAACCTTAACTCCTTTCAAGGTCTAAATGTCTTCTACAGAAGATGATATACAATAGCTTCATTATTCAATAAGAATAAGATATAAGAAATTAACGAAAATAAAAGAATAATTTTCATCTTTTAAATTATTCTCTAATAGTTTTTTATTTATTTTGGATCAATAACATAAAGGATTGCTCGAAATTGATTAAACAAGTCCTAATTCTAATAAATTAAAATCAATTTACATATAAAAGTCTAAATAGATAATTAATATATAAGACCTAAAAGCTGAAGCCATTTAAAAAATCAAAGGAGTAAGTTAGTTGTGAAAAACATGAAACAATCATATACCTTATTAAGTCTTGGATATTTTGGGATGGATTCTTTAATTTCATATTGACTAATTGGCGTTGGATAGATTTTCTGTGGTCGTAGTCCTGAATGTCCTGGAAGTCCATACAGCATATAAGCTTTAGACATACCCAAAGATTCACCCAAATATTTTAATAATAAATTTTTATTTTGTTCAAAAATATATTCTAAACCTTGAAGACAAGTTGTCAAAATCTACAAATAAAAAAAATACAATTTTTATTAGTTTAAATTATAACTAAAAAATTATTTAGTTAGAAATAGTAGAACAAAAAGAAATCCTTGAAAATAGAATGATATATTTTACTGTAAAGTTTATTTTAAAGAAAGCGTCTGCCCGGAATTGATTCAAGTTACCCCCTCCTCAACCGAAACTTTATTAATGCTGAAATAAATATAAATATAAATGAAGAGAAAAAGAACATAAATTATAATAATAGATAGTTTAAACATAGGAAAAACATGATTGTATTAAATAATTAACATTTACAGTAAATGATTATTAATTTTTTTCTTTGGAATGAGTCTTGGTCCCTTCTATGACACAGAACTGAGATTCTTAATCGATAAATTCTCTAAATTAAATTTTATTACTTTTTGTTTTAAAAAATAATAAACTTTTAAATTTCTATTTCGTTATACTTCCTCTTATCTACTACTACCTTCTATTAAATAAAATAATTATTTTTGAAAATTTTTTACTTACTTTACAATAATTAAGCATATCAACTTGTTCTTCAATATCCACATTGAGCCAATCATTAAATACATGAAAACACATTTCTAAATTATATTCTTTTAAACAAGATTCGGAATTTTCTTGTTTATTGGATCCACACGGAGCTACTAGTGACATAATACAACGCAAACATAATAATTTTAATTCCCATGGCGATGTAATGTTCACCTCTGTCGATGTATTCATTCGTGTTTGCGATGCCAATAATTGTGTAAGAATACCTTGTGCTCCCAAAAGAGAATGTATTTTCTAGTAAAAAAATAAAATTTTATTTTTTTATTTTATCATATAAGGTAAAGGTGTCCAAACTTTTTCCCCCCGAGAGCCGGTTTTGATGTTGCAAAGGCCACAGAAATATGAGAATTAAAAATTTTCATTATGATATTTAGTTTTAAATTGATTTTATAACAGTTCTTTGAAAATAGACTGATACTAATAAATGTACTTTTAATTGTGTATAATGGAAAAATAAAATTAATTTTTAATCACAAACTATATTTTTCAAAAAGTTTTAGCCGGTTAGGACATCTCTGTTATAAGACATTATTTACATTATACTTACATCTTCTATAAAAATTCCATTGGTTTTTAATAAAGATTCAAGGGCCAATAGGATGTCAGCAATGGCTATAGTTGCACAAAACTTAAGTGATTGAATACACCAAGATATTGCAAATGAAAGTGTTTTGCCTTCTACTTTAATATTTTGTTTGTCAATGATATTTCTTATAAGTTGGCAACCTTTTGCTACAAGAAATGTATCATTTGATGGAACTATAGTACAAATTTGATTGATTACTAAAACACCATTCTGTAAACAAAGAAAATAAATAATTAAATTTGTTCATAAGTGAGATCATATTTGACTTTTTAATTGAATATATAAATATATAATTGTATTTATTCTATTAGATATTAATAATTGAAAAATTTTAAAACAATAAATAAAATTGGTTTTGTATTTTAATAAAAAATATTATTGAAGCTTTTTTATGAATCGATAAATAAAATACGGACATGCATCAAAATAAATCCAAAAGTTTAAATTCTTTTAGAAGACGACTTAGTAAATATAGCTGAATCAAAATATTGAAAATAATAAATATTAATGTGTTTTATATTGTACAAATATTGTTTAGACCTCAAATTTTAATATTATATGAAAATATCTGAATGTTAAAAGATCACATTTTTATAAATACTTATAAAAAATATCTGGCAAAAGCAACACACCATTTTAATTAAGAATGAAGAAAAAAATCAAATTTAAAGAAAATCATTTATCTTTTATATCTATCTATCCCTGAGGCTCTATATATAACTCTAAAGTATAATAATATATCTAATATAATCAATAATTTTATATTTCTTGAAGAAAAAAATAAATATTTTATTGAATTAGGTTTTAATTTTATAAATTTAAATAAAAAATAAATTTATAAAAAAAAATGAACCTATTTATCAAGATTTACAATTTTAAGTATATTGGTGGTTTTTAACCGATGCTTTGTATACTTTGTCTAAATGCTCTCCAAATTATGTTAATCATATTTTCAAGATATTTAAATGTATTTTTTATTTTTTAAGAATTGAGTATGATGATTTAAAATATTAGGTTAAATGTCGTAGAAGTTTAAAGCAAAAAAAATCTAAAAATTATTTTTGTTTAAATAATTAGGATATACAACACATATATTCTTTAGTTTATTCATTTTTATTGTTATATGAAGTTTATTATTATTTTTATTTATTGTTTGTTCTTAGAAAAAATTTTTTAGTCAAGTTTTTACCGACCGACGATAGTATGGGAGGTATTGTTTTATATATAACCAAAATTGCACCTTCATTTTAAAAAAATTAAGAACCACGGTTCTAGATGTTTGAGATCTAATTATATATTATTTTCATAGATAATATAGAAACTCTGAACTCCATCTAATTTCAAAGAATTTTAAATATTTACAATGAATAATATTACCTTTATTTTTTTATAGGAATGTGAGAAAAAATAAATCTACAAAATTATCAATTCAAAAACAATATTAATAGAACTATTTTGTAAATTATTTTTTTATTTTTATATATACCAATTCCGATTTCTTAAATAATTTTCACCTACCCATCCTAAGGTCAATCCGTTAGGAAATTATCCAAATGTATTGATAAAAGATTAAAGAAATCAGATCAAGAGTTCATTGTTATATATTTTTCTATTAAAATAATTAATTTACAAATGTTATATACATATAATACTTACAACATGACATATTGATAATCAAACTTGAATAATCATTGCAAATTTATTAATTTGTTACATTAACATTTAAGATTTTTTTAAGAATTACATATATAAAAAATATATTGCCTTTTTATAAAAATATATTTGGAAATAATTTAAATGTCAATTATACTTACATCTTTATTTAATATGATATTTGAATTAAAATCATAATCAAGTGAATTCATTTCATCTAATAAATTATTGATATTTTGTCTGTCACTTTCGCCCCTTCCTCTAATAATACAAGTAAATTTCGAAGATAAATGTTCAAATTTTTTCACGTGGTCATCACCAAATCCGCTACGATTTGATGCCATTTTATTAATAAATACTTGATAAAATTATAACTTTAATCAATTTTAGGAATGAAGATTCTTCATAGATGAGTTTTGAATGACTAAAAGACACAAAAATGATTATATATCAATTATAAGAAAGGTTACACATAGAATGGGGTGTTTTTTTTTCTTTATAATTACCAGTTCATAGATCAGCTGAGTACCAAAGTGATAATAAATGAGTAATTGATAAAATTATAAGAATTGTTGAAAATCAGTTGAAAATTTTTAAAATTATTAATAAAGTAGTTTAAAATCAAATTATTATTTTACAATGGAAATTATGTATAAGAATTGAAAAAATGATGTAAAAGCTGTAAATGAATGGAAAGTAAAGGTGAGGCTAGTGAGAGGGAAGTGCTTCCCTCTATTGTCAAATGAATAGATTAGACTTTCGGCTCAGGCCCTCTCACTGTGTATACTGCGCGGTCCCATCAGTGAGCTTTCTCTCTTTCTGTTGGGCACTTCTTTGTCCCTTTTCTATCTTAACAGTATGTTTATCCTTTCAAGTTGCATTACCAAATGAATGTGTTCAAGAACATTGACACAATTTGGTGCGTACAAACAAAAATCGCTGAAACAGACAGCAATCCTAAGTGAATCGCGCACTCATGTTTGGTTAAAAAAAGAATGCTTTAAAAAAATAAAGAAGAAATAGTAGTAGGTGAGATTGTGTGTTGGCGAAGGTGGTGACAAGAAAAAAAATAATAATAAAAAAAAAAAAAAAAAAAAAAATAACGCAAAATGGCGGATCTAGAAGCGGTGCTCGCGGACGTGAGCTATTTAATGGCAATGGAGAAAAGCAAATGCACTCCAGCCGCGAGAGCGAGTAAGAAAATCATCCTGCCTGATCCAAGGTAAAGAAAAGTTTCGATCGAACTCCGGGTCACCTCCCTACCCCTTCCCCATTCATACACACATACATAGATAGATGTATATCTCCCACCTAACCCCTCAACCCCTGTTGAACACCATTCTGGCTGTCAGAGGCCACCTTGGCTTTCGCGAATCACATTTTCGTCCATTGTTGTTTTCACAACGAATCACAATAACATGGACACATGGCCAATCTGACTAACCAACAACCCTTCCACACAGCTTTCTATGTTCTGTTGCACCAAGAAACAAACCCTTTAACATCAACATCATCATTATCATCAAATAATAAAGTTGTTTTGTTTTGTTTTTTGTTTTTTTTTAATTTTACTCAAGACAACATTATGACTATTAATATTATTATGAAACTTATGGCGTTTCGATTCTTATGAATTATGAAATTCAATCCTGGGTGTTAAATATCAATAATATATATTCAAATAAACCAGTTAATTTAGATTAAATTTTTATATTAAGTAGAGGTATATCAACATTTTTTAATTTTATTTTTTATTAAGAATCAAAATAAAAATTTTCTTGTTTTTGTTTATTACAAATCTCGAGTGAAAAATAGAAAAAAAAAACAATTACCAATATTAATATATATATCACCAGAATATTTTTAATATATAAACATATCATCATAAAATTCTAAATTTATAATTTAATCGAAACCAACTAAAATACAATATAATGTATTGTGGTGCTATTGAACTCAAAAGTTCTTGACCACAGCAATCACATTCCTTCATATCTCTCTATCCTAACTACCTCCATCCAATCTTTTAACTCTCCCAATTCCTTTATATTTTTATCTCACTTAATTTTGAGTTATATTGAGGTTAATGAAATTATTTTATTTAAGTTATAAAACTGTTTTGGCATAAAAACAGATATCTCAAAAGATGGCAACCTTTTTTGGTAAATAATTAAATATTATTATTATAATTATTAAATCTAAATCAAAATATACAAATACAATATAAAGTATTGTGGTGCTATTGAACTCAAAAGTTCTTGACCACAGCAATCATTCCTTCATATATATATCTCTATCCTAACTACCTCCATTCAATCTCTTAACTCTCCCAATTCCTTTATATCTATTTACCCCTTTATATTTTTATCTCACTTGATTTTGAGTTTTATTGAGGTTAATGAAATTATTTTATTTAAATTATAAAACTGTTTTGGCATAAAAACAGATATCTCAAAAGATAGCAACCTTTTTTGATAAATAATTAAATATTATTATTATAATTATTAATTAAATTATTTATTCAGCCAACATACTAATTTTAGATAGTATTTATAAATAATACAAAAGTTTACAAAATTGAAAGAATTAAATTGAAAAGGATTAAGGAGGGGATATTCTTCCTTTTCAAAGAAGGAAGAAATTATAAAGTTATCGGAGGGCAGTAACTGAATTACATAACCTTTAAAATCGAATACTGAAGAAGAATATACTAGAAAATATTAATTTATTTATAGATAAATATTCTCATGAATGAAGATTTTAAAATAAGGAAAACTTAAAGAGAGTAAATCAAAAATAAATAAAATAAATATTAAAATCTATATAGGAAAATATTTTTGTCTGCACTTGTCCTGAATTTAAAAATTATTGCACACCTCTGTTTCATATCTTGGAGAATCCAAATATGTAAAATGTTTCATTCTATTTTCATTAAATAAAGAAATTAACATCGCTAAAATATTTCTATATTATTTACTTTTAATATTACAACATATTTTCCAACCTTTTTTATAAGCTATTAATATTTTTAACTTTGTTAAATTTAATTTAAATAATTTATTTTTATGATTTTAATTTATTTTATTTTCTAAAAATTATTTTAATTTTTCATATGATTTATTTCTTTTAATTTGATATATTGATTTTTTTTTTAGATAATTTATATTGAATTATTTATTTTTATTTAATTTCTTTATTTTATTCAATTTCTGAGTAAGTATTTAATATACTTTTTTTTTAATTATTTTTATTACAATAATTTATTGAATTTATTTTTTCATATTATAAGAAAATCTGATCTAAGGTTTTTATAGTTGGGAATTTATTTTAATTTTTTTTATTATATCATTTATATTTTATTTCTTTTGATTTGTTTATAATTCTTTTTTTAAATAATTTAATTTGTCTACCTTTTTAATTTACTTTGAATTAATTATGCAATTTTTGGATATAACTCAATATATCAGCAAAGATTTTTTTTTCCTTTGATTTTAATTTTCCGATTTGTCTTGAGTTTAGTAGATGCCTCTGGTTAGAGAAGGTTAGAGGAATTTGGTTGAAGGACCTCGGCTCAGGAGCCTGTCCATGGATTTAAAAATATTAATTCTAACAAAATATATAAAATGGGTAATGAAAATCTAACAAAAAACTCAGGTGTGGAGTGACTGATTGGGAAGCGACTGATTGATAGACCAAGGAAGCGGTGGGTTGACAATTTAAGGAAGACATGATGGAGCTGGAAGAGAATAGAAGTTGGATAGTGACGGTTGGATGCATGGATCTGTTGTGGCAAAGAACTTTCGGTAGCGATAGAGAGATAAGTTTCTTATGGTAGAATAAACTACAATACTTTAAATATTATAATTTAAAGAATGCTGTATAAAAAAGTATAATAAAATAAGGAGCAATGTGCATCCCATTATAGTATCATGTTCAATATGATATATCATTAACTTATTAATTAAAAACAAAACTAAATTAAAGTTTTCAATATACTGATAATTATAAAGCTATATATATATATATATATATATATATATATATCATCTGTTCATCTGTTTTTCTGTTTCATGTGGATCAAGACGGTCCATTTTACAACAAAAAGCAGATAAGCTTTTTTTTGTTTATTTATTTTTTTAAATTGTGATTATCTTTATTATTATTAATTATCCTCCAATTGGGGATTAGGCGAAGAAGTGATTTCTCTTCTCCAAAAAAAAATTTCATCAACCACACTATAGAGAGGTTTGAACTAATAAAATGAGGGAATTAAAATTATGAACATGGAATCTACGTAGTCTATATAAATCAGGGGCATTCAAAAATTTAATAATGGAAACTAAAAAATATGATTTAGATATAGTTGCCTTACAGGAAATGAGGTGGGTGGGTGAATGAAGGATTGAGATGCTGGTCAGAAAATTTGCTTATACGGCGGATCTGAAAGGCGCCAACTGGGAACGGGCTTTATTATTAGAAAATCAGTAGCTACCTCAATTAAAAGTATAGAATTCATAAATGATAGGTTATCTATTTTAGTACTCAAAGGTAAAATTTAAAATATGTCATTAATAAATGTGCATGCACCTACAGAAGATAAAAAGGAGGAAATTAAAGATAAATTTTATGAGGAATTAGAAGCCATAATAGTTCAGGTCCCAAATTATAATAGTAAGAAACATTAGGTGATTTTAATGCCAAAATTGGGAAAGAGGAAATATTTCGACCATATATAGGAAAAGAGAGCCTCCATGAAACAAGCAACGACAATTGGGTTAGGGTAATAAGTTTTGCGACCACAAAAGATTTAATAATAAAAAGCACTTTTTTAAGCTTAGAGATATTCGTAAGGGTACATGGAGCTCACCAGACGGAAAAACATGTAATCAAATAGGGGTATTTCTCTTTTGACGACATCGTATAAGATTCTCTCGAATATTGTTTTATTAAAATTACGACCATATGCGGAGGAGATACTAGGAGAATATCAATGCGG
Organism: Labia minor; assembly: GCA_963082975.1. Lineage (NCBI taxonomy): Eukaryota > Metazoa > Arthropoda > Insecta > Dermaptera > Spongiphoridae > Labia > Labia minor. Next base: position 68,679,787 of record OY720347.1, read on the forward strand.
GTTTAGGCCAAATCGATCGACTTTAGATCAAATATTTTCATTAAGGCTATTAGAAGAAAGATATTAGAAAAGAAACGAGAATTCAATGTTTCTGTTCCCCAGCTTTTTGTAGACTTTACAAAAGCATATGACTCAATAGATCGGGAAAAACTTTTTCAAATCTTGATCTTAATGGGAATTCCAAAAAAACTAGTACGTATGATTCAAATTTGTCTTGTGGGTAGTAAAGGAAGAGTAAGTTGAGAAAATCAATTGTCAGAAACTTTCGAAATTCGAAATGGGTTATAACAAGGAGACGCTTTAACACCAATTTTAATTAATTTAGTTCTGGATTATGTATTTAGACAAATTGGGGAGAGGTCAAACGGAATCGAATTAAACAAAAAAATTCAAGTATTAGGTTACGCAAACGACTTAATTATAATAGGAGATTCGGCAATTGCAATTATAGATAGTGTAGAAAAATTAATTGAAGCAGGAAAAGAGGTGGGACTAGAAATTAATGATGCTAAGACAAAGTATTTAGTAATATTAACACACAAAATCTTAATATACAAAATATAGAATTTGAAAATGTAGAAAATTTTAAATACTTAGGTTCTGTGACAACGAAAGGTAATAATATTCGAGATGAGTTTAAAGCGAGGTTACAATCGGGAAACGCCTGTTATCATGCTTTAAAGGGGCTTATCGCATCAAAATCATTATCAAAGGGGATAAAAGTTAAAATATATAAAACAATTATTTTACCGGTTGTATTATATGGATGTGAGACATGGTCTATGACCTTAGGTGACGAGAGTAGATTTAGAGTATTTGAGAATAGGATTCTGCGAAGCATTTATGGGCCAAAGAAAGATGAGGTCACCGGAGAATGGCGAGGATTGCATAACGACCAAGGACACGGTGGGTGGATAATGTGGGAAAGGATGTGAGAGAGATTGGAGAGGATAGGGACTGGAAGGTTGTGGCTCAGAATAGGAATACTTGGAGGGGTGTGGATGCTGCGGCCAAGAACTTTCGAGTTCCGTAGGGTCACAGAATTATATATTACAGGTTTTCAACAAAATACTATATATTACTTCTGGGTCACAGGGTTAGAGCCCTCATTTAGCTGCTTAATGCACTGAACGCGATTTCAGCAGTTAGTTTTTATAAGAAAATAATATATATTTCTATAACTATTTAATAATTGATTTTAATATTTAAATAAATGATTAATAAAAAGAATAAAGAACATGAGATAAATATAGTTTATTAATTATACCCACATATATTTATAATATAATTTAAATTTATATTTTACATTTATATCAAAGGCTTCCTAAAAATTTCCTTGCACTACTCTGAATAATAATATTAATATGATTTTGGCTAAAAATAAACTTAAACATATACTATAAATATTATTTTATTTTAAAACAATTTTGTATTCTATTCTTTTATTCAATAAGGAAATGGGTTATAAGATTTAGTCTCATGAATATTAAATTAAATTTGAAAATGTATAAATATTTATTTAAATATATTAACTCGGCTATAAATATTAAATTAACTAATATACTAATATTGTGATTAAGACAAATAATATATATATATGATTTTATTTAATAACTATTATTACATTAAATTATTAAATTTAATATTATATAGGTACAAAATTAGATTATTAAAAATATTCTATCGTATCGGAGCGAAAACCTGGAAATTATATTCAAATATCATTAGGGTTCATTTATCATTTTTTGAAAAGTAAAGCAACCTAATTTATTTTCATTTAAATAATTTATTTTCATTTAAATAATAAAAAAAGTACAGTGGAACCTCGGGTAACGAGTTTAATTCGATCCGGAATGTAGCTCGTAAACCGATATGTTCTAAACTTCAAAAAAGATTTCTCATAAGAAGTATTGTAAATGCAATTAATTCATTCCGGACCCCAAAATATTACTACGAAAAAAATTCTACCCATAAATAAACAATATGACCGGGAGCTTAGCCGCGAGGTTATAGTGATCGGTCCGCCGACTCGAGTTCGAGGGTTCAAACCTCGCCGAGTGCATCGATATATAAATATAAATATAAATAAAAATAAACAAATTTGAGAAAGCTGGCTAAATGGAGATATATTCCGAAAAAGCCAAAAAAAAAAAAATAAACAATATTATTTATTAATTTCCATAATTACGTAATAAATTTATAAAATATTAATACAATTAATACAATTGTTTAGATGGCGTCCAGGTGTCATGTCGTAACATCATCAAATAAATTAATAGCCCTATAACATCTGCTTCATCTGGATGATTTTCATTTACGATTTTTTTAGCTGTAACTTCATTAAACTTTGATTTGAAGTTTCTACTGTGTAGGCCAATTTTTTTTTCTCCCTCTTATCTTCCTCCCTTTCGACAGAATCTCGCTTTAGCGACTCGTAAACTGAAACGGAAGACTCAGCTCGTAACCCGAAATACACCTAATCCGGGGTCATTTGAAACTTGAGGTTCTACTGTCATTTATACGAAGTTTTGCACTTTTGTCATTTGTCTGCTGGAGATAATCGGATATTATAAGAAGCTTATGCAGACTAATTCATTTTAACTAAAATCAATCCAAAAAATTGATTAAATTAAAAATATATTTCTTTCAAAATTAACAGTAATTATAAAAACAAGATATTGGTTTATAAATAATTGAAAATGAAATATTTCAGTATACAATCTTATAATAATACAATTTACTCACTCTTATAAGTGAATATCTATCAAAGTGAATATACATAAATAGTATAATAATAGCTTAATGTGGTTTTAGAGAACCTTAAATTTGTATCATTTATGTTAATCAATGATAAATTGTCATTAAAAATAGAAATTAAAATTTAATATCTGAAAAATGAAAAGAAAACTTCGTATTTATTATTTTTTTTTTTTTATTTTATTTTTAGAATAGAATATACAGTATAAAAATGTTTCATTTTAAATGAAAACCAAAATGAGTATATAAAGAAATTTCATTATTTTTTTTAATTATTTACCTATATATTTCTATTTTATTTATATCTGTTTGATAAATTACATAAATTAGAAAATAATTATTTTGTGGCTTTTTCTGTCTGCTAAATTTTTTCAATTGTTTAAACATTATATAGCAAATTAATGATAATTTAAAGATAAATATAAAATTCGATAAAACATTTTGACAAGCGAAGTCGAAACATTTATAAATAATAAAAAATGTGGATGTACCACCTTGTGCGTAATCTTCTATATATATAAAGGAGAGTGTTTGTTTGTATGTATGTAATTTGTTTACTTTTTTGCTGTCATAGAAACAAAAAAAAAAATAGAAATTTCTTACTTAACCGACACTTGGGAAAAAATCACTCGAAATGCAATTAAACAAAAAAATTCAAAAATTAGGCTAAGCAGACGTCTTAAATATCATAAGAGATTCGGCAATTGCAATTAAAGATATCATGAAAAAATTAATTGAGGCAGGAAATAAGATGGGGATTGAAATTAATAGGGATTAAACAAAATATTTAGTGAAAGAGAAAAACATTATTAACACACAAAGTCTTAACATAGAAAATGTAGAATTTGAAAATGTAGAAAATTTAAATACTTAAATTCTGTAATTACAAAGGATAATAATATTGGATAAGAATTTAAATCGAGGTCGCAATCGGGTAACGGCTATTATCATACAGTAAAGAGGCTTATCTCATCAAAACTTTTATCAAAATGGATGAAAATTGAAATAATTAAAACAATTATTTTGCCTGTTGTATTATATGGGTGGTCGATGTTCTTGGGAGACGAAAGTAGATTTAGAGCAGAGAGGTGGGCAAAAGCCGGCCCGCGGGCCGGATCCGGCCCTTTTGATTATTTCATTCGGCCCGTTGAAAAAATTTGGCTCTTATTTTCGATTTTTCGTTCAATATGGCTCTAAAAAAAAGGTAAATAGTGTTTTCGAAATATGGTCACCCTAGTCCTCCGGCCCGGGAGCCATTTTGAAAATATCATTTTGGCCCGCGCTTAAAAGTATTTGCCCACCCCTGATTTAGAGAATTTGATTTTAGGATTATTTGGAGCATTTAAGGACCAAAGAAAGATGAGATCACCGGTCTTTGGCGGAGATGGCATAACGAGGAATTGCATGACCTCTATGCATCTCCAGATATAGTTAACGTTATTAAGGTTATAAAATAGAGAAGGCTGGGATGGGAAGGGGTCATGGCTAGAATGGTAGATTAAAGATCGGCGAAATATATTTGGAAAAACCGATTGGGAAACGTCCTATGTGATTGGGAAGACCAAGAACGTGGTGAGTGGACAATGTAGGAAGGGACGTGGGAGAGATGGGACAGGGTAGGCGTTAGATGGTTATAGCTCAGACTTGGGGGTTACTTTCGAGATCCGTAGAGCCACAGGGATATAACAAATACAATAGTAATATATAATTAAATTATCTTTTAAATAAGAACACAAAAAGATATGATAATATAATGTAATATACTGATTTCAACAAAATGGATGAAAACCTTTTACAAACAGACTTTCAACGAAATACTATGTATTACTTCTGGGGTACAGGGGGCGGAGCCCCCATCTAGGTGAGGAGAGCGCCGAAGACGCTCTGATCAGCTATTATATATAAATTTATATGAGTGAAGAATCTTTAAAACCTTAAAAATAGATAAAGAAATTAATAATATTATTTTGGTTTCTATATTAAAAAAGAAAAATTATGCTTATTATTATAATAATATACTCCATAATTTTATTTATTTTATCAGTCAATTGCAAAAATAATATAAATTACAGTAATGTTTAGATTGTAAGTGTGGTATAGCAGCTGTACCAAACAATTTGGAATACCAAATTTTTCAATTGTCTAGTAAAAAAAAATTCTTATTACGTGGTTATTTTCATTATAATTTATTATTTAATACATTGGCATTAATATTAATTTCATTTTGTTTTTATTATAGATGAGTATTATTTTATAAGTATTTATATTAAGACTATTTTGTAATTTTATGTTGTTCAATTTAAATATTCGTCATTAAATAACGATCTTTTTCTATTTGTATTCAATTTTTCCATTAATATATGAAAGCTAACCCCATAACTTCTTTCAAAATTTTAGTTACTTTTTATGAACCATATTTACCGTACTATCAAAGAGATTATCGTAAATTTTTTTTTTTTTGCTATTAAGATTATTATTTTAAGAATTATTTTCTTTTGATTATTTTACTTAGAATTTAAAAATCATTACGTACGTAAATCTACTTCCATAATAATATTTCCTTTTTTTCCTCCTACTAATCTCTTTGGCAACATCCGGAACCAAAACATCCACTTTTAATGCTGATAACAAACTAGTTTTTTTTTTTTTAATATGAATCTTTACTTTTAATACAATATAGTAGTTAAGTTGTGTATCTTTATAAAGTTTCGGATCTATAACTGCAATACATCTCAGTTTTATGATATTTGTCAATATTTTTTTTTATTCTGGCTAAACATTTTAATATTTTATTATTCTTAATTAATTATTTTATTTTAATAATGTATTTAATTTACTATATTAATCACTACAAATAATAAGATACTTTATTTATATAAAAATATTAGAGATATTTATAGATTAATGTAATTAGGAAACATCTCCATAAATTTTTACGGAATAAGCACAGTGCTAGAAATAAAAAAGTTGTCTCTTTTTTCATATTACCTATATTTAATTTGATACGACTGATACGGAATCAAACTAATCATAAAAGTACACATTCCCTTCTTTTGAAATTAATATTACAAAGAAAATATATGAAATTTAATCTCATTTATTCTATATCATAGACCTTTTATAATTTTCAATCTTTTTATTTATTTTTATTTTTTAATTCAATTATTTTTTACTTTCCAATCCCTGTGAATGGAGTGTAAAAAAAAATTCGTGATCAAAAATCCGAATTTGAAACTTGTTTTTTTTTTTTTTTTTTTTTTTTTTTTAATTCTCAGTAATTTCAGAACATTTTACCATCTGCATCAGTTTTGTCAGATTGATTTTAAATTTTGTAGATAGGTGAATTTTTGAATAAAAAAGACTTCCGATTTATATTCTACAGTGTTGACAACTTTTTTATATTGAACATTTTTAGAAAAAATAGCTATAAAAATATATTTTTAAAATTATTACCTTTTATTTGATAAATTCGTCTTTTAAATTAATCGAGATATTAAAAATTTTCATAAATTATAGAATTTTAATTTGGAAATGTTTTATACATATTATTTGTAATCATTGATTTGATATACAATCTTAAATGATTGTTGAAAACGCTCCTATCTCGTAAGATCTTTGTTAAGCAACAGTCTGAACTCTTGGGCCGGATATCCGCACTTATAAACTTCCCATTCCAATCATGTCAATGGAGAGTGACAATCATTTTTGTCTATCAAGGCCCACTATGATCCAACGATAAGTAATTTTTTCTTTATTCTTGATTAATTAAACATTTAAAAATTATATATTTTTAATTAATTAATTCAATTTTACAATTAACGTAAAGAACAATTAAAGCTTAAGCCTGGGGGAGGGGGTACGATCTCTTCAAATCTCTCATCCTAAATTCGACTTCTTTATTTTCATTTGTTTTTCGACCGCTATTTTACTAAAAGTGTCACTTTTGTCCCGTTTTTAACAAACTATAGTAAAAACTAAAATTGTATTATGGAGAGTGAGAAGTTTTATGATAAAGTGTTGAAAGATCAAAATTTGCTGCTTAAGATTCTTCTTCTGAGAAAACACGCCACTACATCTATACAAATTTTTGTATCGGTTCTGTCACTAAAGAATAATCGCTTGTAGAATTAGTAGGTTTATATAGTAAAGATTTTTTATCAGCTTACTTTTTTATGAATACATAATATTTGAAGAGTTGAGAATTAGAAGGGAAATTATTTATGCATAATATACATAAAGGTTATAATAACATACAAACACAATGTTTAGAGACCCCTTCTAATACTCAAATCTTCTTTTTATAACACCATCCCGTTCTTGTCCTCACACAATTTGTTCACCCTAGATAGAAACAATTTTTTTTTTATTAATTTTAGTAATGCAATTTAAATTTGTAATTATATTGTAAATGCAATTTCAAATAATTTTGCTATATTAATTTTTCTTAATCTAAAAAATTAAAATTTTTACCTTAAAAAATCTGTAAGAACCCTGAGAAAAATGTCTGACTGTATATATATATATATGTGTATGTAGACAAGATTACGCAAAAACGGTTTGAACTAGCATAATGAAATTTGGTATACGGGTATTATTCAAAATTCGTAGTTTTCTATCAATTTTTGATAAATGTAGGCTATCCAAAGAGGACCATTACCTACCACGTTTTCATTTTTACTATCTCGCCAAAGATAGTATTGCCATCATGAAAATTTTCGATGTTGAGATTTTGATGTTTTTATACGTTTTGAAGGTTCCTGAATCATTTTCACTAAGGTTGAGAAAAATGTCTGTGTGTATGTGTGTGTGTTTGTATGTAACCAAGATTACGCAAAAACGGTTTGAGTAAGAATGATGAAATTTGGTACATGGGCATTATTCAAAATTCATAGTTTTCTATCAACTTTTGAGAAATGTAGCTCAACCGGAAGAGAGTCATTACCTACAACGTTTTGATTTTTTTTTCTAAAGTGACAGTAAAAATAAAAATATATGTTTGATAATTTTTCACATGATTAAAAATTGTATAAAACAGCTATATATAGAATTTCAGTTTGATTGAATCGCTGAAAGTACCGGAATTGTTTTTTTTAACAAGTTCACTGCCAATCAGTGACGTGGTGTCATCAATAAAGATTAAATACGCGCTTGATTATCCAATTAAAATTTGCGAGAAAGTCCAGTGGAGACACTCCAGATTTTTTATATTTTTACTTGCATATAAATTTTTTTATTTTATTAAAACTAAGCTAGTTTATATATATATATATATATATAAAGGAGACCAATTCTGGAGAAAATAGACATGCAATTTGAATTGAATCATTAGCGATCGTTCATAAGAGATTTTGTAACCTTTATAACCTTCTTATTAAATTTCAACTCAATCTGTTAACTATTGGGTTCACCCAATGACACAGATATTATCGGAAAATAATATTGCTTGATTCCCTCGACTTTAACAAATAAAAATAAATTCTATGATTTTATAGTGTTTTAATTATTGCAATAAGGATCATAATAATTAAAAATAAATTTTAGATGATTGATTAAATAATTTTTTTTTATTTTTAAAAACTAGTTATAATTAAAATAAATAAAATCGTTAGTAATCATAAAATTGTCTAAATTTCTTTATTATTTCACGAATCACGTTTTATCTAAATATTCAAATTTACTTAACACATAAAAATTAGGTGGAATGTCTCCACTCGACTATCTCGCAAATTTGAATTGGATTAATTAACATAATACATTATATTTAAATTAAATTTAATTAATTATAAATTAAAATTAATAAATAATATTTATTAAACCAGCGCATGTTTGGCTCTTTGTTGATGGCACCACGTCACGTGTTGGCGCGTGAGATTTGCAGTGTTAAAAAATTAATTCTGGTACTTTCAGCGATTCAATTAAGCTGAAATTCTATATATAGCAGTTTTATACTATTATTAATCATGTGAAAAATTATCAAACATAGATCTTTATTTTTACGGTCACTTTAGAAGAAAAATAAATCAAAAGGTTGTAGGTAACGACCCTCTTCCGGTTGAGCTACATTTCTCAAAAGTTGATAGTTGATAGAAAACTATGAATTTTGAATAATGCCCATCATTCTAGCTCAAACCGTTTTTGCGTAATCTTGGTTACATACATACACACGCATACACACACACACAGACATTTTTCTCATCCTTAGTGAAAATGATTCAGGAACCTTCAAAACATATAAAAACATCAAAATCTCAACATCGAAAATTTTCATGATCGCAATACTCTCTGGCGAGATAGTAACATTAATACTTAAAAAGTCTATTTTATTTATTATTTAAAGTATAAAACCTTAATTTAAATAAGTCATTGGAAAATATAGATATAGTAAGATGGTGAAGAAAGAAGAAATAAGCTGGAGTGTCTCCACTCGACTATCTCGCAATTTGAATTGGATTAAATAACATAATATATTATATTTAAATTAAATTTAATTAATTATAAATTATAAATAATAAATATTAAACCAGCCATGTTGGGTTTTTTATTGATGGCACCATGGCACGTATTGGCGCGTGAGATTTGCAGTGTTAAAAAATTAATTCTGGTACTTTCAGCGATTCAATCAAGCTGAAATTCTATATATAGCAGTTTTATACAATTATTAATCATGTGAAAAATTATCAAACATATATCTTTATTTTTACGGTCACTTTAGAGGAAAAAAAATCAAAACGTTGTAGGTAATGACCCTCTTCCGGTTGAGCTACATTTCTCAAAAGTTGATAGAAAACTAAGAATTTTGAATAATGCTCATGTACCAAATTGCATCATTCTAGCTCAAACCGTTTTTGCGTAATCTTGTCTACATACTTACACACACACACACACACACACACACACACACACAGACATTTTTCTCAACCTTAGTGAAAATGATTCAGGAACCTTCAAAACGTATAAAAACATCAAAATCTCAACATCGAAAATTTTCGTGATCGCAATACTATCTCTTACGAGATAGTAAAAAAGGATGTTGGTGAAGAAACCAATTGGGAAGCGACTGGTTGACTGAAAGAAAGTTATTGAGATAATTGGAGAGAGTTATAAGAAGTAATAAAAGTAATAACTAAAGATGGAGATGATACATTGATTTATGTTATAGCAATTATAAAAAAGAAATAAAGAATTTCTGTTTTAATAGTAATTATTATTTTTAAAACTTAAAAATAATTTTTTTTTTAGTAGGAATTTGGAGAGGATAGAATGGATATGAACTTTAACTAAATGTATTTGTGATTAAGCCAGGTATTTTCGAATTGATTAAAGTGTCTCATAAGAGATTTTTATTTTTTAAATAAAATTAAATAAAAAATTATAATTTAAATTAAAAATAATAATATATTATTAAATAAATTTAAATTTAACTATTAATACATATTATTTAAATTGGCCCCATGTACATAACTTCTGAGATATAAATTGAAAAAAATATTAGATAAATATATTATTTATTTTACAAAAAAAAATATTGCAATTAAAAATCTCCTTATATAATATTCATAAATGAAAATGAAAATCATTATAAATTTTAATTAAAATTTAATTTATTATTTTAAAATTAGATTAAAAAACTTTATATAAAACAATTAATTACTTTCTTGATGGATTGTTTTCCAACTACTTCATGGAAGTTGTCTCTTTAAAAGATATTTTGTACCTATAGTTTAAATAAAGATATACCTTTTTTACAAGGTTGACACCATCATTACAATCATACTTAAATGGTAAAAAAATATATACATATATTTTCATAAGAATCGGGTTTGTTCGTTAATCAAGAATGCCTCATCAGTGTTCATAATGAATCTTGCGGGAGGCAAACATTAATAATTATGCAACATTTTTTTTCATGGCGGGCGTCGTAAAGTATTTTTAGCATGATCGCGATTCTATTTGGAGGCTTCGGCGGGTGTAGAGTCGATTAACTGTCGAATTACTACCCCCTCCCTTCTCTGCTCTTTGCTACTCGTACTTCTCACACCAACCATTCCTGCTTTGTATATTACGAATTTGGGAAATCGTTATAGGAAAACCTCATTTGGAATATTTCAAACGTTTATTTTATATAAGCATTTATGTGGAAATTAATTTAAATATCGAAAATTGAACACTTACTAATATCAACACAAATCCATCATAATTTACTCTTCCGAATATACAATCAAAGGCCAATTCTGTTTTTAGATGTCTTTACCAATGAATCGTTCATAAATCGAAATCATATATAAAATAATCCGTTTTTAACTAAAAATAAATAAAATTATATACTTATAAGCATCACTTACTTTACACTAGATAACCGTTTATATAGAGCAGGGGTTCTCAAACTTTTTCTTCCATAGACCCCCTGTAGGAATTTTATTTTTTTCATAGACCCCCTACCTAAGGAATATATATATATATATATATATACATCTAATTGTGTGTGTGCAAAAGCTACCACAGACGACTCATTTTAAAACACATAGTAATAGGAAAATGAGGGGAAATTGTACAGAAGAAAGAAACTGAAATATCAATAATTATATCTGTATTTTTAATGATTAAATTTAACATATAATAAAAAAAAAACATGTTTTACATATTTTACAAAATTATAATATTAGTGTGATGGATGGACTTGACGTTTTTGTGCGATTTCTTTTATGTTTGGCCTAAAATTACTAAGTTTTATTCTTAAATCTCCCCTTTCAATTTATTTTTTACTAAAGAGACATCCATAGATCCCCAATAGACCCCTTGGTGATCATAGACCCCACGAGGTCAACATGGACCCCTTTGAGAATAGCTAATATAGAGTATAATAATAAAATTAATACAAATAATGCATAAATTGATATTAATAAATAAATATAATTGATATATCTAAAAATTAATATACAATATTAAATATATATACACTCACCGGCAAAAAACGCAACACTTGAATTTTTTAAATTATTTTTACCTTTATTCAATAATATATATATTTTCTACATATTTTAAACTTTAATTCCATATATATGAATATTTTAAATAACTTTATAAAGAAATTATCTAAATTTTATTAGAATAAAATAATGTTTTTTTAATATTACTCGAAAAGAAACATTTACTTCTTTTCTTTATTCATTATTTATTAAAATATTTTAGAATTTAGAGTTTAATGATAATTATTTGAATTAAAATAATAGTATATATTAGATTTATTTGATATTTATCTTTCTTCTTATATATAAAATTCTCGTGTCACAAAACTTTGAAATCATACTCCTGGCTGGACCGATTCTTTTCAAATTTTGAATGCTTATTCAGTAGGTCTCAAAGAAGGTTTTTATTTGATTATCAAACCGCTAATTGGTAAGGTGTGTCCAGGGGGTGCTATTTACCTAAAAATAGTTTAGTTACAATACTAGATCATAGAGGCCCCGCTGGCGATAATTTGACCTCTATATATATCCTAAATAGACATTTGAAAAGAAGAATCATTCGTGGGTGGGCGTGCTAAGGCGTTATCTTATGACTTTGCTTCCTCAGGTCGAAACTCGCAAAGGCACATTTTTTTTCTAAGTATTATATATTTTTTTTTACAAATTTATTAATTTTTATTATTTTAATATTTTATTAAATTATTTTATTTTATTAAATTAAATTTTATTATATTAAATTAATAATTATGTCAATTAATTTTTTGTGCATAAATAAACATATATAAAAAACTATATATAAAATATGAATTTTCATTCATTCATTCATATAAAGCAAATTGGCCGTAAGAAGGATATGTTAGCCTGTGAGATCATATAAATAGAACATTATTCTTTTCATCTAAATATACAAATTATATAAAAATATATAATTAAAAAATTGTGTAAATTTCAGTGAATAGAAAGAAATTTAATATATTGTGTTCAAAGAAAATATGTAAAAAAAATTTGATTACAATCATTACTGTTAATAGCATTTTGTAATAATATATTTTCAAATAAATATGTCACATACAACATTATTCTTTTCATCTAGACATGCAAATTCCATAACTACAAAGAAAAAATTATAAAATTTTCAGTTAAGTGAAAAATTATTTATTTGGAGATAAGACCAAAACATTTCAGCAATTTTCTGAATTAATGTGGCTCTAGTTTCATGCGTAAATATTTATAATTATATTATTTTATTTTCAAAACTCAAAAGATATTATATTGCAAAAAAACACTCTAAACATAATAACAACATTTATTTATTTAGTTATTTGAAATCAAAAATAAAAACTATACCATCTACTCAAATCCTATTCAAATAATACTATAATTTTCAAACAAAAATGTTAGTTGCTTAAAAACAAGGAAATTTTGTAAATTGTAACTTTTGGCTCTTCCGCCTCAAAAGGTTTCCGACCTCTGCTCTAGACTGAATCTACCCCATACCATTACAGAACCTCCAAGAATCTTGAAGAGAAATTGCTTTGGAAATACCTTTCTCCTAATCTCCTCCATATTCTTTCTCTTCCAACGGGTGATTTAAGGCTGAATCTAGACTCATCATTAAAAAGAACTGACTGAGCCATTATCCAATGTTGATGCTGTCCAGCGAATTGAAGTCGTTTTTTGGTGTTCTGCTATCAGTAAGGGTCTAGTTGGTGGTCTACTCGAGAGAAGACCTGTTCTTTTAACCTTCTCCTATCTATTCTTTCAGTTATATTGATTCCGGTGGTCTGCTCGACCTTATTTCGAGCTTGTATGACAATGAAGTTCAGGCAAAATTTGAATCTTCAAAATTGATCATTATTGGTTGTTGTTGACCATTTTCGTCCTGATCCAGGCCTTCTGCAATAAGAACATATGAAATCCTATATATTTTATCCCAGGGCTTCGAACCGTTATTTTTTTCGTTTCAGTTTTCGTTCCGGTTCAATAAAAAAAAATATCAGTTCGGTTCAGGTTTTCGTTCCGGCAAAAATAATGGTTTTATCGGTTTTCGGTTTTCGGTTCAGTTCCGATTAATTAATTTTAAAGACCTTTTATTTGTATTAGAAATTTAGGTCGGGGTATGCCGAGTCTGCCATAATTTAGCGTCCGAAAAATATTTCTTGCTACCACCCTAAATCATACTACATGAATTGATACAATATAATATAAATAATAATAATTAATTAAAGGTATAATAATTACGAGTATATAATATAAGATGTTAATATAATTTATTAAGTGTTGCGTGGGGGTCCGATCACTTAGTTTCCTTCCGAAATAAATATGAAATTAAAATATTTTCTTTTTTAAGAAAGAAATATACAAAGTTTAATACATTTAACACCATATATTTAATCATATAAAAGGGAATTTTTTATTCGAAAATACATTCTCATTTATCTTTTATCAATTTTTCATCAAGAGTGAGTGTGATATTAAAAAGTAATTTATGAAGAAATATATATATATATATATATATATTTTAATCTATCAAGATGATTCATTTTTATCTTTTATAGATTAACTAAATATTATATATATATATTTATAAAATGAATCTAATATTATTATTATTTTGTGAATTAACTATTTTTATTATTTTTAAGGACTACGTCCTATGTTATATAGCTATTTAAAATTTAAATTAGTCTTTATTATCAAATTATTACATCTAAATTTATAATTTAATTTATATTTATATTTTCATATAATATAAGCGTATAATATATATAACTTTATTTAACAAATATCTCAAAAATTTAAAATTAATATTATTACAAAGCTATGTTTCTTGTGTTTTGTAAATAATGTATTTTTGAAATTAAGCAAATAGAACTATCAATGATTTTGAATATATCATAGAACATATAATTAATCTTTGAAATTTTTTTTAAAGAAACAACGTTTCTAATAAAAGAAAAAATAGACGATTTTTTATAACTATTATACCAGAAATGATAGAGGGAGAGAAAGAGATGAAGAAAAATAAATGAAAAGATCCATATCAATCATTAGAAATTTTATATGATTATGATAAAATTCATCTTGGGAACGTTTATCTTATCATTTATTATATTATATTTATAGATGATAATACTGCCTTCGGAGGTCTTCACTCATTACAGGAGACTCTCTACTACCATACACATATTTTAAATAATATGAATTATTTCAACCATATTTTCATATATTTGTTATAAATATATTATAATTAGAAATCAGGTAAAGTGTGCGCATCATAATACTTTCTTCCCACTCTATTTTTTACAATTTTTTGCAATTTCCTCTTCATTAATTAATTATCAGATTCATTCATACTTTATATTTATTATTCTTTTCTATTTTTTACAATCGAGAGAAAAAAAATTAATTATACTTTAGAGAATTTAAATTTTGAAAGAAAAGAAAATATATATTTCTGAACTTAAAAATAAATTCATCTGACATTTATGAAGCGAGGTTAATTAAAATATTTAAGGACATTTTTGAGAAATTTGCCTAAAATAAAAAAGAAAAATTGTAAAACCAGAGATGTAATCTGGTCAGGAATTTTAGCAAAAAAGTTTCTGAAATCTCCCAGTTCTATGGTAAACACATCTCGCTTGTTTAACTAAGTACTTGCTTTTATGACTTCATTAAAGGTATCATCTTATGTTTTACCAAAAAATAATTTCTAAGTTCTTTTAAATATACTGTTGCTAATGTACAAGTTATCTCATAATTATTGATATAATTTTTACCGACCGACGATAGTAAGGGAGGTATTGTTTTCACACCAAATTTCACATGTGGAGATTTTTACATATCTCCACGAATCATGCATTTTCTTAACAGAAAAAAGTATTTTTAGCATGATGTCTGTCCGTCCGTCCGTCCGTCTGTCCGTCCGTATAGATGTGTACAGCCTGAACGGCTCAACCGATTTTGATGAAATTTGGTATATTTACTTAATGCATCAGTGGGATGAATTGATCAACTTTTGGTGCAAAACCGGAAACCGGAAGTGGTAGTATTAGCGATCGACGATAGGAAGGGAAGGGTTATTTTCACACCAAATTTCACATGAGGAGATTTTTTATATATCACAACGAATCATGCACTTTGTATTGGTTTTATCCTCGGGAAAATCATATTTATTAGTTTTTTCTTGATTTAAAATTATATGACGTCATCCAGCCATTCATGACGTCACAGCCTGGTCTTGCATATATATATTATAAATAAAATAAAATTAAAAATGTTTATATTTATTATTTATGTATCCATATCTGTTTTTTATTACATTAATAGATATATTAAAATTATTTGAAATTGTTTCTATAGCTGCTAATTAATTTACTTCAAACCGTCGGTCGGTTCGGACCTGGCCACAGGTCAACTTATTTTTATTTATTTTAGACATTGATAAAATTTATACCTACCCTTCACTTTTAAATAAAAAAGAAGAAATATTCATTCAAATAAAATAAGAATAAATAAAAAATAATTAAAGTTGAATATGATCTAAATATTTATTAAAATGAGAACTTTTAGAATCAATTATTTAATTGAAATGATATTTGACTATTAGAATTTAAAATAAAGAATAAAATAATATATTAATTCTTTGTTTAGGATTTTATTTATAATTAATATTAATAATAAAATAATAATTAATATAATTAATTAATTTATATTTATTGTGTAAAATGAATCGGTTTATTCAGTGGGCCACCTGAGGCTCTTGAATAAACAACACGGAGCATTAAATAAATATTAAAAAAATTAATTTCTGCGGTTATTGATTAGATATTAATAAAATGTATAGCCTATGTTACTATAGGGTTATATTAGAATATTGTGATGTAATTTCATAGAAATCGGTTTAGCCAATTTTGAGTCTATAACATCCTTATTTTCCGGACCGACAGAATGACAAACAGAGACATGAAAAATTCTAAAATCACTTTTGGATTCTAGAGGTCATGAAACGCGAAGATATGCAAAAATTTTTAAATTGTGATCAATGTGCAGATAAAAACCTTTTTATATATATATAGATAAACAAATATTGAAATATTTAATTTAAAGAATTAATTATCATTGAAAAAAAGAAATTATTTTTAAAAAAATAAAATATAATGGAAAATTTAATATGTTACTACTACTATACTACTACTACTACTAATAATAATAATATATACACGTTTTCCAAATAACTTTGGATCATTGTAATATTTTGATTTTGAAATTTTTTGATTAATTCATTTATTTAAGAAAAAACAAATTAAAATTATTTTATTTTAAATGAGACTTCTATACAAATTTCTTCTCCTCCTCAAAAACCCCATAATACATGAATTTCATAAAAATCATTTTCAAAATTACGTTATTTTTGTATTCATTTTTCAAAATATATAGAATTTTCTAAATCATATTTAAAAAAAAAAATTTTTATGTTTGGCTAGTATTTAAATTACATTCATAACATATAAATGCTCTGATTTTGCAACATCGTTATTTAAAAAAATTTGACTAAATTATTTATATTATCCCAAAGTCAAGATAAATTCATATATTATGTATTTTTTTTTTTATTATTTTATACATGATTTTCAGAACACTGCAAATTTAAATGACCCGCGGGTGAATCTGTACCATTAGAATAATATCAAAATTTATTAATTAACAAATATTTATAATTTTTTTTAATAAATCAATAACATTTTTAATGATTGAAAATCATCAGAAAGTTATGTGCTCTGCACATACCAGTTTTTTTTTATTAAAAAGTTGGCCATTTTAAAAATAAAAATAAAAAAAAAGTATTTACTGCCACTTGGGAGTATTATAGAAAGCCATCTCTCTCTCTCTCTCTCTCTCTCTCGTTCTCTAGTCCAGTTGCGAACTCGTCTAAAAGCTCAAGCGAAAGTCGATCGGCCTCATTCAATATTATTTATATGTACAGGGTGTAAATATCTTTATTTAGTCATCCTCTCCATCCTGTATTACATGTCGTTTATAAAATATAATAATCAAATAAAAAACAGTTAATAAAATTAGAGAATTTCTAATTCTTCTTTCTTTAGTAGCTTTCTTGTTTGTTTTTTTTTTCAAAAACATTTCTTAAATAGCAATAAATTCAAATTTTTACTTAATTTAATTAATTAAATCTTGTCCTCGAATTCTACACATAATAATAATAATAATTAAAAATAAAAAAAAAAAAAAACAAAAAAAAATTACGTATAAATAAACTATGTATGCATCCAAGTCAATTTAATCACTTCTCAATTTGGTTTTACTTATTATATAAAAAAAAAAAATTAATTACAAAAATTTTAAAATTTCTAGAAAATCCGTTTTGATATTTAAAGCAGTGTAATATTTTTTCACAATTTTCAAAAAGTGTAACTCAAGAACTAACGATATTTTGTACATTTTTACCGACCGACGATAGTAAGGGAGGTATTGTTTTCACACCAAATTTCACATGTGGAGATTTTTACATATCTCCACGAATCATGCATTTTCTTAACAGAAAAAAGTATTTTTAGCATGATGTCTGTCCGTCCGTCCGTCTGTCCGTCTGTCCGTATAGATGTGTACAGCCTGAACGGCTGAACGGATTTTGATGAAATTTGGTATATTTACTTATTGCATCAGTGGGATGAATTGATCAACTTTTGGTGCAAATCCGGAAACCGGAAGTGGTAGTATTAGCGATCGACGATAGGAAGGGAAGGTTTATTTTCATACCAAATTTCACATGAGGATATTTTTTACATATCATCACGAATCATTCACTTTGCATTGGTTTTATACTCGAGAAAAATCATCTTTATTAGTTTTTTCTTAATTTAAAATTATATGACGTCATGCAGCCATTCATGACGTCACAGCCTGGTCTTATATATATATTATAAATAAAATAAAATTAAAAATATTTATGTTATATCCATATCTGTTTTTATTACATTAATTATTACATTAGATATATTAAAATTATTTGAAATTGTTTCTGTAACTGGAAATTAATTTATTTCAAACCGTCGGTTGGTTCGGACCTGGCCACAGGTCA
Organism: Labia minor; assembly: GCA_963082975.1. Taxonomy (NCBI): domain Eukaryota; kingdom Metazoa; phylum Arthropoda; class Insecta; order Dermaptera; family Spongiphoridae; genus Labia; species Labia minor. The sequence continues at coordinate 68,698,609 of OY720347.1, forward strand.
ACTTATTTTTTTTTATTTTGGACTTTCCTTGCTTAAGTTTTACTCTAAGTTTAGGAACTCCCTGTATTGATGATGATTTGTCAAAGTGAAAATTAAATTTTCAAATACTGTAACGATTACATCTATAATAAAAGTCGAGGAATGCTAAAGAATTATCATCGGAACATTCATATTAAAAACATATTTTTTTTACTATCTAATTTATTAAATATCATAGATAGTGAATCTTTCATCCAGAAGTTAATTCTTTTTAAATGTCATTAGTTAGAAACATTTTTATTTTTTTTTTAATATAAAAATATATATATAGAAAATGGATGACTTCATCTGAATATCTAATATTTTTGTCTTCATCATTGGGTTCTTTTCTATCTTTTTAAAATTCATAACTAACATAAAATTAAATTAATTTGTTATTTAATCATTTATTCATTCATCTCTTTCAATATTTTCTTTAAACTTAAAAATTTATAATTAAATTAAAATTTGAATAAAAAATAATTTATAATTTAGTAATATCATAATAATAATAATAATAAAGTGATGATTATGAAATAGATTATTAATTTTTGAGTAATTTTTAAATGAAATATCATTTCCATTTGAATTGTGTTAAGTCCTGTTATACATTTTTATTCATCAATTTTAGATTACACTTTGATAGCTAACTATTTGTATAATTATATTTAGATTTAATTAAATTAAATATACATAGCCAAACAGTATCTGTCGGATTTTCTTGAATTTAGATTTTTTGATAAATTAAATCTTAAATTGTATATTTTACTTTACATTTCATTATCAATGCCTTAAAATGGCAAAAAAACTCAAGATAATTAATATTCCATGAATGTTCTTTTTTTCTTTTTGATTGGCCTTGGCAATGTTAGTTATTAAGTAACACTATCATGACCAACTAGTAACAAATAATTTAGAATTTCGTGCATCCAACAACGATTCTTTAAAAAAAAATACCTATAATATAATATAATAAATATATCAAGCTACTATACAAAAATAAATAAGAATGTTTAATAATATTAATAATAATTAACTAATAATTTTTTTGCTTTAGAATATGCTGAGTTATATATATAAAAAAAATAAATTCCATTGTGTATAGGCAAAATATCCCTTTTGCGTAGTCATAAGATAATCTATTGGCGCGCAACTTATTTAATTGAGGAAACGAGCCGTGAATACAAGTATTTGACTGTGTTTTGTCCTCTGGGGAGTCGAATTCAAATCGAAATCCAAGCATCTGTAAAAGTATAAAAACAAATATTGAAACTACATAAAAACTATATACTGGCTCAAAGCTATATAATTCCTTCATTTTATTCATTCAATTATAAAGATAAAAATAATTCTATTTATATAAAATATATTCTGTGGTTTTAAATTTTTACTATTTTTTGATTTGGTAAAAAGATTTGGTGAAATATACCCAAAACTTAATAGTAGACACAAAAATCAGACATTCTACATCTTTAAATTTAAATCATTAACTCTTTCTATTATGATTGCAATAGTTTTCTTTACACTATATTCAAAGAACATCATTAATTACTTATATTTACTTATCAAAATTGTTTAGATTTGGTCTATTTTCATCAAAATTTTTTCTATTCTTTACTTCTCGGGCTAAGTGTACGAATTATCAATTTAATTTAGATTCTTCTTGAAAAAGATAATTATTTTTCTAGATTTTCAAATTCGCGGGCTGTGTACGTTCGATTATCGAATTTTTTTTATTTTATGTTGGTACACCTATGTTTCTCATATGTTGACATTATCAGCCATTTTGGATTAGTAATTTGTATTTGACAACTGAAAAAGTTAGTCACATTTTTGTTTGTTGAAAAACAAATCATGGATTGTTCACCACGATAATGCACCAGCTCACACATCATTGCTTGTTCGTGATTTTTTGGCTAAAACAATACCGTAATCATGCCTCAACGACCGACCGTATCCACCAGATTTAGCACCCTACGACTTTTTCCTATTCCTAAAACTGAAAGCGTTTTGCCACAATTGATGAGATAAAGTCAGAATCGAAGAACGAGCTAAGGGCCATACCGAAAAGCGCATTTCAGAAGTGCTTCGACGATTGGAAGAAGCTTTGGCATAAGTGCTTAAGTGGAATTACTTTGATGAGGAAAAATGAATGAATAAATAAATACTTTTCGAAATAATTCAAAATTCACCTTTTCTTTTGAACAAATCTCGTATTATTATAGTATGTACATATAATAAGTTATATTTATTTTCTGTTGGTTTAAAATTCTAATTAAAATATTTAATATGAATTGATGAGGAAAATCTAAAGCCATCGCTTAAGCAAATGTTTAATTAACAAATAATTAATTACAATCATGTTTGATTATTCTATATTACATCAAGAGATGGTTGGTATTTTTATTTTTATTTAAACAAACATTCAATTTTATTGAAATATTGAAGAAATAAATATTTATTCCTATTCATGTGACTGTTTTGTCTAGTCAAATGAAGTTATTAAAATTCACTTGTACATAATACTTCCAACACAAAAAATTATTTAATAAATAAAAAAAAATTTTTTTTAGCATTTTCAAATTATTCTCTAAATATAGCTCTACGATGCGTTTTTATGATGTAAAAATATTCATTTCTAGAGTTGCTCAATTACATTAATTAAGAAAAATTATAGAATGAAGTTAGCTTACATATGAATATTATATAGAAATAATTTTTTATAATACATTAATTTTTAAACAAAAGTTATTGTAGCCATTTTCTATATATATTTTGAGAAGTTATTTCTGATTTATTTTCACATTTTATTGTGATTTGAGTTTCGGTGTTTTGGTGTCATTTTGGCGCCATTTTCAATATTGTTTTATAGGAGGAAATTTTTGGGATTTTGGGCATTAGTGTGTCTGATCAAGAGACAATTGGAATTTTGAGTTGAATGCGTGGGTAATCTGACTTATTGCGTTCTGAAGCTCTGAAAAATAATAACTTCTCATAATATTAAAACCTTTCATGGAAACCTTTACGAACATATATAGGGTAAAACTGAGGAATATGACGCTGTTAAAAATATGCCGCACAAACTCTCTTTGTGTTTAAAGACATTAGGGAACTATAGTTGCCATACTAGGAAGAGTAAAATGCGGGATGGGTTAAAACAAGGAGACGCATTATCACCAATTCTATTTAATTTAGTTCTGGAATATGTATTTAGACAAATTGGGGAAAAATCAAACGGAAAAAAATTCAAGTATTAGGTTACGCAGACGACTTAAATATAATAGGAGATTCGGCAAGTGTAATTAAAGATAGCGTAGAAAAATTAATCGAAGCAGGAAAAGAGGTGGGACTGGAAATAAATATTGCTAAGACAAAGTATTTAGTAATAGAGAGGAAAAGTATTAACACACAAGTCTTAATATACAAAATATAGAATTTGAAAATGTAGAAAAATTTAAATACTTAGGTTCTGTAATAACGAAAGATAATAATATTCGAGAGGAGTTTAAAGCGAGGTTACAATCGGGAAGTGCCTGTTATCATGCCGTAAAGGGGCTTATCGCATCAAAATTATTATCAAAGGGGATAAAAATTAAAATATATAAAACAATTATTTTACCGGTTGTATTATATGGATGTGAGGCATGGTCTATGACCTTAGGGGACGAGAATAAATTTAGAGTATTTGAGAATAGGATTCTGCGGAGCACATTTATGGGCCAAAGAAAGATGAGGTCACCGGGGAATGCCGGAGACTGCATAACGAGGAATTGCATGACCTCTATGCATCTCCAGATATAGTTAGCATTATAAAATCGAGAAGGCTCCGGTGGGCAGGACATGTGGCTAGAATGGGGGAGGAGAGAATGGCGAAAAATATTTTGGGGGGAAGACCGAGTGGGAAACGCCCGCTTGGAAGACCAAGGATGCGGTGGGTGGATAATGTAGGAAGGGACGTGAGAGCAATGGGAGAGGATAGGGATTGGAGGGTTGTGGCTCAGAATAGAGACACTTGGAGAAGTGTGGTTGCTGCGGCCAATAACTTTCGAGTTCCGTTGAGCCACAGAGATATATAGATAGATAGTTGCCATACTTTTAGTTCTTTAAATGTTTTGGTCACAACCGCAGTACGATGGTTAAGAGCTGAAGACATCATCCGTATTTCCACTTCGACCGATCCAACACTTTGGAAATATTGGTAAAATAATGTGCGAACCTCCGTACTCTATGACGTATATATATATATATACAATTTTTATGTGATGGGTGGGAGTGATGTAGAGAAAGTCTTTTTATTCGGTGCCTTTCAATGTCGATTTATCATTAATATTTTTCCTATTATTTTAGTCATTTACCTCTCTTATTTAATTTCGTTCAATGCTGCTTTGTTCTTATAAAATGTGGAATAATGTTACCGAGTTTTTATAGCTCTATCGGAAACTATCTATAAAATTTTGACCAATATTCAACGATTGATTAGTTCAGATTTGGACCAGCTCTTCTTTCTCTTAGTTTTAGACACTTTTTTGTAACAAATAAATTGAAATGTGAATCATAAGCGAATTTTTCTGCGACGTGCTTGAAGCTTGATCGCGTCACAAATTTCAAGAAACTTATCTTTTATTTATCTATGTTCTATATATATGATTCTGTCTTTCATACCAAACATCCTCTCTCCTCCATTTCTCTCTTTATATTTTTTATATAAATTCATCATTTTCTTCTTTCCCTCTATTTTACTTATTTATTTATTTTTTCTTGAAATTATCACATGCCAATTGTAATATTATTCTATTCTGGAAGGTGAATTGACATCATCATATACAAATTATAAAGTAAAATTTTCATTTTAATTTTTTTTATTTCATTATGGGTGGTCTAACTTGGAAAAACACATTTCAAGGTCTAATATTTTAATTGATATATTCTATATTTTTATTTAATTTTGATTTTATACAATTATTTATTTTATATTATTTATTACTATCACTTATTAAGGTATACACTATTTAAAAAAAACTACACAGTACTTTATTCTTTTATTCAGAAATTATTTTAATATAATTCCCATTGATTTCTATAACGTAACTCTAAATACCTATTATCTTATCTAATTATTTATTCTAAATGTGTACACTGGAACTAAAATAGATATGATTTGAAAACACCATCATGCTTTTACCAGCTGAATAAACATTTATAGAAAATTTTTTGATGTTTATTGTGGAAGAACACAAATGAATTTTATTTTACAATATAGATCTTAAATAATAATCAATCCAGGTACAATGTACATTTGTAGAATTATTTTTAATTTTTTTTTTCGATTTATAATAAAAGAATTAAAAAAAAATTGAAATGAATTTGAATTTATAACATCACATATATAAATAAATGCTTTTCTGTGATTCATCTTAAACCAATTATAATTTCTCATATTCAAAATTTATAAATATATTTTATATTGTAATCTATAGTTAATTCGACTAAAAATGTTTTAAATTTAAAGGACTCTATATGCACCTCAAATTATTCAATATTCAATCATAAATCTTTCTATCAAACTTTGAGAAATTATAGAGAATTTATGTTATTTGGCTTATTAAAGGATATATTACTCTTTAATTTGTATTACTATAATAATAATATATGTATATAAAATCAGTTTTGAAAAGATTGAAATAAGGTAGCTAATAATTTTTAATTTTTAGAACTAAATAACATGCAAAAATAAAAATAAACATAATTTAATGTCAATAAATTCATCAACAATTTTAAGATATAAGTAATTATGGATAATACCATTTTTTCAAAATTACTAATAGTTTAAGAAGAAATCAAATATATAAAATTACATTGTCCTTGATAATTAACGTCATCAATGTCCAGAAAAATTTAAGTGTTTGATTTTGTTCAACTTCTGGATTCTATTTTTAAACATAGATAAATTTGTGAGCATGATTGTACTCTTATGTTTTTGGCTAAAAATAACCCTTGAAAAAAGATTTGAATTAATACTTATATGAAAATAACCAACTTTCTAATTATAAACCTCAAATTTTGTTCAATTTATACTATTAGTTGTATATGATTTAATTATATTCTTTATTTATTTCATAAATAAAAAAATTATAAATATATTTTATATTCTATTTTTACTATCTCGCCTTATATCTTATATAGATTATAATTGGCTATGTTTGTGAGGATGGATGGATGTCCAACGTGTTTCACATAAAATCTACTAAATGGATTTTATTGAAACTTTTCAATAATATAGCTTATACATTAATGTTACACATAGGCTATAGTATATTAATAATTACTTAAATATTAATTATAAATGAATCAAAATAATATTTTTTTTCATTATAAAGAAGTTAGCAAAAATATGTTAGACAGCGTTTTTAATATATTTTTAATTTTATTTCAAAAAAAAATTAAAAATAAAATAAAATGTATATATTATTATGTATATAATTCAACATTTCATTTATTTGTGTTTCTTTAAAATATTTGAAATTTTTTAATTTATTTTTTTTTCAATTTCTTTTTTTACTTTCCCGCATACTTCGTATAAGGGAAGTATTGGAATCGTCAAAAATTTCGACTTCGAGATTTCGATAGATCTTGACGTTTTAGACCTCCCTGAGTCGGAAAATACCATTTTTCGAATTATGTGTGTCTGTGTGTGTGTATGTATGGATGTATGGATGTATGGATGTATGTAATGTTTGTCTGTGAGCAAATTTACTCAGAAACTAATCAAGCTAGGACTTCGAAATTTGGTACATCGATATTATTCACAGTTTGTAGATTTCTATCAAAATTTCGTCCAAATCGGTTAATCGGAAGTGGTACTTTACCTACACTGGTTGCGTTTACCTTTCAAGTAAAGTACCAGTTTGCTTCGAAATATTTGCTTCATATTTTGTATATAGATTTAAAAATATGAAAAAAATTCAGATACGATGATCTGACTACCGGAAGTGACATTTTACCTATACAAGTAGCGTTAGGTGTAAATTATAAATATATATAATAGTGTTAAACCATTTTACTTTATAATTTAAATTAATTAGTTTGTTTATTTTTATTGTTGTTAAAACATAATAATAATAACCTAATTACCTATTTATATGCGGGAAAGTCTAGGGGAGGACACTCCCGACTTTTTTGATATCGCTTTCATTTTCAACACAGAGTGCAAAAATGATTTCTTAGTTATATAAAAATTTAAAATATGATTATTTAGTTAAATGATATAAACGAGATGTTTTAAATTTTTGTCTTTTTAAAATTTGTTTTATATCAAAATTATTGTATTCTATTATATTTTTAATTTTTAATAAATTCTCTCTTTTGATATGATATTAATAAAAAATAATATTAATTATTAATCTATATATATAAAAAAAGGTTTTTGTCTGCACATTGCTCAGAATTTAAAAATTTTTGCATATCTTCGCGTTTCATGACCTCTAGAATCCAAAAGTGACTTTAGAATTTTTCACGTCTGTCTGTCTGTCTGTCTGTCTGTCTGTCTGTCTGTCTGTCTGTCTGTCTGTCTGTCTGTCTGTCTGTCTGTCCGGAAAATTACTATTTTATAGACTCAGAATTGGCTGAACCGATTTCTTTGAAATTACATCACAATATTCTTATATACCTCTAGAGTAACATAGGCTATAAATTTTATTAATATCTTATCAATAACCGCAGAAATTAATTTTTTAAAGTTTATATAATTCTCCGTGTTGTTCATTCAAGAGCAGCTCGCGGCTCACTGTCGGCCTAGCGGAATCATTTCAAACAATGAATTATCATAGAGATTCCCAATCGAAGAATTATTATAATATTTCCCTTTTTATTTTAAATTCTAATATACAAATATCAATTCAATTAAATAATTTATTCTAAAAGTTCTCAATTTAATTAAAATATTTATTAGATCATATTTTTATATTATCTTTGTTTTTTATTTTAATTTAATTACTCTATTATTAATTACTAAATATATATATATTATATAAAAATTAAAATATGATGATATAAAGTTGTTTTAAATTTTTGACATTTTTAAATTGGGTATATTTTTTAAATTTATTAAAATGTCTTTTTTATTTATTATGTTTAAAAGATTCATTTTTATTATGTGATATTAATAAAAAATAACGATGCTCTGTGCAAGTCGAATCATGTTGCACATAATTAAATAACAATTGCCAAACAAAGAATATAATATTTTTTTAAATTCTTATATTTAAATATCATTTCAATTAAATAATTTATTCTAAAAGGTCTCATTTTAATGCAATTTATAATTTTCTTCTAATTCAGATTTAGGACAAATCGTACAACATTATATCAAATCTCGCTAAGAACATTCAATATTTTTGTACACAAAATATTCAGAGTATTGGCTAAGCGTATCACTCACAATCAGTTTATATTGAAATTTATATAAATTAACAAAGTAAAAATTTTTATTTGTTTAAATTTTATTATAATGAATCAAAAAAAATTAAATATATAGATCACATGATTAAGAGAAGCAAAAAACTTGACAGAAAATAACTGTTGGATGGAGGTCGGACATGACAGAAACTGTAAGCGAAATCTTCATATTGCGACGAATAATTTTCAAATCCCCTAGCTCCACAGAATTTAAGTTTCTTTTAAGGAAAATAACTATGATCTAAAAAAATTAATGAATGAACTTAATAATAAAAAAACAAATAAATCAATTAATTTAAATTAATACTATTAATGAATGTATATATTGGTAATTTATCTATAGTTTTATACCGTTAATTTTTATAAATTGTCTCAAGTCTCTATTTTTGCATTTTCTCAAGTTTCATTATAATTAAAAATATTCAATAATAATCTAGCAATGAAAATAAAATACCAAAATGTAATGATCAAGAAATATTATACTCTATTATAACATATACAATACTTATAAACTATAGGCGGAGGAAATATTAGGAGATATCATTGCGGGATCAGGCCAAATCGACCAACATTAATTAAGATATTTTCATTATGACAGATATTAGGAACAAAACCGCGAATTCAATATTTCTGTTCACTAATTATTTGTAGACTTTAGTAAAACATACGCATAACTCAATAGATCCGGATAAACTTTTTCAAATTTTCAATCTTCAAATTTCTCTTGAAGGTAGTAAAGAAAGAATAAGATGCGGAAATCAATTGTAAAATATTAGGTTACTCAGACGACTTAAATATAATAGGAGATTCGGCAATTGCAATTACAGATAGCGAGGAAAATTTAATGGAGGTTTGAAATTAATAGTGATAAGAAAAAATATTTAGTAACAAAGAGGAAGAGTATTAACATACAAAATCTTAAGATACAAAATGTAGAATTTGAATATGTAGAAAAATTGAATGTAATCACGAAGGATAATAATATTTGAGAAGAATTTAAATCGGGGTTGCCTTCGGGAAACGCCTGTTATCTGCAATAAAGAGGCTTATCTCTTCAAAATTATTATCAAAGGGAATATATAAAAAGATTATTTTGCCTGTTGCATTATATGGGTGGGAGGCATGGTCTATGACCCTTGGAGATGAGAGTAGATTCAGAGTATTTGAGAATAGGATTCTTCCCTGCATTTATTGGCCAAAGAAAGATGAGGTCACCGGGTATGAGGGAGACTGTATAACAAGAAATTGCATGGCCTCTCTGCATCTTCAGAAATAGTTAGGGTTATAAAAGGGAAAAAGCTGCGATAGGCAGGGCACGTGGCAAGAATGGGAGAGGAAAAAGATATTGGTGGGAAGACCGATTGGAAAACGTCCGCTTGGAAAACCAATGACGCGTAGGAAGGGACGTAAGAGAGATGGAATAAGGGCTCAGGATAGGGACACTTGGAGAAATGTGGTTGTTGCGGCTAAGAACTTTAGAGTATCTTTGAGCCACATAGGTAGATAGATATAACATATACAATAATAATATATATAATTAATATAGTGATTAAATTAAAATATATTTTTTAAATAAGAACACAAAAAGAAATGATTGTTTTATGTAATATACTGATTGAAACAAAATGGATGAAAACCTTTTAATACTTTCAACCACCAAATACTATGTACAACTCGGGGGTACAGGGGGCGGAGCCCCCGTCTAGGTGTGAAGAGCGCCGAAGGCGCTCTGAGCAGCTAGTTGTATATAAATTTAAAAATTAAAATATTTGAATTTTTTTAAACTTTAACACATGTAATCAATCATATGCATAAAGAATATAAAATTTTGAAAATCAATTTGGTATTAAATTCAGAAAAAAATACTGATATATAGATTATATAATACTATTCGAATATAATTTGAAACTCTTTCTCTCCCTCTATTTTAAATTTTAAAAAATGGAGTGCTAAGAAATTAAGATGTCTTATGCAATATGGATGTGTAAATGAATTGGGCTGGGGAGGAGGCAATTTATAATTTTCTTCTAATTCAGATTTAGGACAAATCGGACAACATTATATCAAATTTCGCTAAGAATATTCAATATTTCTGTACACAAATTATTCAGAGTCTTGGCAAAGCGTATGACTCACAATCAGTTTAATTTGAAATTTATATAAATTAACAAAGTGAAAATTTTTATTTGTTTAAATTTTATTATAATGAATAAAAAAAATTAAATATATAGATCTCGTGATTAAAAGAGTGCGGAAGAGAAGCAAGAAACTTGAGAGAAAATAACTGTTGGATGGAGGTCGGACAGAACAGAAACTGTAAGCGAAATTTTCCTGTTGCCACAAATAATTTTCAAATCTCCTAGCTGTAGACCAGATTACACAAAAACGGGTTGAGCTAGAATAATGAAATTTGGTACACGGGCATTATTCAAAATTTGTAGTTTTCTATCATATTTTGAGAAATGTAATTCATTGGGAAGAGGACCATTACCTACAAGCGTTGATTTTTTACCGACCGACGATAGTAAGGGAAGGGTTATTTTCACACCAAATTTCACATGAGGAGTTTTTTTTACATATCACCACAAATCATGCACTATGTATTGGTTTTATCCTCGGGAAAATCATCTTCATTAGTTTTTTCTTAATTTAAAATTATATGATGTCACCCAGCCCTTCATGACGTCACATCCAGCTCTTACTTATATATTTTAAATAAAATAAAATTAAAAATATTGATGTTATATCCATATCTGTTTTTTATTGTATTAATAGATTTAAAATTATTTGAATTTGTTTCTGTAGCTGGAAATTAATTTACTTATAACCGTTGGTCGGTTCTGCGCCTGGCCACAGGTCAATTTATTTTTTTCCTCTAAAGTGAACGTAAAAATAATACTTTATATAAAAAAAAAACTTTTTTAAAAAACCACGTTTTTAACGCACTAAAAAGAAGAAAATAATTTTTCTGAAACCCCATAGGTACTGACATTACAAACAATAGATATGATTTGAAGAAAATTTTCTATAACGTAAAACGTGGGGCGCAAATAATAATAAATTTTTTAAATGCAATATAATTTCTTTGATTAATTTATTTCAATATCCATGGATTTATATTTTAAGTTTTATATTTTTTACCAGACTTTTTGTAAAAGGGAATATTATTAGTAATCCAACAGAATACTTTTATTAATGTAAATTTTTTTTGGAAAATTAATTCCTTAATATTAAATAAACATCTTCAATTTACACTTTAGAAATTTTATTAACATAAATATTAAATATTTGCTAGAAGTTTTGCAGTAGCAAAATTTAGTTTTAGATTTCTTCAAGTTAAATTTCTTATATTATTTACCAGAATATTGTTAGGATGTCATTTTTTATCAGAATTTTTTAAAAGTGAATATTATTAGTAATCTAAAGGTAATCTTTTCATAAATTAAATTTACCTCTTTTAAAAATTTCGATAAGTTATAAGCTTTACTTTTTGAAGCTAATTAAAATATGAATTCATTTATCCTATTAATTTGTACCTAATAACATTTATTTATAAATTTTTATACGATACAGAATATTTTAGCCATAGTTGCGCCCCACGTTTTACGTTATAGAAAATTTTCTTCAAATCATATCTCTTGTTTGTAATGTCAGTACCTATGGGGTTTCAGAAAAATTATTTTCTTCTTTTTAGTGCGTTAAAAACGTGGTTTTTTAAAAAAGTTTTTTTTTTATATAAAGTATTATTTTCTACTTTTTAGTCTTCATATATTGCAATCGATTTCACTTGACCTATACTACTTTTAAGTTTTTTGATTGACTTTAATAGTCATGAAATACTATTATCTTGAAAGTAATAAATTTAAATTGAATTATAAAGAGAAATTTTTAAATTTGTCATATTTTAATTCTTTATTGCCTAAAACTCATCATAAATTTAAATTTTGTTTTCTAAATTACAGTACAAAACATTAATATACCTTCTTTCAAATTTATTTACATTTTAAATATTATACATATTATATTATTCTTTTAACGGGTTTTTAACGGTTTTTTTCAAATTTAAATATTTACACTTTTTGTTTTGATTTTCCCATACAAAATTATATTCATTAATTATGCTCTAATTAAACACTTGCAAGCTACGAATGTGTTATTTTATTGTATTGTCATCCAGAATACATTACTCTGAAAAGTTTCAGAGCGATTGGATGACTGGAAGTGGTCGAAATTTCGATTGCAAGATTTGACCCGAACAGATAAATAAACAAACAAACAAACAAGAAAGCAAGCTAAGAAAAACGTGGTAAAATACACTCAGTTAGCAAGAGTGCTAATGATGACTTGGTGAGATGCAGAGAGCAAATGATAGCTGAAGGAAATTGAGGGTGGCGTTTAAGTCGAAAAAAGGTGTGTCGAAACAGGCAACCAATCAGAAGACCCGTTAAGTAAAAATAAGAAGAGGGGAGTTTGAACCTTTTTTCTACCTCCCTATTATATTTTTTCAATATTTTGATTTTATTAATTTTTTATCTCTCTTTGTAAAGACGAAATTATAACTTTAAAATGATTTTAAATGTAATCAATCAAAAGTCAGAAATTATAATTTAAAAAAATCAAAATTCTTCATAAAAAAAAAATGGCTTTTTATTTTTTCTAATACATTTACCGTGTATATAATATATAGAGATTCTTTATTTCATTAGATTGAATATTATTTATTAGTAATTCATTTAATAAATATCTAATCGTTATTTGAAATTTATTTAATTATTATTTTAGAATTTATGATGCTTAATCCAAATTTAATTCGCAGCATGGAACATACGATCAGGACTGTCATTTAGTTGGAGGGGAGCGACCTGAACATTTTTTCAAACTTCTTATTTAAACGGATTTTAATATTTTGATTATTATTATTAATTAATGTATTATATTTGCATCCCGCCTCGTTTTTGTATTAGATATTGTATCAATATTTTTTATATTTAAAATATTTTAAAATTTTTTATTTAATTTCGAAAGAAAATTAAAAATATATTTATACAATTTTTGCTAGTATAATAAAATAAGATCTAATGAAATATATTTATTTTTATCGTCAATTCACAATGTGTCATTTATTATATTATTAATTTGTGAAATGATTACAAATTTTATGTAAAATCCATTCTCTATTCGTTTAGATCAAAAATAATATATTTAATATTTAATATATTGAATATATTTAATACATACTAGAATCAACTCTTGAATATTTTTTTAAACAAGCGGACTATGGACATCTGTATTATTTATTTTTAATGTTTTGACAAAGTCCCTTTTGTTGTTTTCTTCTTTTGTATTATGTATTGAGAAAGGTAAGTTTTGGAAAGGGCCTTTTGTTGTATTATTATTGATTCTCCTTTTTAAGTTTACAAAATACAAATATTCATTAATTATGCTCTAATTAAACACTTGCAAGCTACGAATGTGTTATTTTATTGTATTGTCATCCAGAATACATAACTCTGAAAAGTTTCAGAGCGATTGGATGACTGGAAGTGGTCGAAATTTCGATTGCAAGATTTGACGCGAACAGATAAACAAACAAGAAAGCAAGCTAAGAAAAACGTGGTAATAAAGATATGTTTGATAGTTTTTCACATGATTAAAAATTGTATAAAACTGCTATATATAGAATTTCAGTTTGATTGATTGTACTCGAATTAATTTTTTAACCCTGCAAATCACGCACCAGCACTTGACGTGGTGCCATCAACAAAGAGCCATTCACGCGCTGGTTTAATAAATATTTTTTATTAAATTTAATTTATAATTTATATATAATTAATTAAATTTAATTTAAATATAATATTTGTTAATTTATCCAATTCAAATTTGCGAGATAATTGAGTGGAGATACTCCAGATTTTTACAAACATTTGTTTCAATTGATATTCTCAACAATATTTTTATGAAATAAGCTCTAAAAGCTTCATAATAATAAACAAAAGAAAATCTAACATACCACAATCATAAAAACTTGCTTATATATATAGTATGAAGATACATAAACATTCGATCATTTTAATTAACCAATTTGTATAAGAATATTTTATGAATGATATGTGTTAATATGATTATTTTGTCTTTCCCAGTGTCCGGAGTGTGATGCACAAATACTTAGAAAAAAAGAATGAAGTCAACTTTGATAAAATCTTCAATCAAGTTCTAGGTGAGTGATTGAATTATTAATCCCCTTGTTTATTATAATTTATTTTTATTATTTTTATTTGTAACTAAAAATATAAGGTATGCATTTCTTTTGAATCGTTTAATGATATCCATTATCGTATGTGTGAAAAAGATTTAAAAAATTGTTGCTAATCCAGTCTGATTTTTTTTTTTGTATTGCTGTTGTTGAGGTTAGTGAGAAGATTATGTGCGAGAAAACTAATTAAAGAGAAAGAGAGCCCATAAGAAGCTAATAAAGAAAGATGAGAAGGAATTAGAATAGGAAAAGAATTGGATGGATAAAGACGATTGGTATGGTTACTTTAGCAAAAACTTTTGGACTTTTCGAAAGCCTCAGAGATAGGTAGATTACCTTAGTTATTGAACAATATCACTCTCAAAAATAATTAAATTATGATTAATAACAATAATATAATAATAATTACTAAAACTGACAAATGAAACACATAATTGATTGATTTATTTATTTTTCTAATCAATAATTTTTAATTTAATACTGAAATTCATATTTGGGGTTTTGTATTTATAGATATTCAGATACGAATACTTAAAAAATTCTTCCAAATTAATTGATTTGTAGAATTTCTATTAATAGATTGAGTGTTAACAGTATGAATGAATTATTTTCAATTTTAATTTTGTAAAATATAATCTTAACAAATAACATTTAATATGGATAATTTATAAATTACGTTACCAGTATATTTATCTTGATAAAAACAGAGTTCACTAAATTTATTCATTTTTATTATCTCGCCAGTATAGTTATGCGATCACGAAAATTTTCGATGTTGAGATTTTGAAGTTTTTATACTTTTTATATAGGTCCCTGAGTCTTTTTAACTAAAGTTGAGAAATTATATATATATATATATATATATATATATATATATATATGTAGACATGATTACGCAAAAACGGTTTGAGCTAGAATAATGAAATTTGGTACACGGGCATTATTCAAAATTTGTAGTTTTCTATCAACTTTTGAGAAATGTAACTCAACTGGAAGAGTGTCATTACCTACAACGTTTTGATTTTTTTTCCTCTAAAGTGACCGTAAAAATAAAGATCTATGTTTGATAATTTTTCACATGATTAATAATTGTATAAAACTGCTATATATAGAATTTCAGCTTGATTGAATCGCTGAAAGTACCGGAATTAATTTTTTTAATTTTTTTACACGTTGATTGCCAATCACGGGCCAGCACGTGACGTGGTGCATCAACAAAGAGCCAAACACGCGTTGGTTTAATAAATATTATTTATTAATTTTAATTTATAACTTATATATAATTAATTAAATTTAATTTAAATATAATCTATGTTAATTAATCCAATTCAAATTTGCGAGATAGTCGAGTGGAAACACTCCAAATTTTTTTCTATTAATTTATTTTTCTTTTTAAAAAACAAAAATATTCAATTGATTAAAAAACAAAATAATTACCAATTTATTTATTTATTAAAACTAATTTTTCTATAGTTTAAATTAAATTTTTTTTTTTTTAAATTAAATCACATGTTTTTATTTTCTTTTTCTTAATGTATGATTAATATAGATTATTAGTAGGAAAATCAATATAGTTATTCTTTAGACTAATTTTAAAATTAATAGATATTTTATTCGATTTTATCGTCTATATTTATAACTCTATATAATTTCACAAACAATTCTACATTTCTGTTTTAAAAGATATTTAAATGATTTCATTCTCATTTTTTTTATAAAGGAAGTAAAAAAAATGACACTCTGACGTCAATCATTAATTACTCACTTAATTAGTTAAATTCAACTAAATATAGTCTTAAATTTATAAGGCGAGAGGTAACTGGCCATTTGAAAAATGTATATATATATATTGTATGTAAAATTTAAGAAAGAAAATAAAACATACTTTTTATTTATTTTTGTGGCATTTTATCAAAATGTTTATATATATATTTATCATCATCATCTGCTTAGAGGAAACATCAGAAATAACAAATAAAATTAGTAAAAAGTTTGACGTAGAAACTACTAGATTTTATTTTTCCATAATTAGAGAGAAGAGGCAGTTAAATAGAATATTGACGCATCCAAAAGGATAATTGAAATATTGGGAAGTGTTGTAAATGGTGTTTGCTTTGACGAAATAAAGCACTCTGGACTGGAATTTAATTTATGCCATGGTCAGCTGTTGAGAGAGTTAACTGAAATGAAAATCTTTTTTTTTTTTCAAGCAATTATATGAGAGGACATTACAAATATAAATTTGAAGAGCTTTTATAAATCTTTTTTTTTTCCTTTACCGGGTCTATTTTTATTGCATGCACCTACAGTTACTATGAATCCCGGCCCTATCATGAGATGATTTCGCCCACTTTCGAAATTAAAGATCTAAACGATTAACGACATTTCCTAATTGAAACTACACTAACAATAATTTTGTTAATATGTAAAAGAAAACGGAAATGTCATAGTCTATAGCTTATTAGTCAAATGATATGTATATATAAATTTAAAATACCTATTAAGAATGATTTTTCAATTTAGCATGTAAATGGCCTATTATTACTTTGATTTGTCATTCATTTCTAAAATTATTTTGATTAAAATCAATCATTAAAATTTATGTTTTATATTCTTAGTTTAATAGATAAATAAATTAATGTTTTTTTTTTCAAATATTGAGAAAATTATGTCAACTTGATAAATATTTGTTTGAAATTATTTCTTTGAAATGTGAAATAGTGGCATTTTATTTAATATTCGCTATAGTCGCAAGATTCCAAATTTTTTATGTGTTAAGGTTAAACAATTAAAAATGAATTCATAAATATTTATTGAAAAAATTGCTATTAAAAAAGTTTTCGAAATAATTTGAGTTAAATAATCAACAATACAAATCCTCCCTCCTTCAAGGCACTTCAATAACAAATCATGAAATGACGTAGAGGGATATCGGTGACCGGCATTTTCAATTAACCAGTATAATTGCAAACCATTTTAATCTGATGTAAACAGAAGCTACATAGGCTAACCCAATCGATGCCCATCCTAAATTTCTATGTTTATATAAAAAAAAGGTTTTTACTCTTCATTGGTTAGATTAAAAAAAATCCATTTCATGAACTCAATAATCCAATGTCAAGCTAGAAACCCAACACAAATTATTTATTATTCTTCATAATATTTTTAAAAATAAATTTTTAAAGAATTAAAAATATAATACTTATATACAGTGGTGATTTTTTATAGGAACGCAGTGGAACGGGGTTCCACTACCTTTTTAGAAGGATAATATATATATATCTATATATATAAAAAAGGTTTTTGTCTGCACATTGCTCAGAATTTAAAATTTTTTGCATATCTTCGCTTTTCATGACTTCTAGAATCCAAAAGTGACTTTAGAATTTTTCATGTCTGTCTGTCCGGAAAATAACTATTTTATACTCAGAATTGGCTGAACCGATTTCTATGAAATTACATCACAATTTTCTTATATACCTCTATAGTAACATAGGCTATAAATTTTATTAGTATCTAATCAATAACCACAGAAATTAATTTTTTAAAGTTTATATAATTCTCGGTGTTGATCATTCAAGAGCATTTAAACAATGAATTATCCCAATCAAAGAATTATAATATTTAACTTTTTATTTTAAATTATATTATTCAAATATCAATTCAATTAAATAATTTATTCTAAAAGTTCTCATTTTGTTTAATTTAATAAAATATTTAGATCATATTTTTATCTTAAATTATTATTTATTTATTTGAATATTTCTTCTTTTCTATAATATATAATAATATATAAATTTTATCATTGAATAATAAAAAAAAATATTATTTAGTATTTTATGAAGTGAAAATAATTTTTAAAAGAGACATTTGGAGAAATGTGGTTGTTGCGGACAAGAACTTTCGAGTATCTTTCAGCCACATAGATAAATAGATATAACATATACAATAATAATATATATAATTGATTTACTGAATAAATTAAAATATATTTTAAATAAGAACACAAAAAGAAATGAATGTTTTATGTAGTATACTGATTGAAACAAAATGGATGAAAACCTTTTACTACTTTCAACCAAATACTATGTACCACTCGGGGTTATAGGGGGCGGAGTCCCCGTCTAGGTGTGGAGAGCGCCGAAGGCGCTCTGAGCAGCTAGTATATAATAAATTCACCTACTTAATTTGGTTTATTGAACTTAATTAGCGTTCCACTACCTTTTTTTTCACAAAAACAGCAATGCTTATATATAATATTAAGATAATATATTAAATAATTTATATATAATATTTAATATATTTATAATATCATATTTTTAATGGCCATATTTGATTTTAAAAATTAATTAATAATAATAAATAATTATTTAATTTCATTAATTTAATTAAATAATTTTTTACATGCTAAATTCTTATTCTTTTATTTAAATTGTCAATTAATATTAATGAAATAATTATATTTTAATTTTAGGGATTATTTCATATTAGTTTCTGAATAATTGCATATATAACTTTTAATTAATTTTCTTCTAGAAAATAATAAAAAATAAACACGAGCTGAATAATAAAACCGAAATAGTTCATATATACATTGAAAGGTGATTGATACAAATTACTTTAGTTAAAGTTAATAAAATAAAGAGAACATAATCAGAGCACGAGAAGGATATAAAAATGTTTTTTCAACATAAAAACACAACAAAATCGGTGGTTTAATTTCATTAGGTATGTTGAGACCAATTAATGATTGTATTTTTATTACATACAAATAAGGTACTTTTACTGAGATTTTTAGTTTTTAATTTTATTTAATTTCAATAATTAACATAACATTTCATTCTCTTGTTACTCTCTCTTTTAAACGAACAGGAATTTTGATAAATTCTCTTCCAAAAACTTCTCATAATCAAAACTTTTCTATAATTAAATTCACAATTTTTTTTTTTTTGTTTTTTTGGATGTATGTATAGTGACGGAAAAAAGATTCTAGCACAGTGCCTTTCCAACACCATTTAAGTTTATTTAATTTTAATTATTTCAAATACATATGAACAAGGTATACATGACATTTTTGAAATAATTTTTTTTTTTTTTTTAATAAAAACTAACTTAACTTAACCTTACTCACGTCTTTTTGAGAAGATTGAATAATAACTATATTTTTGTGTGTTATTTTTTAAAGAATGATTAATTAATATCCTTAATTCATTAAATATTTCTTTCTTTCTAAATATTTAAAAAGCTTAGAGCAAAATAATCTCCGTTAAAACAGCTTATCGGATTTAAGCCATTCAAACGCCATTAATGTCCTACGGTGTTATTGGAAAAAATCATTGACAAATTCAATTTTTATTTTAATTTTTCAACTACACATCATTAAGAAAACTTTGAATTAATTACTTTATGTTTGTTTTTGTTATTATTTTAAGACAAAAAAGTTATTCTATTAATTTTCTCCCATTTGTAATTTTATAATTTTTAGTTGTTTTATCAGAAACTTTTCAATAACTTAGTTAATTTAATTAATTATTTTAACCGTTTCTATTTAAATATGATTATAATAAAAAATATTTTATAAACATTCGTTCATGTGTGAAATTTTTACACTGTTTCTTTCAATAGTACGAGTTTGTTTAGTTAAATTTCTAAAAAATTTTTTTAATCAGTGATTATAATATATAGATTTATTATATAAGTATAAAGTAGATAAATATACAAGATATTAATTCAATCGAACAAACCCTAAAAGCTAGTTACTTCACAAATATAAATATTTTTATTCAATAAATCTACCAAAATATTAATAACCCTTTAACCCTGATGCCTTCTAAGGTGACAAATAACAAATTTAGAATGTCAAGATGCAAATACATGTCCACCAATCCCTACAATTTTTTTTTTATTGAAATTAAGAACCTTTAAAACTTGCATTTACGCTGATTCCGAATTTTGTTTTTAAATAAAATTTTTTGAAATTTTATTTAGGACCGAAATACCCTGTGATGAGTTAAAACACATGTGACGTAACCCGCTAGCTATCAATACTGATTGTAATTATATATTTTATATATTTTCTGACTGTTTATTCGATGAATATATAATATTATTATACTATTATAATATTGCTTAAATTAAAATGATCTATACATATCAATACATTTGTATACAATAAAATGCACTTTGGGACTTTTCGAGATAATTGTAACCATATTTTTTGTCCCTTAGGATTCGTTGGAGCAGAAACAAACAGTTTCATATTACAACGGACTATTTATAGATATATTATTAATACTTCATTGAACTATACATCATTTATGTCTTATTTTATCGAATTAATTAGTAATAGAATAAGTAAAATCCCTTGAATTGCAATGTATCATTATCTTTACAACAAGGTTACATCACACGTGCCATGTATCCAGCACATTTACAGAAATCTTGCACTTTTTGGAAATTCAAACTTTAGCATTGATTTTTATTTCTAATACAATAGATAACATAGTAATATCTTAATTGTAGTGTGCTTATCTTCTTCTATATATAAAAAAAAAAGGTTTTTGTCTGCACATTGCTCAGAATTTAAATTTTTTTGCATATCTTCGCGTTTCATGATCTCTAGAATCCAAAAGTGTCTTTAGAATTTTCATGTCTGTCTGTCTGTCCGGAAATGGTGACCATATAGACTCAAAATTGGCTGAACCGATTTCGATGAAATTACATCACAATATTGTTGCATGTCTCTATTTGATTATAGGCTATATTTTAAATCAATATCTATTCAATAGCCACTGAAATTAATTTTTAAAAAATTCATATGTAGACGTTCTTTTTATTGTATTCTTTGCGCTGATGAATCACAACATGTACTTATAATCTTAAAAATTAAAAGAGAAAATGTAGACACAATGTTAAAGTTTTCAGTGTGTTAAATAAATTAAAAAGGCCAATATGATTAATTGAAATATTGTAAATAATAGAAAAATAAAAATATAAATATAAATATTATAAACCTTCAATTTTTTGTATTCTTTGCAACATGTTTATATCAAATTTTTAAAAATTAATTTCTACGGTTAATAAAATTTATAGCCTATGAACACACATGAAAAATTCTAAAGTCATTTTTGGATTCTAGAGGTCATGAAACCGAATAAATGGAAAAAATTTTAAATACTGAGCAATGTGCAGATAAACATCTTTTTATATATATGCATAGACTTACAATATCTCAATTGATCATATTGGCCCTTTAAACTTTGAAAACATTCACATTACGACTATATTATCTCTATTAATTTTTAAGACTATATGAATAAATAATTTTAATTAAGAAAATTTGATCTCACAAGTGGATTTTCACGTAAGATTTTAATATATATTTTTTAATATTATTTTTATAGTAATTTAGTATTATTCTAATTTCTTTATGTTTTATTTTTATTTTTATTTACTTTTTGTTTTGTTTTGTTTTTTTTAAATAATTTAATAACATTTAAAGTGGTCTAAAAAAATTAATCGAGGCAGGAGAAAAGATGGGGTTTGAAATTAATAGTGATAAGACAAAATATTTAGTATCAGAGAGGAAAAGTATTAACATACAAAATTTTAATATACAAAATGTAGAATTTGAATATGTAAAAAAATTTAATCACGAAGAATAATAATATTTGAGAAGAATTTAAATCGAGGTTGCTTTCGGGACACGCCTGTTATCAAGGAGTAAAGAGGCTTATCTCATCAAAATTATTATCAAAGGGGATCAACATTAAAATATATAAAACAATTATTTTACCTGTTGTATTATATGGGTATGAGGCATGGTCTATGACATTAGGTGACGAGAGTACATTCAGAGTATTTGAGAATAGGATTCTTCCCAGCATTTATGGGCCAAAGAAAGATGAGGACACCGGGAAATGGCGGAGACTGCATAACGAGGAATTGCATATCCTCTATGCATCTCTAGAAATAGTTAGGGTTATAAAAGCGAAAAGGCTGCGAAATGCAGGGCTAGAATGGGAGAGGAAAAAGATATTGGAGGGGAGATCGATTGGAAAACGTTCGTTTGGAAGACCAAGGATGGGCAATGTAGGAAGAGACGTGAGAGAGATGGGAAAGGGTAGGAGTTAAGATGGTTATAGCTCAGGGTAGGAACAGTTGGAGAAATGTGGTTGTTGATGCCAAGAACTTTCGAGTAACGTAGAGCAGAGATAGATAGAACATACAAGAACACACAAAAATGATTGTTTTATGTAATATACTGATTTAAATAATATGGATGAAAACCTTTTACATACAGACTTTCAACCAAATACTATGTATCACTCGGGGGTACAGGGGGCGTAGCCCCCGTCTGGATGTAAAGATCAGCTATTTATGTGATAAAAATTCATATAAAATGTTTTTCCAATATTAGTTAAATACCCATTGGTATGTACTATATACTACTAACGCTGTGGATTATTTTTACTTAAATGAAAGTAAAAATTAAATAATATATGTGATGAATTTTCCTTCTTGTTATAAAATCAACTTTAAAATGAATATGAACCAGTTTTTATTTATTTTTTCTCTACCCTCCCCTTCCTCTCTTCCTTCTGTTTATATTAATCAACTGAGTTAATATGAAAATTTTTGAATTGAATGGATTGTAAAGGATCATTTGAGTGACAATGTTGAGTTGTTTAACTGACAAATGAAACAGTGAATATTGTTTTTTGTTTTTTTTTTTCATTGGCTCTTGGCAGTACATAGAACATTTGAAAGGCAATGAGACTTGATTGCGATTGAAATCCAGATTCAAATATGGTCACGACAGGCAGACATATCGTCACAGTCACAACATATGTGGCGCAAGACACAAGACGGCCTCTGTGTGTGTCCAAGAGCAGTGCCCTGGGTGTCCGTCCGTTCAACGACGTTCTATCCCCCCTCTTCCATTTCACCCCACCTCCTCCTTATTCCTAACCATCATCTTAACAAACATGTATTTATATACCTATATATATATAACTGGATGGTGTCCACAACCGCCACCTCCTTCTTTGGAATCATTCACTTTCTTATCCTGTCACTGTCATCCGTCAATAAAATCAATCCAAAATTATATTATCAAGAGGTTAACTTTCATTGTTTGTTTTCTTGTTTAAATGCATCACTGAAATTTTATTAATTTGGTACATTTAATTCTATTTCATATATAATATATATGTATAAAGTTGTTATAATAAAAAAGAAAAAAGAAAAATTTTTTGACTTAAGTTTCTTTAATAAATTTACATATTTCAGACCTTGATAAAAACACTTTTTTCATTATTAGTTATTTATTATATTTCTAGAACGAGTTTATCAACCTATAATAATATATAAAATTTCAATTTGATCAGGTATTCGCAGGGTTAAATCATTTATTCTTTCACACACATATTTTGGTATCATCTTTAAAATATCAAAAATATTTTCTAATTTATATTAAAATTAATACATAAAATTTCATGAGTCTATTAGAAATGCTTTATTTGGTATTCCTAAGATATATTACATTATTTAATAATTGATTAATATCTGGGTTAATTTAATATTAATTAATTAATTATTAATAATAATATTCCAATTAGCAAAAATGCTGGTTAACTAGTAATTTTTTATTTTTTAGGAAATTTTTTAAAATAATGGTTCTTTCTATTACATTTTATTATTATTTATATATGTATATAATTTTTTGTTATGAATATCATCATCTAGTTTGAAAGTGCGATAATCGTATTAACCAAGAACTAACTTTTTAAGTGCTCATACTTCGTAATTCCTACGATTAAATAAATATTGACTACATTAAATATTAAAAATAAAAAAATCATATTTAGTTTAGAAATTACTTTTAATATATTTGTTGAAAAACTAGTATACAAACTAAATAAACAGCTAAACAAAATCATTAAAATTCTTTATGCATATTGATATTATATAATTATCTAATTTATACATGATGGTAAGTAAATATTTTAATATTATAATCCGAAAATTGAAAATGCCGGCTTTTCCTTTTGATTTTATTAAAATTTGTAATTATAAATATTTTTATTTTGTTTAATTATTAAAAATATGTATTTTTTTATTTTACTTTATATTTTTATTTATTCTTATTATTATCATAATTTATTTAACTTGCTTTGTATGTTAAGAAATAATTTTATAATGAATTTTAGAAAACTTTCAATTAACCAATTGTCTCGAAACCTCTTATTCCCTCTGACAATTCACTAATTTTTCAATTAATCCAGTTAAAAATTGATTAATTGTGGACTAATTTATATAAGATTTCTGTTTGAATATAATAAAAATTTTAATTAACTAAAAAACATTGATTGCCGAATCTCTTATTATATTTAAGTCGTCTGGGTAACCTAATATTTTACAATTGATTTCTGCATTTTATTCTTTCTGTAAATTTCAAAAAAATCCTTCGAGCGGTTAATTAATAAATTACAATAGAATATACATACATACATACATACATACATATATATTCTAATTTTTAAATTTATATACAATTTAATATTGTTTTTTATTAATATCATATCAAATTAGCTGGAGTGTCTCCACTTGACTATCTCGCAATTTGAATTGGATTAAATAACATAATATATTATATTTAAATTAAATTTAATTAATTATAAATTATAAATAATAAATAATAAATATTAAACCAGCGCATGTTTGGCTTTTTGTTGATGGCACAACGTCACGTGTTGGCGCGTGAGATTTGCAGTGTTAAAAAATTAATTCTGGTAATTTCAGCGAATCAATCAAGCTGAAATTCTATATATAGCAGTTTTATACAATTATTAATCATGTGAAAAATTATCAAACATATATCTTTATTTTTACGGTCACTTTAGAGGAAAAAAAATCAAAACGTTGTAGGTAATGACCCTCTTCCGGTTGAGCTACATTTCTCAAAAGTTGATAGAAAACTATGAATTTTGAATAATGTCCATGTACCAAATTTCATCATTCTAGCTCAAACCGTTTTTGCGTAATCTTGCCTACATACATACACACACACATACACACACACACACACACACACACACACAGACATTTTTCTCAACCTTAGTGAAAATGATTCAGGAACCTTCAAAACGTATAAAAACATCAAAATCTCAACATCGAAAATTTTCGTGATCGCAATACTATCTCTGGCGAGATAGTAAAAAAGAGAATTTATTAAAAATTAAAAATAAAAAAAGAAATCTATTAATAAAAAATTATAATAGAATACAATATTTTGATTTAAAACAAATTTAAAAAAAATACTCAAAATAAAAAAGACAAAAATTTAAAACATCTCGTTTATATCATTTGTCTAAAAATATTTAATTTTTATATAACCATCGTTTTTGCACTTAAAATATAGTTGTAATTAATAATTGAAACAATTATATAATTTAGTCATTTTAATTGACGTTTTGAAAATATTTTTGTATTCATAAAACATAAAAAATAATAATTTTTGTTTTTTATATTAGACATTGGTAAAATTTATACCCTTCACTTTTAAATAGAAAAGAAGAAATATTCAAATATGCATATAGAAAGAATTAATAAAAATTAAGTTAAATATGATACAAATATTTTATTAAATTAATTAAAATGAGAACTTTTAGAATAAATTATTTAATTGAAATGATATTTAAATATAAGAATTTAATATAAAATATTATAGTAATTCTTTGTTTAGGACTTGCTATCATAATTAATTTATTCGCATTGTGAAAATGATTCCTCTAGGGTGGGGGCCGCTCTTGAATGAACAACACAGAGAATTATATAAACTTTAAAAATTAATTTCTGCGGTTATTAATTAAATATTAATAAAATATATAGCCTATAGAGGTATATAAGAATATTGTGATGTAATTTCATAGAAATCGGTTCAGTCAATTTTGAGTCTATAACATCCCTATTTTCCCGGACAGACAGACAGACAGACATGAAAAATTCTAAAGTCACTTTTGGATTCTAGAGGACATGAAACGCGAATATACGCAAAAAAAAAAAATTAAATTCTGAGCAATGTGCAGATAAAAATCTTTTTATATATATTTATTGATATTTACAATATCTCAATTGATCTTGGCCTTTTAAACTTTGAAAACATTCACATTACGGCTATAATTTAATACTATTAATTTTTAAGATTATGTGAGTAAATCATTTTAATTAAGAAAATTTGATCTCATAATTGGATTTTCACGTAAGATTTTAATATATATTTTTTAATATTATTTTTATAGTAGTTTAGTGTTACGCTAATTTCTTTATATTTTATTTTTATTTTGTTTACTTTGTTTTTTTTAAATAAATTAATAACATTTAAAGAGGCATAAAAAAATTAATCGAGGCCTGATTGATTATCGATAAGCTATTTTTGACAGATCTCCACGATTCAAGTCATCTTGTTTCTAAAAAATGTTTTTCTCGTTGAAGTATGTGAGCCTGATTGGGTGTGGTGGAAATCTTGTCAACAAAATACAGATTAAACTATAAAACATATTTTAACCAAATTTTATATTAATGTTTCTATAGGGTTGCTAACTGTTTTCGCTTAAATACATTGATAAATAAAACAAATAAATAAATATCAACGAAGGAAAATAGTCATATTTACTTTCGTATGGCCCTTTCATAAAAAAGGTTACTCACCTCTGTTATAAATTATTAATATATATTATTAATATATATATATATATATAACCATACTTTATTTAAAAATATAGTAAAAAGTAAAAAAAAATAAGGAAAGGGCATAGGACGTAACAAATGCAACTGATACAAGTCAGGGTTACATAATAAATTTTGTATTTTTCAAATATGTATTATATTGTATATTTAAGAATTGTTATTATAAATATTTTGAGTTATAAATGAAATTAATGATAATTGGTTGTTTGGTGGAGAGGGGATGAATTGTGTGTAATTTGATTTTTATACTTAATTCTCTTTTTCTTTTATAGAAAAATAAAAATGATATAATTCTATTGTTTTATTTGTATTCTTCAAACTATAATTTACAGATAAAATATATAAATTTTAGTTTGTGTCTTTTGTCGGTGGAATTGTATTTCATCCTTCCAGGATCCAGACATCGATGCGCCTATCTGGTCCTCTCCTCTGGCAAAACTAGGTCAGATTATACAACAACATATCAGGATATATAGCCTATAAATTTCCCTTTTTTCACATCTACTAAACTATTTTATTATGTTGATTTTTCTTCATTCTGCTGCTTCTTTTTTGTGTTTATAGATAAAATGAATTTGTATTTCGTCTCATTTATTTTCAATTTCTTATTTCTTATTTTGAAAATCTATCATTATGGTTCTTGTGAACTAGAATCTTTTTGGCCGTCGTACTTTTAACCATCCTTATTCTGAATCACCTCCATCCAATTCTCTCTACTTTATACTTTATTTTTCCATTACATTCTTTGCCTAGCCGGACACTAGTCCTTTACCAATTGGTATTTCCCTAAATACCCTTTACTTTTACTTATTACTTAATATTTTCAGACTGTTATTTAGTTTACAATTATTGTCTGAAAGACTATGAAATTTTTGTATATATGGCACAGAAATCCACAGAAAATTAGCAGAATCGTTAGTTTTTATGAACAATTAAGTAATACCAACTTTCTTCTTTTCACACTCTAAGAAAAGTATATAAGAATTCTTCTTTATATAGTCATTTCAATTTCAAACATCTATTTAATCAGTTCAAATAGATAAAATATATTCACTAAGGTATTTTAGTAACGATTGAATTTCATTTAATGAGGTTAATCTAGTGACAAAATGATGTCACTATTGTTTCATAAATTCTCTCGATTATCCCATTGGATTCTTTTGTTTCATTTATTGCTTTTTATAAATTCTCTATCAATCAATTATTATATATTATCTATTTATTTGGATTTTTAATTAGACTAAAATAAGCATAAATGGATTAGTTAAAAATTATATTTAATTATTTGAGGACCTCAATTTATTATATCTAGAAAGGGTACTTTGGGTGTTTAATTGATTATTTGCTTATTTATTAATATTGTTATAAAAGGGTGCAATAAATCCCAACAAGTGGGTTAAATCCGAAAAACTATACTATAATTAAAATAAAGGGTGTTTTTTTTTTCGAGGTATAGAACTTTAAGTTAGCATTACTGTTCAAGTTGACGACCGATTTAACAGCTGTCAAGTGATTTATTCTCAGTTTGATTTGGCAATTCATCATGAATAGATTCACGCCTGAACAACGCTTGCAAATAGTGCAATTTTATTTCGAAAATTCGTATTCAAATTCATAAGCGAATTTTGTTTAGCGATGAAACGCACTTCTGGTTGAATGGCTACGTCCACAAACAAAACTGTCGCATTTGTAGTGAAGCTAATACTCAAGTGAATGTCGAAACACCGTTACATCCAGAAAAACTTACTGTTTGGTGCGCTTTATGGGCTGGTGGAATCATAGGTCCGTACTTCTTCAAAAACGATGATGGCCAGAACGTTACAGTTAATAGTGATCGGTATAGATCCATGATTACTAACTTTTTCATTCCTGAATTGAACAACCATGATGCCCAGGAGCTGTGGTACCAACAAAACGGCACAACATGTCACACAGCTCGTGCCATAATCGATTTATTGAAAGACACGTTTGGTCACCGCCTAATTTCACGTTTTGGACCTGTGAATTGGCTTCCAAGATCTTGTGATTTAACACCGCTTGACCACTTTCTGTGGGGCTATGTAAAGTCATTGGTCTATGCGGATAAGCCACAAACGCTTGACTATTTGGAAGACAACATTCACCGTGTTATTGCCGATATACGGCCACAAATGTTGGAAAAAGTTACCGAAAATTGGACGTCCAGATTGGACTACATCCAAGCCAGCCGTGGCGGTCATATTCCAGAAATCATATATAAAATATAATGCCACAAGATTATCTTTCGTATAAATAAAATTGATGTCAATCAAATAATCCATCGTAGTTTTATTGCCCTTTAAAGTTTTTAACCTCTAAAAGAAACACCCTTTATTTCTAACAAAATTTCAAACAAAAATTTTATAATCGTAATTTTATAAAAATACAATGAATAATTTTAAATGCATCTTTAAATAAATATAGGTATTTAAATTTCTTTAAAATATATTACATAAAAAAGTTTTATTTGTGCAAATGTTATTAAAAAAACAAAATGTTATCCGAAGTGATATATTTAGCTGGAAAATTTCCTGGAAAAAAATAATTAAATAACGTTTTTGTTGCTTTTATTTCACTTATTAAATGAAATGTTCGTTTTTAATCAAACTGATTAAATTTATTTTCTTTACTTATTTAATATGTGAATATTATTTAAAGAGTTAAAAGAAGTTTTTTTTTTTTACATTTAATTCAATTTATACTTTTAGAAATGAGTTAATTAAAATTATTAATAAAGTAATTTGGGATTCAAGGGGAAGTCTATATAAAATCTATATGAGAGAGAAAAAAATACGGATGGGAACGGTTGGTTAGTTGCTGCGCCAATTACTTTACTTTTGAGATCAGTAGAGTCTTAAGGAAATATAAATATATATATTTTTAACTCTTGAATTTTATTTTTTCGAAATTCATGCTTTGGATCGTTTTTGAGCTGAAAAATTTCATGATTTCATTAATTATAGTAATTAATCAAATGATGTTAGTAAATGTGATATTAAAATAATTTTCAATTTCAGCTATAAATAATAAAATTAGTGAAATTATTTTTATTATTATTAATATAATATATTTGTTAAATATTTATAGATTTTTATAGATTATTTTTTGTTTCTCATTTAAAATAGATAATATTTTCCATTTATTTCTGTTTTATCCAACTTGTTCTTTTTTGTTTTTGTTTTCTTTTTTTGTTTTTTTGTTTTTGTTTTTCATATTGTTTGAAATTCCACTTGAGAATTTGATTCAAAATTTAATTTATGAACTAACCGCTGAGTAAATAAATGTAATTACTCTTTTTAAAAGGCATTTTTTTATTTTTTTATACAATTTTTTCTATAGTGATTATTCACAAATGAAATACAAAACAGTAAAAGAAGCTTATATTTTATACACACTATATAAAAAAACTTATCAGATTAATCATTCTTTATAATTCCCCAGTATAACTTATTTTAGGTATATATACGAGGTATGTTCGAAAAGTAAGGTGACTTTTCAAATTTCTAATTAATAATTTTCCAATTGTTTATTTACAATAAACTATTCTATATATACTAATAAGCTATTCATAATTTATAGTCTAATAATAAATAATTTGATTATCGATTTTTTTTGTTTTGTTATGTTGGTACACTCTTCCCGAACATCTGTACCAAGTTTTAAGTGTATAGCATTTTTTGTTTGGTTGTGAGAGGCGTAAAGGTTATAAGAGTATTTTTCGTGCTCGGCGATTATTTGCTAACGAAAAATATGGATCAAAGGATTTGCATCAAATTTTGTGTAAAAAATAAAATAAAGTGCTCCGAAACATTTGAAATGTTGACATTGGCATACGGTGAAACTGTTCTGAGTAAAAAACATGTTTACAAGTGGTACAAACTCTTCCAAGATGGCCGCGAAGATACCAAGGACAAACCACGCTTTTGTTCACTATTTTCTTCGATTACTATGGCGTGGTGCATCAGGAGTTCTTACCATATGGTCGTACGGTCAATAAACAGTATTATCTTGAAGTTATGCGCCGTTTGCGAGAAGCAATACGAAGAAAACGTCCAGAATTGTGGAAAAACAATTAATGACTTTTGCATCACGATATTGCCCCTGCTCACTCATCTTTGCTTGTGAGAGTTTTTTTGGCCAAAAACAACACCACAATCATGCCTCAGCCACCATATTCACCGGATTTGGCCCCATGTGACTTTTTCTTGTTCCCAAAACTAAGGAGACCTATGAAAGGACGGCGATTTGCAACGATTGAGGAGAATCGCTGGAAGAGATCAAGGCTATACCGAAAATGGGATAAATGTATAAATGGAGACTATTATGAATAAAGTATTTTTTATAATTTTCATATAACAGACGTGCAATTTTTACAAAAAAAAATCCGGTTTCATACTTCTACATCTGGTATAATTAAGTTTGAATATTATGAATTATTATTTCAAAATTTCTTTAAATAATAAACCAATGATAATAATTTATTTCAATTCACTAATAATAACTCATGTTCAATAATTATTAGAATTAGTGTAAAAATAAAAATAAAATAAGATTTTTGCAAATGACTTCGATTTTTTGATTTACTTAATCGATTTAAAACGGTATATTTAAAGATAAATAAAAGAAAGAAATTCTTCTTTTTTTATTTTTTATAAATGAATGTCAAAAATGATTTTCTTACTTGTACGCTGCATTCCTGTCCCTTTGTGTTTGCAACCCGCTTAACCAATTCATTCACCGACAAGTTGCATAAACAGATACGGCCTCTACGACGCCACGCACTAAATCAATCCATTCACTATACAAAAAGTATATCAATTAAATAATCCTTTATTTATTAATGCTGTTTTAATAATAAATATAATATATTATTTTCATTTATATTATTGATTTATGGTATTTTTCAATTTCTTTCAGAATCAATTGATTTTAATTAAAATTTGAAATTTAAAAGTATATAAATATATATAAATACATGTATATTAATGCAAATTTATGATCATCATTTTGGATTTTTTTAAATATAAAGGTTTTTGTCTGCACATTACTCAGAATTTAAAATTTTTTGCATATCTTCACGTTTCATGACCTCTATAATCCAAACGTGACTAGAATTTTTCTTGACTGTCTGTATGTTTATTTGTCCAGAAAATTGTGACGTTACGCACTCGAAATTGGTTGAATCGATTACTGTGAAATTACATTACAATATACCTCACATCAATATATTCTCTCGTGGTTCTCGGGAGGTGTCAATTAATTTCTGATAATGAATATAAAATTAATTTCCACACAAAGAATGATCATAATATTTAAATTTTCATTTTAATTTATAATATTCAAATATCATTTCAATTATTTAAGAATTAATTTTAATTAATTTAATAAAATATTTAGAGCTCAATTATAATATTAAAATATAACTATTATTTAATTATTATTATTTCTCATGCCACTAATATTTCTGTACACCAATTATTATGACTTACAAATTGTATTTAAATTAAAAAAATAAACATTTGAATTTATTTAAATTTTATATGGTTGTGGAGAGACCATATAAGTTAAAAAAGTTAGTTTTAGTCTTATAAATCAAAAAAGTGAAAACTTATTACATACAAATTTTCAACCAAATAATTACACCGGAGGGCAGAGTACCTTTTAACAATAAATAAATTTAA
The DNA here is from genome assembly GCA_963082975.1 of Labia minor. Taxonomy (NCBI): domain Eukaryota; kingdom Metazoa; phylum Arthropoda; class Insecta; order Dermaptera; family Spongiphoridae; genus Labia; species Labia minor. Next base: position 68,731,783 of record OY720347.1, read on the forward strand.
ATAATGGAAGAATATGTTCTATGACTATTAACATCAGGAGAAAATTGAAAAAATGTAATACCTAGGCTGGGAATTAAAAGTTGCGTGATGCTCTCGCGATTTATTGTTTTTAATGATTTAAAAAATTTAAAAATAATATAATTTTTCTTAAAGAAATTAATACTTTTTGAAAATGTCTGAATAGCCTATTTAATTAGATTAAGATAAAAATTATTACTTAAATTTTTTTTTTAAAACCTTCGTCATTTCAAAGATAAAACAAATATTCGTTAGTTAACCTGAAAAATATTAAATATATTTTTTTATTCATTGTATCAATTATATGAAATGTCAGAATTTTTCCTTTTTCTTTCATTATTACTTTACAAAATTTAGCATATGAGTTCATCATTAATTCGCTCTAAAAATAATCTGCAAATGTGAACACAGGTTTTTTTTAAATTTAATTTTATGGAACTTTAGATAAATAATTAGACAGATGAAATAATATATTAAACTGTAAATGAAAGAATGGAAAAAATAATATATAATGGTTAAAAATTAATTTCACCCGATTTTTTTTTTTTTTTTTTTTTTTTTTTTTTGTATTTTATAACAAAAATGTATTTTCCAGGTAGAAAGTGACGTTTGATATTTTATTTGTAAAATTGATATATAATGACAGACGATAAAAATAGAACGAACCCCTTATGGAATGGGTCCAACCTAATTGCTTTATAAGAATATCAGATTGTTTCCGTCAAGCTATAAGAGATTTTAAATTGCTTCGTACTAATATTATTTAGACTGAATGGAGTCACTCTTTTTGCGCGTTCTATAAAAGCAATTTTCTTTATCAAATTATTATTAACATTAATAAAATTTATACTGCACCAGACATTCAAATTTATCAAAATCAATTTACAATTTTTTCTAAATTAGTTAAAAGGAAAAAAAAAGTTTAAATGTTCGGTTTTTTTAATACAATAATATAAAAAAGTTGATATATTATTAAAAATACTTGAATAATGCAAACACGACACTTCTTTTTGTATTTTTATTTTCTTCAATTATTAAAAGATCATGGTTATGTTTGCGCATGGGTAAACTTTTGTAAATATTAGAAAAAATTCCACACCTCCACCTGATACAAAATAAAAATCACCTCTTCCTATTATGCAAATTGTATTCCTTGCTCTCAATTGTACCCTGCTCTCTTTTATCATTATTCTCCCGTCTCAGTCACCAGACCATCTATCAAGATATTCTCTCGACAGTTTACAGTCAATTAGGGTCTTATGGTTGGTCTCTTTGCTATCAGAATAGTTCTAAAGAGTTTTTCTTTTAGAGGTATAAAACTTTAAATTGCAATAAAACAACGATGGATTATTCGATTGACATGAATTTTATTTATACGAAAGATAATCTTGTGGCATTACATTTTATATATGATTTCTGGCATATGATCGCCACGGCTGGCTCGGATGTAGTCCAATTTTCGATAACTTTTTCCAACATTTGTGGCCGTATATCGGCAATAACACAGCGAATGTTGTCTTCCAAATGGTCAAGCGTTTGTGGCTTAACGGCATAGACCAATGACTTTACATAGCCCCACAGAAAGTAGTCTAGCGGTGTTAAATCACAAGATCTTGGAGGCCAATTCACAGGCCCAAAACGTGAAATTAGGCGGTGACCAAACGTGTCTTTCAATAAATCGATTGTGGCACGAGCTGTGTGACATGTTGTGCCGTTTTGTTGGAACCACAGCTCCTGGACATCATGGTTGTTCAATTCAGGAATGAAAAAGTTAGTAATCATGGCTGGACACAGACCCAATTCCTGTGCTCGATGTCGAATGGACTCATTCGGGTCTTCCTCAATGCTACGCTCTACAGTAGCAATAGCTTCTTCTGTACGCAGGGATGCGAGTTATCAATAAGAGTAAACGTGGTGCGAAAACGTTCCATGGTTAATGGAATTAACTGCTCTGATGCACGATTTTGTCGACGATAAAATGGACGTAGTGCACGATACGTATTCCGCACAGAACCATTATTTTCGAAATAAAACTGCACTATTTGCAAGCGTTGTTCAGGCATGAGTCTATTCATGATGAATTGCCAAATCAAACTGAGAATAAATCACTTGACAGCTGTTAAATCGGTCGTCAACTTGAACAGTAATGCCAACTTAAAATTCTACCTCGAAAAAAAACCACCCTTTACTAGTTCTATTAAATATCCTCTCACTGACATTTACTTGCCTCTGTTCCTGTTGGACATCAACGCATGAGAACAGTGAAAATAAATCGATTGGCTTTCAATTTGAATATCTTTAAAAACAAAGTGATTTAATTCAAATGGCAATTTTTCTTTGATTTATGCCTTGTGGCATTAGGGCAAGGGTGTAAAATTTTTTGGTGGATAAATAAAGTTTTTGAACGTAAAAATTAGGAATTAAATATACCCACACGTCTCGTTTTTCAATTTGTACCTATATTTATATCTATTTTTAATAATTAATCCATTGTTATAAATGATTAGTAATTGATTTCTATTCCAATTACATTTACCAAGGTTTTTTAAATTAGAAGAAAAAAAATTACTAAAATATATATTTACTTATTGATTGGAATTAAAAAAAACACTCTTAATTGGATTTCAATATCACAAATGGATTAACCTTTAATTCTTCTACTTCCACAAATCCATTCCATTCTTTTTAATTACATTTTTATTATATTAAAAACAAAAAACATATCTATTGATAAAGAAATGGGATATAATTTTGATTAATTAATTAATTTGTAAATTTTAATGTTGGGGCCTCTGAAAATAAATATAAGGAAACCAAAGTTGCCCGGGCTCCCTATCTAATTTTAAGCCCGAGGTGGAGCTCCACCCGAGGACTTGGCTCGTTTCCACCGAAATGAATCGATCCCTGGCCCAGAGAAGTAAAATTGGACTTGTTAATACGTTTGTATGTTTACATTAAATCCCCTCTATTCATCTATATCTCGTTATTTTACCCTATGATCCCTACTATGTTATCTTTCTTAATAGGAACAAATTTAACTTCAAATTCATATTAAATATTTACTTAACATTTAATTTATAATTTTAATTTTAAATTAATATACTTTTATATGGTTTATTATTTATTCATATCCCAAATTATCTTTATTTGGATGAAAAAATATTTTATTAACATTGATTAATAAGATGCATTTTTAAAAGCCTTTTAAAATTCAAAATTCAGGATAAATTTATATTCAGGATAAAATTGGCATAGATTTTAATATTAATATATATATATATATATATATATACATATATAGGTATATACATATATATTCTATTGATGGATCTATTAAGTATTAAATTATTTTTTAATTAAATTTTTTAAAAGTAAAAAAATACATAAGTCTAATTTATTTTTAAAAATACGGTGTCGTTTTAATGTTATCGTTGGAAAAAATAAAATTTCTAAATGAGCATTTAAATTTTAAGTAAGCTTAATAACTTTGATATATATTATTAATTAATTTGAAAAGGTTAAATTGAATTTCGATTTATTAAATATATTAAATTATTTAAGATAATATTAATGCATAAATACAAGAATTATATATGAATGAGGAATATACCAATACATTTATATATATACAAATATATCTTATATATATAATATGTACAATTAATAACTTCTTCGTGGGGGGTATAAATCTTATTCATATATTTTGCCTAGTATGAAAAAAAAAATACTTGGTATAATTTATGATTTTTTTCTAGATTTAACACATTGTTAAAATTTACACATTTTTATTATGTATCTTAATTTTTTTTTTGTTAATCAAAGAAATCTCTTGGATGGATGCAGAAAAATTCCACTTGATAATGTCTGACAATATCACCCTAGATAGATAGGCAGATCCTCAAACCTAGTTTACATGGGCAAATACTTTTAAGCGCGGACCAAAATGAAATTTTCAAAATGTCTTCCGGGCCGGAGGACCATATTTCGAAAACACTAATAAATAAGTTGACCTGTGGCCAGGTCCGAACCGACCGACGGTTTGAAATAAATTAATTTCCAGCAACAGAAACAATTTCAAATAATTTTCATATATCTATTAATGTAATAAAAAACAGATATGGATACATAAATAATAAATATAAACATTTTTAATTTTATTTTATTTATAATATATATGCAAGACCAGGCTGTGACGTCATGAATGGCTGGATGACGTCATATAATTTTAAATCAAGAAAAAACTAATAAATATGATTTTTCTCGAGGATAAAACCAATACAAAGTGCATGATTCGTGGTGATATATAAAAAAATCTCCTTTGGTGTGAAAATAACCCTTTCCTTCCTATCGTCGATCGCTAATACTACCACTTCCGGTTTCCGGAATTGCACCAAAAGTTGATCAATTCATCCCACTGATGCATTAAGTAAATATACCAAATTTCATCAAAATCGGTTGAGCCGTTCAAGCTGTACACATCTATACGGACGGACGGACGGACAGACGGACGGACAGACATCATGCTAAAAATACTTTTTTCTGTTTAGAAAATGCATGATTCGTGGAGATATGTAAAAATCTCCACATGTGAAATTTGGTGTGAAAACAATACCTCCCTTACTATCGTCGGTCGGTAATAAGCTGGAGTGTCTCCACTCGACTATCTCGCAATTTGAATTGGATTAAATAACAATATATTATATTTAAATTAAATTGAATTAATTATAAATTATAAATAATAAATATTAAACCAGCGCATGTTTGGCTTTTTATTGATGGCACCATGGCACGTGTTGGCGCGTGAGATTTGCAGTATTAAAAAATTAATTCTGGTACTTTCAGCAATTCAATCAAGCTGAAATTCTATATATAGCAGTTTTATACAATTATTAATCATGTGAAAAATTATCAAACATATATTTTTATTTTTACGGTCACTTTAGAGGAAAAAAAATCAAAACGTTGTAGGTAATGACCCTCTTCCGGTTGAGCTACATTTCTCAAAAGTTGATAGAAAACTATGAATTTTGAATAATGTCCATGTACCAAATTTCATCATTCTAGCTCAAACCGTTTTTTCGTAATCTTGTCTACATACATACACACACACAAACACATATACACACACACACACACAGACATTTTCCTCAACTTTAGTGAAAATGATTCAGGAACCTTCAATACGTATAAAAACATCAAAATCTCAACATCGAAAATTTTCGTGATCGCAATACTATCTCTTACGAGATAGTAAAAATTTAAAAAAGATAAAAAGATAACACTAATAAAAAAAATTAGCTGGAGTGTCTCCACTCGACTATCTCGCAATTTGAATTGGATTAAATAACATAATATATTATATCTAAATTAAATTTAATTAATTATAAATTATAAATAATAAATAATAAATATTAAACCAGCGCATGTTTGGCTTTTTGTTGATGGCACCACGTCACGTGTTGGCGCGTGAGATTTGCAGTGTTAAAAAATTAATTCTGGTAATTTCAGCGAATCAATCAAGCTGAAATTCTATATATAGCAGTTTTATACAATGTTTAATCATGTGAAAAATTATCAAACATATATCTTTATTTTTACGGTCACTTTAGAGGAAAAAAAATCAAAACGTTGTAGGTAATGACCCTCTTCCGGTTGAGCTACATTTCTCAAAAGTTGATAGAAAACTATGAATTTTGAATAATGTCCATGTACCAAATTTCATCATTCTAGCTCAAACCGTTTTTGCGTAATCTTGCCTACATACATACACACACACATACACACATACACACACACATACACACATACACACACACATACACACATACACACACACACAGACATTTTTCTCAACCTTAGTGAAAATGATTCAGGAACCTTCAAAACGTATAAAAACATCAAAATCTCAACATCGAAAATTTTCGTGATCGCAATACTATCTCTGGCGAGATAGTAAAAATTTATCTTTTTTAAATTTTTTATTAGTGTTTTCGAAATATGGTCCTTCGGCCCGGAAGACATTTTGAAAATTTCATTTTAGCCCGCGCTTAAAAGTATTTGCCCACCCTGAACTAATGACAAGAACTAAGCCCGTGTAAACTAGGCTTTAGGAAGTTATGACTGACACAGTTTTTGGGAAGCTATAAAAATAACCTCGATATTTGAAAATCTAATAATAAAAGTTTTTTAGTATAGATTTTACCTAAGTCTTAAAATCAAGAATGGATTCAGTCTTTATAGTTTATACAATGTTTTTAATGTATTTGATTAGATAATACCAACATACTCTTATATTATATGTTTCATTGAAATCTTATAAAAAAAAACAACTTTTTATCAATAGGATAATGGAGAAAAATAAATCCATAGAATGGATAAAATCAATAGAAAAGAAATAAGAATATATGCATATATATGTAAATATCTATATTTAAGATATCTTTTCTTGATTAGATCATTAATTTTTGTATCATATTTAGACAAATTACCTCTCCCCTTCACAGTTTTCTTCTCCACTTTCACTTTCATATTTTGCTCCAAGTTTCCACGAATATATTAATACAAATTGAGAATCATTTTAACTAAAAAAAGGAAACAAAATTAATTTTAAGGAGAGAGAGAGTAAATGAATTCTTGAGTTACGTTGAGAGTAAATGATGCGATCAATGGAAAAAGTCTTTTTCTCTAATTCATTTATAAAACATCAAAAAACATTATTTACTTAATGCATTTAGCTAAAAGCCTCTATACATTTATAATGAATAATAATTGATAATGAAAGTTAATTATTATTATTATTATTATTATTTGTTTTTAGATACATAACTCTGAAAGAAAAACATTTTAATTATTCAGTTTAAATATACTATATATATATATATATATATATATAGAGAGAGAGAGAGGGAGAGGGGGGGTACAATTTATTTAAGAATAAAGACACTTATTTTACAAATATGTCTTCATTAATCCCATTTCTATTTTTTTTACATTTTTGGGAAATTTTGTAAATGTATTGATTTTAACTTTCATTTTGTCATCAATCCTCTAAGAATAGGTTGTATTTTGTAACGACATAACAATCTATTGACGGAAACAACCATTGAGGGCATATATTGTTTCTGTTATTGGTGTTAATTTATATAATTAATTATAAATAATTTAGTTTAATTATTACCCTGGTAAGAGAATGTTTAGCTTCAGAGACCAAAAATAGTCAGAGTAATATTGGTAAGAAAATATATATTTTTCATGTAAATAAATTCCATCACTTTTGAATTTGTATACATTAAAATTGATGAAGCATAGGCTTCATAAGCTTCTCAAAACATTCGATGACCTGCAACTGACTTTTTTTTCAAACGAAATTAAAAATATAAAGCTTCGAATAAATTACTTTTGTTGACAGAAAAGTCGACATTTATTTAAATCAAAATAAAATATGTTGTTTTAGCAAACACAAAATGAAAATTATTGAAACCTAATACGACATTTAATATGGACTCTGTTTGGATATTCGTTTATATTTTTTTAACTAATTCTTGAAACTTCGTAAAATTTTAAAATATTGATTCTTTTCTTTTAAACATGTTATTCTTCGGATTTAATATTTTTTGAGAATTTCTTTTCAGATTTGAAACGTTATAGAATTTATTATTTCACTTAATTATATATATCAAATCAAATCGGATATATATATATATATATACATATATATAATATATTCTATATATATACGAGATACCAAATTTACAATTTAAAAGGAAAAATCCATCTTTTGAGGTCTCTACTTTCGGTAAATTCATTTTAATTGTATTTCTTATTAATAACAATTAGTCATAAGGTGTTAAAATAAATTTCAAAGAATAACAAAAATATAAGATTACGATGATTAAAGCGGCTTTTTTAATTTAATTTGTGTTTTAATTTGAAAATGAAAATGTTTTATATATAATAATACTCATTTAATATTATTGATATTTTGATAAGAATAATTTGATCTGACAAAGTCTATATTGAATTTTTCAATTCCTATTATTAGTGCACCCTCTTCCTATATAAATTTCTCTTGTACACATTTTCAATCGCTTTTATTCATCCACTAAAGTTCAAATTGTTTTAAACTTATAGTGTGATGTTATTATAGTTTTTTCAAATATTAATTCATTAATTAATTTTAGGTTTATGTGGGAAATCAGTATTTTTGTAAGATTTACTAAAAAAAAATCTGGAGTGTCTCCACTCGACTATCTCGCAAATTTGAATTGGATTAAATAACATATATTAATTTAAATTAAATTAAATTAATTAAATTATAAATTAAAATTATTAAATAATATATAATCAACGCATGAAACTTTGTTGATGGCACCACGTCACGTGTTGGCGCTTGAGATTTGCAGTGTTAAAAAATTATTTCTGCTACTTTCAGCGATTCAATCAAGTTGAAATTCTATATATATTAGTTTTATACAATTATTAATCATGTGAAAAATTATCAAACATATATCTTTATTTTTACGGTCACTTTAGAAGAAAAAAAATCAAAACGTTGTAATTAATGACCCTCTTCTGGTTGAGCTACATTTCTCAAAATTTGATAGAAAACTATGAATTTTGAATAATGCCAATGTACCAAATTTCATCATTCTAGCTCAAACCGTTTTTGCGTAATCTTGTCTACATACACACACACACACACACAGAGAGACAGACATTTTTCTCAACCTTAGTGAAAATGATTCAGGAATCTTCAAAACGTATAAAAACATCAACATCTCAAAATCGAAAATTTTCGTGATCGCAATACTATCTCTGACGAGATAGTAATAAACATACATACAGACACACACATGAAAAATTCTAAAATCACTTTTGGATTCTAGAAATTTGAAAATATGCAAAATATGAGTAATGTACAGATGAAAACCTTATATATATATATATAGATTAATATTTGTTTTGATATTAACCTTTTATATATAAAATACTTTTTTCTTGAATGAGAATTTGCTATTATAGGCAATATTAGGTGAGTCACATGATAAGAATTTCTTTAGTTTTAGGAAAATCTTTCGTGTTTATGTAAGATAAACTAATAATAGAGACAATCTTCAATCAATCGATCCTCCCGAATTTTGTTTATTTAGCAAATCGTTTAGATGATAGCAAAAAAAAGAAATTGGGTTCTGGAGCGAAGCTCATTACGTCCTTTTCTAAACAATCATTATAAAAATTTGGAATATGATGTAATACAGTATAAATAAAAAAAAATAGATGTTAATTTACTTAATTGTTTAAAAATAACGAAAAGCAACTATTGTGCTTTACATAGTTTATTTTTAACATATTAATGATTAAACTTAAATAAAGGTGATGAATATCAAATAATAGAAATCTGTGTCAAACTCCACTTGAGAACTGCGCGCTGTGCATTTAATTAAAGGAAATTGTTTATTTTCGTTATTACATTAATACTTTAATTATTTTTAATCTTCAATCAAGGAAAAACAAAAGTTAAAGTTCTGATATTTTAAATTTTATAGTAATAATTGATAATAAGTTGACCTGTGGCCAGGTCCGAACCGACCGACGGTTTGAAATAAATTAATTTCCAGCTACAGAAACAATTTCAATTAATTTTCATATATCTATTAATGTAATAAAAAACAGATATGGATACATAAATAATAAATATAAACATTTTTAATTTTATTTTATTTTTAATATATATGCAAGACAAGGCTGTGACGTCATGAATGGCTGGATGACGTCATATAATTTTAAATCAAGAAAAAACTAATAAATATGATTTTTCTCGAGGATAAAACCAATACAAAGTGCATGATTCGTGGTGATATATAAAAAAATCTCCTCATGTGAAATTTGGTGTGAAAATAACCCTTCCCTTCCTATCGTCGATCGATAATACTACCACTTCCGGTTTCCGGAATTGCACCAAAAGTTGATCAATTCATCCCACTGATGCATTAAGTTAATATACCAAATTTCATCAAAATCGGTTGAGCCGTTCAGGCTGTACACATCTATACGGACGGACGGAAAGACCTCATGCTAAAAATACTTTTTTCTGTTTAGAAAATGCATGATTCGTGGAGATATGTAAAAATCTCCTCATGTGAAATTTGGTGTGAAAACAATACCTCCCTTACTATCGTCGGTCGGTAAAAAGAGATTCTTTCAAAAATGAATTATTGAAAAATCTTCTCGCTTTTATCTTAACTTACCTTATTTTCTTAATATTTTTTAAAATCTTGAACTTTTGATTGAACATATAAATATAATAAGAAAAGTATGTTAATCGCTCTTTGGGGGGAGGGGGGACATTAAAGGAGGGATCTCATTAAGTTTGATATACCTGGTCACCTCTCCTCTCCGCTGTTGAAGATGATGATACCGATGACGGTGACTATTCTAGTGACTAGTCATATAATAAAAATTTATTCTTAGGAATTAGTTGAAAATATTTTTAAGGTGAATTTCTTTGATAAATAATAAACACAAAAAAGAGATAAGATTAATTCTATTTTTTTTTTTAATAAGATAAAAATTTATTTATGTTTGAGATTTATAACATAAACAATTTTATTATATATATATATATTATATTATTATTATTATTATTAATATGATTTAGATAAAGTAGAAATTAATAAATAAATAAAAAATGATTTTATCAAACTCTTTTAATAAAACCATCTGTTGAATGAAAAACGAATTAACCAATTCTAAAAATTGAGTTGCAAGCTCAATGCTCTTCGATAAACAAAATAAAATTGAAAGCGTATTGATTAATTAATTAACCAAGAGGAATAAAAAAATTTTAAAATTATGAATATGACAAATAATCAGAAATAACCAAAAAATGAACATCTTTTACATGTTTCGCAGGTATTATCCAGCTATCTATCTCTGTTGCTCTACAGAACTCGAAAGTTCTTGGCCGCAGCAACCACACTTCTCCAAGCATCCCTATACTGAGCCACAACCTTCCAGTCCCTCTCTCACATCCTTTCCCACATTATCCACCCACCGTGTCCTTGGTCTTCCAAGTGGACGTTTCCCACTCGGTCTTCCTACCAATATATTTTTTGCCATTCTATCTTCTCCCATTCTAGCCACGTGTCCTACCCACCGTAGCCTTCTCGATTTTATAATGCTAACTATATCTGAAGATGCATAGAGGTCATGCAATTCATCGTTATGCAGTCTTCGCCATTCCCCGGTGACCTCATCTTTTTTGGCCCATAAATGCTGCGAAGAATCCTATTCTCAAATACTCTAAATCTACTCTCGTTACCTAAGGTCATAGACCATGTCTCACATCCATATAATACAACCGGTAAAATAATTGTTTTATATATTTTAACTTTTATCCCCTTTGATAATAATTTTGATGCGATAAGACCATTTATTGCATGATAACAGGCGTTTCCCGATTGTAACCTCGCTTTAAACTCACCTCGAATATTATTATCTTTCGTTATCACAGAATCTAAGTATTTAAATTTTTTTTTTTAATTTTTATAATTAAAAATATTGAATAAAAATCAAGCAATGAAAATAAAATATCAAAATAAACTGATTAAGAAATATTATACTCTATTATAACATACACAATACTTACGAACTATAGGCGGAGGAAATATTAGGAGGATATCAATGGGGGTTCAGACCAAAACGATCAAAATTAATTAAGATATTTTCATTATTACAGATATTAGAAAAAAACAGTATTATATTTCTGTTCACTAATTATTTGTAGACTTTAGTAAAACATACGTATGACTCAATAGATCTGGATAAACTTTTTCAAATTTTGATCTTCAAATTTGCCTTGAAGGTAGTAAAGAAAGAGTAAGAAATTGGGGAGACTGGACTGACCAATTGAACCAGGTGAGAGTAGATTCAGACTATTTATAGAATAGGATTCTTCCCAGCATTTATGGGTCAAAGAAAGAAGTCATGCAATTCCTCGTTATGCAGTCTTCGCCATTCCCCGGAGATATCATCTTTCTTTGGCCCATAAATGCTGCGAAGAATCCTATTCTCCAATACTCTAAATCTACTCTCGTCTTCTAGGGTCATAGACCATGCCTCACACCCATATAATACAACGGGCAAAATAATTGTTTTATATATTTTAATTTTTATCCCCTTTGATAATAAGCCCTATTAGAATTTAAGTAAATATTTAAAGAACCAATTTTGACTCGTCTGTAAAGAAAAATGTCTGCAAAATTTAGTTGTAGAAATGACATAATGATACAGACTACAGTCTAACTACTTTAGGACTTGTACTCATTCTCTTCCAAGTCAAATTAGCTTCAATGAACTTCATTTTCTTGTTTTAAAACAATTTATTATCTTATAATAAATTTATTTTCTTTTCTTTAAAATACTAATCATAATCTTATTCATTTAAATAAAAGATAAAAACATAATAAAATAAATTGCAGCCTTAATAAGAAGAATAAATGGAATTACATTTTTGCTCTCTCATTCTTTCTCTTTCTCTTTTCTAATTCATAACAAACCTTCAATTTATATTTGTTTGTTTGTTTAAATGTTTGTTATTTCAACAAACATGCATGCATGTCAATCGAATGATTCGGAGGAGTTCTAGCTGATGTTGAGTAAATTAAGTTGATTGGCTAATAGAATCATTGTCTCTGTGATCTTCTCTGCATTTACTGACAAAAGCGACGACTCTGCTGAAATACACATTCACAAAAACGTGTGAAGTGAATTGATTAGTCACTCAAGCGAAGAGAACTAAAACTCTCTTCCCAATTGGTGAGCATATATATATATTTTTATGTGTGTAGGTGTGTGTGTCTGCGTAGAGGGCGTAGAGCTTTAAAAAATGAGATAGATAGCCAATACGATTAAATGATATTTTTTTTCTTTTGGTTCCATTTTATTTAATCAATTTTAACGATTTTGTTTTGAAAAGGATTTAGTCTATAAAAAAATTTAATTTAATGAGATTGGCAAAATGAAATAACAAAAAAAAAACACTTTAGTTTTTATTATGTATGCATAAATTTAAATGTATGTTAATACACAAATATAGTAAAAGTATTTCATTATTTTAAATTAAAAAAGTAGTTATATATTTTATTATTGTACCTGTTTCCCCGAGCAGCCACTCGTTTCTTTAAAAATTTATTGTTTACTTAAAACATTTTTTTACTATCTCGCCAGAGATAGTATTGCGATCACGAAAATTTTCGATGTTGAGATTTTGATGTTTTTATACGTTTTGAAGGTTCCTGAATCATTTTCACTAAGGTTGAGAAAAATGTCTGTGTGTGTGTGTGTGTGTGTGTGTGTGTGTGTGTGTGTGTGTGTGTGTGTGTGTGTGTGTGTGTGTGTGTGTGTGTAGACAAGATTACGCAAAAACGGTTTGAGCTAGAATGATGAAATTTGGTACATGAGCATTATTCAAAATTCGTAGTTTTCTATCAACTTTTGAGAAATGTAGCTCATCCGGAAGAGGGTCATTACCTACAACGTTTTGATTTTTTTTCCTCTAAAGTGACCGTAAAAATAAAGATATATGTTTGATAATTTTTCACATGATTAAAGATTGTATAAAACTGCTATATATAGAATTTCAGCTTGATTGATTCGCTGAATTTACCAGAATTAATTTTTTAACACTGCAATTCTCACGCGCCAACATGTGACGTGGTGCCATCAACAAAAAGCCAAACATGCGCTGGTTTAATATTTATTATTTATAATTTATAATTAATTAAATTTAATTTAAATATAATATATTATGTTATTTAATCCAATTCAAATTGCGAGATAGTCGAGTGGAGACACTCCAGCTAATTTTTTTAAAGAATTTTGAGGGTCTATCCGATGATAGTAGTCCATTTTTGAAAAAAAATAAATAATTCAATTAATAGAAATGAAAATAATAGAAAAATAGAAATAAATGTATATTAATATTTCAATAAGATTATCTGAATTTATTTATTATTCATATTTAACGCAATATGAATGATTATTTTTTTATAAAAAATCTTAAAAGTAGAATATAATGTGTTAATAATGTTGGGATTTGAATGTGTTATATATATTTATTAATTTAATTAAGAAAAAAAAATTAACAAAAAAAAAATATGAGTTATTCTGTAAATGAGATCTATGCAGATCGATTCTTCAAATCTGTGTATTGCAAAAAATTGTATACACTATTTTTTTTTAAAAATCCCGAAAGATTTTTTATTAATCTAATAAGATGTATATAAGAATATATAAAAAATCTAAATTAATAAGAAATAAAATATTAATGAAAGATTCAGACTTGAATGAAATAAAATATAAATAAGTTGACCTGTGGCCAGGTCCGAACCGACCGACGGTTTGAAATAAATTAATTTCCAGCTACAGAAACAATTTCAAATAATTTTCATATATCTATTAATGTAATAAAAAACAGATATGTATGCATAAATAATAAATATAAACATTTTTAATTTTATTTTATTTATAATATATATGCAAGACCAGGCTGTGACGTCATGAATGGCTGGATGACGTCATATAATTTTAAATCAAGAAAAAACTAATAAGTATGATTTTTCTCGAGGATAAAACCAATACAAAGTGCATGATTCGTGGTGATATATAAAAAAATCTCCTTTGGTGTGAAAATAACCCTTTTCTTCCTATCGTCGATCGCTAATACTACCACTTCCGGTTTCCAGAATTGCACCAAAAGTTGATCAATTCATCCCACTGATGCATTAAGTAAATATACCAAATTTCATCAAAATCGGTTAAGCCGTTCAGGCTGTACACATCTATACGGACGGACAGACGGACGGACAGACGGACGGACAGACATCATGCTAAAAATACTTTTTTCTGTTTAGAAAATGCATGATTCGTGGAGATATGTAAAAATCTCCACATGTGAAATTTGGTGTGAAAACAATACCTCCCTTACTATCGTCGGTCGGTAAAAATAATTATTAAAGTGAAGTGTATAATCTCATATTGCAAACACACACACAAATGAAACATAGACTAATTTTGAATACATTATTATTATTATTATTATTATTAATATTAACAACAAAGTTTTAATTGCTTTATAACAAGTAAAATTTACTTAGAAAATACAAATAACAAGTAGATGAGAAATAATATATTATTCTGAAAAATAAGCTTTTTCAAAAAGAAATCTATTCAATTAATTGTCAAAATTAAAACCTAATTTGTTTTTATAAAATCAAACCTGGAATGGGAAATGAATGAAAAAAGAGCCTTAAGGTATAAAACTAAATCTAAGAGCTATGTAGTATAATAAAATGGGAATAGAATAAAAAAAAATTCAATATCAACAACTACAACAATCATTACATAATTTTTTTAGTTACCATCAAACCGCAAATCAGCAAAATAGTTTTTTTGTTTTGTTTTAATTTTTCGATTATTACTATCTCGCCAGAAAATTTTCGATGTTGAGATTTTGATGTTTTTATACGTTTTGAAGATATATGTTTGATAATTTTTCACATTATTAATAATTGTATAAAACTTCTATATATAGAATTTCAGCTTGATTGAATCGCTGAAAGTACCAGAATTAATTACCGACCGACGATAGTAAGGGAGGCATTGTTTTCACACCAAATTTCACATGTGGAGATTTTTACATATCTCCACGAATCATGCATTTTCTAAACAGGAAAAAGTATTTTTAGCATGATGTCTGTCCGTCCGTCCGTCCGTCCGTATAGATGTGTACAGCCTGAACGGCTGAACCGATTTTGATGAAATTTGGTATATTTACTTAATGCATCAGTGGGATGAATTGATCAACTTTTGGTGCAAATCCGGAAACCGGAAGTGGTGGTATTAGCGATCGACGATAGGAAGGGAAGGGTTATTTTCACACCAAATTTCACATAATGAGATTTTTTACATATCACCACGAATCATACACTTTGTATTGGTTTTATCCTAGAGAAAAATCATATTTATTAGTTTTTTCTTGATTTAAAATTATATGACGTCATCCAACCATTCATGACCTCACAGCCTGTTCTTACATATATATTATAAATAAAATAAAATTAAAAATATTTATGTTATATCCATATCTGTTTTTTATTACATTAATAGATATATTAAAATTATTTGAAATTGTTTCTGTAGCTGGAAATTAATTTATTTCAAACTGTCGGTCGGTTCAGACCTGGCCACAGGTCAACTTATTTTTTAACACTGCAACACGTGACGTGGTACCATCAACAAAGAGCCAATCATGCGCTGGTTTAATAAATATTATTTATTAATTTTAATTTATAATTTATAATTAATTTAATTTAAATTAATCTATGTTATTTAATCCAATTCAAATTTGCGAGATAGTCGAGTGGAGACACTCCAGATTTTTTTATATAGAATTTAGGTTACTACTATAAACCATTCTCAATGATATAAAATTTTGTGGAATTAAAAACAATATAATCCCTATTAAATCGTAATTTACATTTATCTTATTATTTTGGATACGTTAGGTTAAAATAAATATGCCATATATCATTCGAAACAAAATCTTATATAAAATTCATATACAATTTATATAAAATAGTGATTTGTGATTCTTCACGCAAATAACACTTTTCTCCAATTCCTGTTCACTCTCATATCAGCATTTCTTCAGTTATCAATTAATTTTCTTTTTGTCTATTATATTTTTTCTTTGTTGAAAGTAACAAAAAAGTTGAGATTATGTGAGAAATCGAAATATTCATACTCCCTTCATATAATAGGGATCCTGTTTGGGGGTAGAGTACCACTTTACTAAAAACTCCACAAAAAATCGATACTGTTTTGTCATCTTATCTCTCCTTTTCTCCCTCTTTTTTCTTTTTCATTAACAATTTCGTTATTAATATTCATTTATCAAATTATATTATAATTATATTTTTCTTCTCTTTTGAATCTTGAACATATATTAAAAAAAAATTATACTAGTAATTATGATAATTTTAAATAGAAAATAAAATTATTGAAATTTTAGAATTATCGCATAGCATGACTTAGAATATCAAAAATGAATCTTGATAATTCGAAGGTAATATCCATTAAGCCAAAAGGCGTATCTTTAGTATTCTAATTAAACTAAAATTCGTTTTTTTTTCTTTTCCTTTTGTCTATCTTTAAATGTTCATTCAAACCACATTATTATTATTATTTTTATCCTCAGAATTTAATTATTATTATTATTTCTTTTAATGGCACTCTGTTTCTTAGTGACAAGATTCCTATTTGCCCCTGGATAGAAGAAATAGAATAAATAAAAATTTTATAGCCATCGCTTTTTTTCATTTCAAATTTTATGTGATTCAGTCTTATTACTCTTTTTTTATATATCAAATAATATTATAAATCTATCTAACGATATAATATATATTGGTTTTAATTGCCATTTCAGCGAGTTTTTTTTTAATTAATGAAATTGGTTCGATCTTATGTTTTAAAGAATACTATAAAAATTTGTATAAGTAAATATATTTTTACATGAAATTAATTACGAATAATTACCAATATTTATTAAGGGAATTTTTATTAAAAGACCACACATTGTTTGTATAAAATTATTTATTAAATTAAAATAACTGTACAACGTTTCGACTGCTTATTCTGCAGTCGTTTTCAAGTAACGTCAGTGTTGGATGAGTAAAATTTGTCAGATTGAATGTCATATAATTAGTCTAGTGTGTATATATCTTGATTATAGAGAAATAATTTATTATCTTTATTGTAAAGACATAATGCACTGTCATACTTCTTAATTGTAAACTCTTGCTTTGACAATAGCTGCTGACTTCATGGTGATATTAAAAATTGGCCGGAGAAAATTGGAGCTAAAAATTGGCGCCATTATCACTGCCTATTTAAGAGGTGACGTGTCCCATCATGGGTCAGTCCGCTTGAATCGGAGCAAGCCAATGGTTACTTGAAAACGACTACAGAATAAGCAGTCGAAACGTTGTACAGTTATTTTAATTTAATAAATAATTTTATACAAACAATGTGGTCTTTTAATAAAAATTCCCTTAATAATTATCAAAATAACCACAAAAGCTTTAATAAATAAATTACCAATATATTCGTTTATATATAGTAAATAATAATTCAAAAATTTAATAATAAGTTTTTGAATAAACACGAGTAATTAAACATTTAAAATATTTCCTAACTAATAAATTGAATTCTCTGTGAAAAACAAATTATTTTCTATATCAAAATTATTTTCACATTAAAATTTTTACATATAATGGTAATATTTATTTAAATTAAATAATTAATATTTTTGTGTCTAATTAAATATACTTTTTATTTAATAAAATATACATATTTATATTATAATATAACTTTATTTATAATTATTTAATAGATCCTATATGATTTGAAATAAACACCTTCCTCTCTTGAAAACATAGAAAATCAATTAATTTTTTTTTTTTTTAATTATCTTTTGACAATCTTATATTGAATCATAGACTCTGCTACTTGTATTAAATTACATTATAGTATAAAAGTAGTTATACTATATTATTTTCTTTTACATATTTCTATACACTATTTATGTGCTATTAAATGGAAAGGTTTTTTTACAGTATTGGGTTGTATTAATGTTCCGAAGTCCTTATCAAAATCCATCAGTAGAATACTTCTTTGCAATGTTTTCATTAGACATATTATTGCGAGGAAGTCGGGAATGCGCTTGATTCCCAACACGTTTATGGCCTTGCTTAAATTCATTGCTTCAAATCTTCACTCCGGACCATGAAAGAGTAGCTTCCTCGAATTGGGTATTCAGAATGTGATAAATTTCTGCTGATTTTGACGTTTTAAATTTCATTTCATAATTGAAGTTTTTAATATAATTGGTTAAACCTCTAATATGGTCTAACCGATGAAAATAAAACCTATCCTAGAAGATTTCAAATATTTTTTAGGTATATGTAACTCAATAATTCTCTAAACCCCAATTTTCAAAAAAGTTATTTTCTTATAATAATTTATACATAGTATGAAGTATGTTATAATATTTAAACAATCAAACACAAATGAAATAACAAACCACATTATACATCAACTACACAGGTAATATTTTTATTAATAATTTATTATATTTCTTTGCGAATAAGAGACATCGACTATTTGACAATTTTGTTTTGTCAATATCTAGCTCATTTTGATAAAACAAAAAAACTAACACCTTAAAAGATTAAATCCAGTTTTAATTTTTTTACTATCTCGCCAGAGTATTGCGTTCACGAAAATTTTCGATGTTGAGATTTTGATGTTTTTATACGTTTTGAAGGTTCCTGAATCATTTTCACTAAGGTTGAGAAAAATATCTGTGTATGTATGTAACCAAGATTACGCAAAAACGGTTTGAGCTAGAATGATGAAATTTGGTCCATGGTCATTATTCAAAATTTATAGTTTTCTATCAACTTTTGAGATATGTAGCTCAACCGGAAGAGGGTCATTACCTACAACGTTTTTATTTTTTTTCTTCTAAAGTGACCGTAAAAATAAAGATATATGTTTGATAATTTTATACATGATTAATAATTGTATAAAACTACTATATATAGAATTTCAGCTTGATTGAATCGCTGAAAGTAGCAGAAATAATTTTTTAACACTGCAAATCTCACGCGCCAACACGTGACGCGGTGCCATCAACTAAGAGTTTCATATTTTTTATATATATTGTTATATATTTTAATTTATAATTTAATTAATTTAATTTAATTTAAATTAATATATGTTATTTAATCCAATTCAAATTGCGAGATAGTCGAGTGGAGACACTCCAGATTTTTTTTCCCTCTAGTCTATTCCAATAATAATTTTATTATTTTCAAATTAAACCTCGTTGTTGAAATGTTATTTTTTTATTTGTTTTTGTAATGTTATTATTCTTTTTCAATTCAATTTTGTTATGGATTTATGTTAAGAAATAATGGGCATCTTGTGAGTTCATATTTAATAGAAGTGGATGCCAGCTTTCTTATACGATTAGTGGCTATTGAAATGGTTGGAGACAGTTGGCAATCCTTTTGGGGGATGAAGACTGCTGGGGGTCATAACCTCTCTCTTTCTATCTCTCTTCGTCAATGGCTTTCCGATCCTATTAGTCTTCTACCACGCTCTAACAAATACCCATACACACACGAAATGACAATGATGGTGATCCCACGGAAGGTCGTCCAGGACCAAAACGCTTCTTTCACGGTCCATTTGCTACCGATAGAGTCAATAAAATAATGATTCAATTCGTTTAACTCAAGAAATATAGGTATATGAAGGTAAAAAAGAATATTACATACAAGTACTATACATTGCATATCTTGAAAAAATAAAAAGCAGCCGAATGAAACTTTAAAAATATTAAACCAATTTTCATTTTATTAATTCATGGTAGAATATTACAATTTATTGTGATTTTCAATTATTTCAATACTACCTTGTAAATTTATAAAGAATTATATGAAATAAATTATTCAAAATATGCTAAGGACAACCAATATGTAAGCGGCATCACACATATTCGGGTTTAGGTTATGTCAAGTTCGTTATCATAATAATTGATACAAACGAATAATAAAATTCTAAATCACCTACTAAAATTGTCGGAACATCGTTGTTATCGATGATCATCAGCAATGGTATTGAAATTATTTCTGACACCTTTATTATAGTATGTAGAACATAGCAGCCAAATAAATCCCATTCCTGTAGGTCCTAGTTATTCTACAGCTAGAATGTAGTCCTCAAGCGATCTTCCAAAATCTTGGGTAGGGTCGTCCAGGATGAACCACATCTTATCGAAATCCTAGGCATTAGAGATGAATTCATTTTCACCGATTATTCCGTAACTCGACATGGCACACCATCCGTTGAGGGTTGAGATTTCTCAATCGCGAAATGCGGTTTCTCAACCCCCCAAATACTCCAATTTTGCTTGTCGTCAAACCCATCAAATTGAAGTTTGAATTTCATCTTACCTCCCATAAGTTTAAGTTGTCATAAATATATATATATATATTATAGTTTTGAAAAATAAATAAAGAAATAAAGAGTTGATGAAATAATTTTTATGTGTCCATCTTCGAAAATCTAATAACTAATATAAAATAATATATTATATTTTTCAAAAAATTAACACCCTGAATCATTTCAAGGTTTTGATTTTGATATTATTTGATATTTATTAACATATTTTTCATCATAACATAAATTAAAAAAAACAAAAAAAAAAAAAAAAAAAAACGAAACATTTCCCGGGAAAACAAAACAAATTATTTTTCATGCTGATTATGATACTGATACCGAAATCTTTATTTATTAACTGAAATAATTGTAATAAATATAAAATACAAGTGTACATACATACATTGGTCTTTTGTTAGAATTTTTTTTTCCTTTTCTTTTTTTCTCTCCCTTTAATTTTTCTTTATAATTTCTCTATTTTTTGACTTTTTTTTACAGTGAACTCTGACTGCAAAATTATTTTGTATTTAACTTTTATATATATATATATATATATATATTGTAATGATAATCCAAAAATATCATTAATCCGTTAAAAATAAAATTTATTCTTTTAAATATAAATTTATTTTTATTGGAAGAGATTATAGTAATTCGCGTTTCCCCGAAGAGACGAGTTGGTGAAAAAGCAGACAAGGGCATTCGTTCAGGAGATAGCGTCCAGAGCAGACGGACTTTATTGGAAAGAAAAAAGGACCACCATACACCACTCCACTGATTATCGCTTATATAAGCACCGGCTACATCATTAACAAGAAATATTGTGTTTTCAAGAAGGAGTTGTTTTTATTATTTTTTTAATTTTTTATTTAAGAATTAAAAAAATATTTGTTTCACAACAAATATTGGTGTCTTTAATTTTTGTATAACTTCTTTTTACCGACCGACGATAGTAAGGGAGGTATTGTTTTCACACCAAATTTCACATGTGGAGATTTTTACATATCTCCACGAATCATGCATTTTCTAAACAGAAAAAAGTATTTTTAGCATGATGTCTGTCCGTCCGTATAGATGTGTACAGCCTGAACGGTTCAACCGATTTTGATGAAATTTGGTATATTTACTTAATGCATCAGTGGGATGAATTGATCAACTTTTGGTACAAATCCGGAAACCGGAAGTGGTAGTATTAGCGATCGACGATAGGAAGGGAAGGGTTATTTTCACACCAAATTTCACATAAGGAGATTTTTTTACATATCACCACAAATGTATTGGTTTTATCCTCGGGAAAAATCATCTTCATTATGTTTTTCTTAATTTAAAATTATATGACGTCACCCAGCCCTTCATGACGTCACAGCCTCCTTATTATGATCACGGGCAACGCCGGCTACTTCAGCTATATATTATAAATAAAATAAAATTACAAATATTTATGTTATATCGATATCTGTTTTTTATTACATTAATAGATATATTAAAATTATTTGAAATTGTTTCTGTAGCTGGAAATTAATTTATTTCAAACCGTCGGTCGGTTCGGACCTGGCCACAGGTCAATTTATTTTTGTAGTTCAGATCTCCGAGGCAGTTCACGCCGATTCAAAGTCCACCCTTTTCCATTACACATTTGTGACCAACCATTATTTATCTTAAAATTTTCCCCTGTCGATATCTACCCATATAAAAAAATCATTACAATATATATATAGATACTTAAAATTATATTTCACAAGCTTGGGTTTGTGTTAATTGCCATACCTGACACCTTGTTAAGGGTTCTATATAAAATAATTCTTGAATAGGTAACAATACTAAAATACACTATTGCACTTGACCATTTGGAAAGAGAGTAATTTTCCTTACACCCTTCAAATTAACCCCTCTCCATCACCTGCCCCTTAACTTAAATTAATATTCGTTGAGATCGAGTAAGGTAAAGACCTAATTATATTTTTTGATAAATAAATAAATATTATTATTTATTTATTCAAGAAATATATATACAATCATTATGTATGTTATTTCAATCCACCTTTTTGGGTGGTGACAAAAAAATAGCAAAAACATCCAAAAAGCAAACAAAAACAAAAAATGAGCAAAACATATTTACATATTTACATAATAACTAACACTCTGTCTCAACAATCATAAATGTCTTTAATTGACGGCACACATAATCACAGACTCAGAGTTTCAGTTTTCCATCTTTTTAGATATATACAGTAAAGAAAAACCAAAATAAGAAAAACAAAATACAAAAATAATGCCAAAAAAGAAAATAAATCGAAAATAATGAAAAAAAAAAACACACAAAGAAACAAAAAAAATAAATAAAAGGAATAACTAATCGTTACTTCTCTAATATGAAGGATCTCAGTTTTAGGCGACATTTCCCTTGATTGCATGTTATTTTCAACAAGTAAAAGAAAATAGTTATGTTTATGTTATATTTTGATGATTTTTTTTTATTTTTGAATTAAATTTATTTTATTTTTTGACAAAAACAACATTTATTTAACTTTTTCGTAAAAATTTTACAATTTCCACCTAAAATTTAGCATTTTTTATTATTTCCCGAGAATCCCGGGAAATGCATTTTTAAATTTCCCGATTCCCGGGAACGAAAATACTCCGGGAAAAGTAACCCTCTACCCTCAACCCAAACTTCAGGTCAATTAAAAACAATCGAACAAATGTTATATTTAGAGGTCCTTAAACTTGAATAATTTCTCAAATAAATTTTTTAAAAAAATAATCCAATGATTATTGGTTATTGAAGAAATAGTTATCATAAAAGAAATCTTTTTCTTTAAAGTGAGTTGAGAAGGAAAGTGTGTATGTGTGTCAAAAGGCTCCCCTTTTTCTTACACATAAACTCCCAGTGATTAATAATGAAGAAAACAAAGTGGACGATTGGTTGGAAATAGAACCTCCACTCGAAATGTAAAATTCAATTGAATGCTTACCCTACAAATAGATTCGTTTTAATATCAATGCAATGCATTGAGGATGATTGCTCATTGCCCAATGACTGTCCAGTGCGTGATTGACCAAACTAGATTTGATTACAACATAAAAAAAAAATTCATTTGATTTATCTTTTCTATCCACATATGACAACATAAATGTTTTTTTATTTAATGTTTAATTAGAAAACTGATATCCAACAGATTAAAAAATCAATTTCAAATAATTAAAAGGGAAATTAATACTTAGTAAAAAAAAAAAGAAAAAGAATTAAATCAACAAATGGGTTTGATGGCATTTCTCATTGGTAAAACTAGTTTGAAAAAAGTAGATTTTTCGATTAAACACATTTTTTTAAATTATCATTGAATTTTTTTCCTAGTATTAAAAAAAATATCTCACAAATGTGAGCTGTTGGAGTAGTATGAGGAAAAGAGGTTGTTGGGGGGTGTTGGGAGAATGGGGTAAGTGAGAAAGGATTACCGACAAAAACCAGAGAACGAGAGAAATATCACTAATATTGCTAAAGTTCTACTGGCTTTGAAAACGAAGCTTAACCACCATTCTCTCCCAACCACTCTTTTCACAACCCTACCCATCCACCCACACACCTCACCCTCTTTAACTATATTGGATTCTACTTCACGCTTGCAAAAGCATTTGTCGATTCAACAGAATTTCTCGGCGTGGTAATTGTTCTGAAATAAACTTAAATAAATAAATACGTTTTTATTTTTGTTTTAGAAACTAAGAGAATTTAATTTAAAATAATCTTGAAAAGATACTATTTTTACATATTTATTTTATAATCATTCAAATTCTTTGGGATTTATTTTATTAAATTTAAAAATGAAATTTTTGGTATATAAGGGAATTTTGTAAATAAAACCACATATTGATATTTGTTATTGTAAATTTATTCAAAAAAATACAAAAAATACACAACGCTTCGATTGCTACTTCTGCAATGTGTGTATGTGTTTGATTTTTTTTTTCAATTAGTTACTGCCAGCATTCGCATGGTGGCGCTAAAAACAATAGAGTTTAGCAGTCTGTTAGATGGTCTCTGCACTGTGTCCGAGCGTCCAGTGCAGTCCACAGACCATCATGGCGCTAAAAACTCTATTGTTCTCGATGAAACAAAGTTTTTGGCGCCACCTGCAGGCGCAGGCAGTGGATAATTGAAAAAAAATCGGACTTGTATATGTGTGTATGTGTTTGGTCTTTGCTGTAACAAAGTTTTTGGCGTCACCATGCGAAAAATCGGGCTTGTGTGTATGTATGCGTGTTTTTTTTTTATTTTATTGGGAATTTAAATATTATAGATTTTCCAGTTAAGTGAAAAATTATTTTTTCAGAGATAAAACTAACATTTAAGCAATCAATTATGCTTTTTTAAAAAATGTATAAGTTTTATACCCTAATAAATAATTTTTCCCTTAGCTGGAAATCCTGCAATTTTTTATGTCATTTACATATCTAAAATAAACGAATAATGTTCTATGTAATATCTAAGATTTATTTGAAAATAAATTAAAATTATAAAATGCTATTTACAAATTATGTTATGAGTAAACACTAGTCATATCTTTTTCACACATTGTTTTGTCATATATTGAATTTAATTTTCGCAATAAATTAATTGCTCTGTATTTTAATACATTTTTGCTCAGTAAAAATTTCCAAATGGCCACTATTTTATTATTTTTTCGCACAATAAAATTTTTTAAATTGCTCTGTAATTCATGCCTAGTAAAATAAATAAAATCGTTCAGTATTTGATGCTCAGTGTAAATATGACTGATTGCACCGTATAAATCACTGAATGTACAGTAAATTTTCTGTATTATAATAGTGATGAATTCCTCCATTCTATTTAAATATAGGTATTATTTTAATTTTATTTTTAATTTACATTTTTTAAAAAAATTATTTAAATATATAAATGAAATATATATTTATATCTGGTATCATATCGCTCAAGAAAATATAATGAATTTGTTATTATTTACTTTTTTATGTAGATTTATAATTGAATTTAATTTTGAAATATTGATACAAGAAAATATTTCAGCTCACGAAAATTTTCAGTGGTTCTAAAACAAAAAATGTGAACTTAGGATAGCACACAACACACACACAAGCCCGATTTTTTTTTAAATTATCCACTGCCTGCGCCTGCAGGTGGCGCCAAAAACTTTGTTTCATCGAGAACAATAGAGTTTAGGGGGCCAGGTCCAGTGGAAAGTAAGGGCTGATAGTTAATATAAGACCTAGGTCGTCAACCAGATGGCGCTCGGAACGTGCTTACAATTTCAAAATTACAGGAGAAAAAATAATTATTCTTAAACAATTAATTTAAAGATTATAAACAAAACGTGAATAACAATTATTTTATGAATAAATTGAGTTCTATAATTTTACTTTATTTATTATATTAATATTAAACTTAAGCAAAAGATTTTTGGCGTGAATTCAAACCGGTGTTGCCAAAAGATGATTCTCAACAAATGAAAAGCGTTGAAATATAATTATCTAAACAATAAAGTTTTGTCTTTGTTCATGTTATTCTTATGTTTCATCAATTCTAGGCTCTATTTAATCTTTCTTTTCCAATAATTATGTTTAATGTGTAGAATTTTTGTTGTTTCTAACTCTATCACATGACCACATGTTCAGCAAAAGCAGATTGATTGCAATTTTTTAACCTTATTGCTCTGCTGTGCTCATTTTCCCTAGTTGAGACTTTTCTGCCTGTCTCACCAATATATACCATCCCACACTTACTCTGCACTTCGTATACGCCTGCGCTCTCTAATTTTATTTGGTCCTTTAGTCTTGTTGTGAGAGAGGACATCTTCAAAAGAGGCTTGAATACACAACTCTGAGGCCACCCTGTTTTAATACATGACTTATTCTGTCTGTAGTGCCTCTAATGTACGGAAGAGTAATCAAACCTGTATATTCAATGGATGGTTCCGACCGCAATCGTTTAGTGCCATTAAAATTATTTTCTATTTTTCCTTTGGAGAAACCATTCTGTAAGAGAGCCGATCTTAACCGATTCTCCTCTATGGCAAGATTACTCGGGGAGCATATTTTAAGGGCCCTTTGGTGTAAAGTTTTTACTATGCCTGAAATTTGTGCGAGATGATGGTGTGAACTGGCATGTAAATATCGTAAGAAAGATTAGTTTGGTTTCTTATGATTAAAACATCTAGGAAGGGGAGGGCTTTGTTTGATTCTCTCTCGATGGTGAGTTTAATATTGGGATGGATTGTGTTACGATCCCATCATTACGTTCATTAAAAATGCAACGATTTTTATGACCTATGTATGCTCAACACGCACTCTTGTAAATAAAATTCCAGCCTAACATAAAAACAATCAATTCAAAGATGTTATTTTAAGTTTTAAATGAAAACGACCTGGTAGTTTTTTGATTTTTTTAAAAGAAAAAGAGAAACGAAAATATGTTAGTTCAGAACTCTCAGAAATCTTCATAAACAAATGAAAATGGTGCCTCTTAATGGTTATAATAAACTCTTTTTAATCAGAAATCATCAAAAAAGAACGAATACATAATAATCTTTTTGTCAATGTCACTAAATGTCAAATCCCCCATTCCTTGTCAACGTCCCTTTAAATATTGTCTAAGTGTTTATCATAATTGCAATTATAATATTATCTTATTTACTAGCAAAAACTGTATATATATTTGTATTTTTGAGATATTAAACCGCTTTAAGGATTTTTTGGAAATGCACACCATAGATAATTTTTATAATGGAAAATCGATCTGTAGTGGTTTTAGCTTTTGTTTTCTTAATTGAAAATAAGAATTTTAATAATAAAAAAATGGCGGCGGGCAACGCTGGACAGCTCTTCCTTAAATACAAAATATTATAAATAAAATAAAAATAAAAATATTTATTTTTTAATAATGTTTTGTAATCAAATTACGAAATATATATTATGTTATATGCACAGGCCATACTTTTCTGTCTTTTGGTGCATTAATACGTACATTTAAGAGCTGTATGTTATATTATTATTTTTGTTGATTTATGTTCTTTTAAATTATTTGAAATTGTTTCATATATTTTGTCGTTTATTTATTTTAAATAATAATCTTAATCTTAAATATTCATAGTTCATAAGGCTCGGTGAACCAGGAACTTATAATCAGTGGCGGATTAAGTTGATTGGGGGCCCGGGCAGTAAAATTGAACTGGGCCCTCTGTTATCTTATCTTATTATGCTAGCTAAAATTGTATATATCTATCTATTTATCTATCTATATATATTGGTTCTCAAAAACCGCTCTAACGATTTTTTTCAAATTCACACTAGATATAGTATTTATAAAGAAAAATTAAGTTTTATTGATGATATCTCTTGAAACATACAGCTTCATTATTAATTTCTTAATTGAAAATTATATATGGAAAACGTCAAAATTGGCATCCATTTTTATTTGTATTAATATTTTTTTTTATTTAAAATATTTTAAAATTTATTATTTAATTTCGAAATAAAATTAAAAATATTTATTTTTAATAAAATATATATAGATATTTATTAATCTCTCTCAAAAAAAAAAAATAAATAAAAAACATCAAATACTGCTAAGACAGTAAAAAAATGACAATTTTTTATCTAAATATATATAGTACAGAGGCTAAAGTGATGTTTTAACCAGTGGATTTCGTCGGTTCGAAACTCGCCGGGTGAATCGTTATTTAAAAATGAAAATAATGATTTTGTTATTTTTTTTTCTTTTTATCTATTGTTTACTTTTTAATAAATTACTATTTTATATTTATTTATTCATTGTTCTTTTATTAATTAAGTTTTAGATAGTTTTATAATTTTTAATATTTTTTCAATAAAATATTATTTAATATTAAATTATTAAAGCTTTGGTGGTTGTTTTTATTTATAACGGAATTTTGTAAATTAAACCACATATTGATATTTGTTATTGTAAATTTATTCAAAAAATATTTTTTGTATTTTTTGAATAAATTTAAATAAAATATTTTTTGTATTTTTTGAATAAATTTACAATAACAAATATCAATATGTAAATAAAAATACAAAAAATATTTTTTGAATAAATTTACAATAACAAATATCAATATGTGGTTTAATTTACAAAATTCCGTTATATTATTTAATATATTTATTAATATTATTTTATTTATTATTATTGAGTACCCGAAGTTCCATTCATTTTAATCAGATTGATGCAATGATGCAACAGTTAATAATTGTAATATTGTAATAAATTTCTATCTTGAAAATTGTTACATATTATTCAGGATATTTTAAAAACAATTTCTTTCTTTAATTAATTTTCATTTTTTCTATAAGTCAGATATATTTCCAAATATTAAATAATTTTTGAAGTGAAAACTTCTTTAGCGGCGTTGAGCACTTTTGCGGGATGGGGAAAAAGTATAGAACTCGCGTGATCGTGACCAACACCATGAAGCTAGCACATTACGTCTGCTTTCAAATTTCTTATAACAGAGCGCGAAATTTGAATTGTCATTAGAACTGTTTTATAATTCTTATCTCTAACATATAAATATATATTTATTATGTAAAGTTCATTTCATATATACATATATAATCAAAATTATACGAAATGAACTTCACATAATAAATATATATTTTATGTTAGAGATAAGAATTATAAAACAGTTCGTATTGCAATATTTTAAACAAAGTTGTGTATTTATATATATATAAATATAAGTTACAAATTTGTTTAAAATATATGTTTAAAATAATATATAAGTTATATATATATACATGCATATGAAATTCATCTTTCTCGTGAAATAGCGCGAATTTCGTCTGTTTTAAAATTTCTTACGCAGAAGTTTTCACTTCTGTCGGCCAGTCCCACGACTGCCAATTTTGCTTTTTTAATTCCGAAAAGCTGCAAAGCACGTTTTTTTGTCTTTAGTTTGTTTTATAACCACTTGGGGCGCTAAACAGTTTTTCAAAAAAACACTATAGAAAAAAAATATATGTACCTATATATTATATATTTATGTATTATTGAGGAGCACAAGTTCATTAATTTTAATCAGATTGATGCAAATGTGTAACATTTAATAATTGTAATAAATAATTAAAGAATTGTGTATCAATATTTTTTAAAGGGTAGAGCGAGAGCTCGGTGTCCCAGGTATTAATATTACCAGCCAAATCCAATAATAATGAATCATTTTTTTTAACTTAAGTACCGAGCCGAGGCTCGGGGTCCCGGTACTTTACAATTATAATTGAAAGGCAAATTTTGTTTATATTATAATTCAGGCTGTTTTATACTTACATATATAGTACTTATGTAAAAAATACATAATTTTTACTGTGATCGAAATTGATTATATTTTCTTAAGTTAGTCGGGGTTCAAACACGACCGAATAAAGATCTGTTGTTCAATAAAGATCTGTATCAAGAATAACTTGTTTTATTTAAACTCCGATTATCCAAAAACTCAACAGTTTTTTTAAATTTTTTTTAAGGAAATATTTTTATTTAGGTTTCGGTGGGCCCCTCGGGCTGGTGGGCCCCGGGCGGCCGCCCGATCCGCCCGGCGTTTAATCCGCGCCTGCTTATAATTATAATATAATATAGAAAATTTCTTATTTTATATTACTAGACTTTTGTGTCTAAATGTGAAGTTCTACTATTAATTACCAATATATTATTTAATTATTAAAATAACTATATGTCTAATTATTTATAAATCTACTTTCATCTATTTATATATATTATAAACACTGATTGTATTTACTTTATAATAAATAAATATAATAGATTTAAGATATAGTAAAGATGAATTTTATTTTGAACATTTTAGATCTGCAAAGCTTTTGGAATGCTGGTTAATATTCATTTAGTTTCACAGTTTTAGACATGAATGAATGAAATACTTATATCAAAAACTCTTTCTATGCCAATTTGAAATGACGTAGAATATTCCCATCCCTTCACTCTTCCATCTTCACTCTCCATCTCTCTTATATATATATATATACTCTTCCCAAATGCTTTTAAAACAACCTTATCTCGAGTGTTTGATGAATACTTTTGTTTCAGTTAGAGAGAGAGAGAAATATCCCACATTAAGCTATTTTAAAGCTATGGCAAACCTCTGAAAATACCTACAATACAAGGCAATCTATTTAGAAAAACATAATTTTAATTTTGAAGATTAGAAATACATATTTAATTAATTACTAATCAAATGACCAATATACTAATTAAATTAAAATAAACCTCATAATATTTTATAATTTTTTTATAGTATTGATAGAGTTATCAAATATCATACATTTATCTATTTATAATAAATAGCAAATTTAAATTTTTATAATTATTTCTATTATATAAGTCATTCCCAATTCTTTTGAATATTATTTAGAGTTATTATTATATATTCGATTTCATAAACTTACATTCAGAGAGTACTAGACTATTACTAAGTTATTGTTCATTTTATTTATTATTTATTAATTTAATTATAGACAGATTTTAATTACAACTTTTTTTTGTTTTAAAAGAATATAAATTATTAAATAATTGAGTAATTTTAAGTATTAAAAAAAACCAATCGTAAAAATACCTGCATTTTTAATCGATTCCATTAAAAATCGATCAAAATCGTCCTATTAATTAGGATAAGGGAGGAAATGTCCAAGAGGCTTTCATTAAAATTTAATCACCGGAAGTGTTTGTTTACTTAATAAATTTTTCTAGTTTTTAAAAACAAGTTTAATGATTTTGATAGGCATTCAACAAGGACAATTACTTCTGACTTTTCTAATGAAATTCGTAAAATTAAAAATTATAAATAAACCTACTAATAAAAATAAAGTTATTCTTTTTATGATTATTTAATAATTTATTTTTTATATATTTTCGTTGTTATTATTATTTTATTTTAATTAAAATAATAAATTTATTGATTCAGAATTCATAGAAAGTCCGATGACTACAAAACATATAAATTATGGTATTATTTTATTTTATTAATAAAAAAAAAAACAATTTTGATGATTTTTTTAATAAATAACTACTTAATTAATTCAAGAGTGTAAAACTAGTTTTTCTATCTTCATTGAATTTTGAGGGGATAAATTGAAGTGTTGGTTGAAAAAGACAATGTTTGAATTTATACCAAGGATGATGATTCTAATCATAAAAATAAAATATTAATGATATAATCTAAAAAAAGTAACCTATATAGGGGTAATTTTCAATATTTATGTTAACCTTTTAATTTTCTATTTAAATTAAATTTCAATTATTTTATCTTCAAAAAAATATAGACATTATGACAAAATTATGAACATCTAATGTCTAAGAAGTGAGATTACATTGAAAATTTCTAAAAAGCATTGCAAAATAATATTCTACTTTTGAATTACAATTAATACTTACGCTTGTCTAATATTCTCTCTTTTGATATTATCTGCATTGTTCTTAGACTATAATCATTTAAAAGCTTTGCTTCCTCTTACCTTCTTCACCCCTTCGATCCTGGTTATTCTCCTTCTATTTATCATCATCCATTTACAAAAGATGCTTACGCATTTTTTTTTTCATTGAAATGAAGCAAAAATGGTAATTTTTCATTAAAGAATTTTAATTTGTTATGAAATTAAAAAAATACAATTGTTATTTCATTTTGAATGTAAATTAATCTTATATTATATTTTCCTTGTTAATTGTTATTAGCTATTTTTTTTTTAACTCACATCATCTTACACCTTACAGGATCAATATATTTGAGTCACCTCCATACAATTATTATTCTTTTTTACTTTTCTAATTTTCATTACTTTCTTGTCCTACCCACTCAATTGTTTATTGATTTATCCATAAATAATCACTAATCTTTCTTTTCTTAAACTCTCTTGAAAATGGGGCCAAAATGGGCGCCGAAACGTCGAGATCCAAATCTCCCAATCAAACGTGAAAAACCCGAATATAATTTATCATAATATATATAATCAATGTCATTCATTAAGACTGGCAAAAAATCTATTTGTGGAGAGGTCAATTGGAATCGAAGGACGCGGTACTATGTAGAAAGGGACATAAGAGATGTGGGAGTTGAATGTGAGTGGATAGGGATATGGACATTTGGAGAACTGTGGTTGCTGCGGCCAAGAACTTTCGAATTAATTGGATAGTCATTGATTAATTTTATCAACCTTTATTGGACCATAATATCAGCAGCATTTTATTTTCAAAATCTCCAATCCAGCTAGTAAAATAAAGTGATCTTGTTTTTAGATGCTAATAAGCATATATAGAAATGAAAATTATGTCTTTGAGCCAAATATGGAATTATGGAATTAGAATAATTTTAATGGAAGAATCTCTGAAAAACCAAATTAAGATTTTTTAACAAAAGTTTTTTTTTTTGTGTATTTGTGAAGAGTCATTCTAATGCAGGGATTCCCCAGGTGACTTTCAAGGAACATTAGAACCTTGAAATGCTTAAAAGATGGATTTATGATACATTTGAAAATTTAACAAATAAAATTTTATAATAATATAAATATACTATTCTTTTACTCAATTATCAATTCTCATTTATAAATGTAAAAATATTTGTTTTCGAATTGATTGAAATTTAATTTTTTTTTCTCATTTATAACTATATACCTATAATTATTAAAAAATATATTTTTAATTTGTTTAAATGAATTATTTAATAGTGACGAATATAAACAATTTAAAATTTAATTTATTACTAATTGCTAGACTATAAAGTTGGCTATACTATTTAACATAGTATTCCACTATCACCTCTTGCTTAGATGTAAAGATTCCTGTAAGCAATATAAACAGCTTGTAATTAATAAAAAAAACATTAAAAGTAAAACAAATTCAACATCTATATTAAATAATAAATTTACTCATTTCTAATAAATAGAATTAGTCAGACATTCCTTACAAAGAAAACAAAAATAAATACGACATCCGATTTAAGTAAAACATTAATTGCATTTGAATAAAGTACCTTTTAATTAAAAAAACATATAAAATAACATTTGTATATATTTAATTAAACCCCTTAATTTTATTCACTTCAAAACAAAAACTACTATATTCAAAATACACATTCTTTTATTTGTTTATCCTGTTTATACAATTCTCTTCCAACTGAACTGGTCGTTGCTCAATTGGCGTTCCCGTAAACACACAAACTTCTCACTAAAATTTCTTCCTTCATTCAAACCAATCCCGACAAAATAAAAACTTCTCCTTTCCTTATCTTCAATCATAAATCCAGTTGATACGTGAGCAACACATTACTTTCATTTATACAATCATTTTTACCGACCGACGATAGTAGGGGAGGTATTGTTTTCACACCAAATTTCACATGTGGAGATTTTTACATATCTCCACGAATCATGCATTTTCTAAACAGAAAAAAGTATTTTTAGCATGATGTCTGTCCGTCCGTCTGTCCGTCTGTCCGTCTGTCCGTCCGTCCGTCCGTATAGATGTGTACAGCCTGAACGGCTCAACCGATTTTGATGAAATTTGGTATATTTACTTAATGCATCAGTGGGATGAATTGATCAACTTTTGGTGCAATTCCGGAAACCGGAAGTGGTAGTATTAGCGATCGACGATAGGAAGGAAAGGGTTATTTTCACACCAAAGGAGATTTTTTTATATATCATCACGAATCATGCACTTTGTATTGGTTTTATCCTCGAGAAAAATCATATTTATTAGTTTTTTCTTGATTTAAAATTATATGACGTCATCCAGCCATTCATGACGTCACAGCCTGGTCTTGCATATATATTATAAATAAAATAAAATTAAAAATGTTTATATTTATTATTTATGTATCCATATCTGTTTTTTATTACATTAATAGATATATGAAAATTATTTGAAATTGTTTCTGTAGCTGGAAATTAATTTATTTCAAACCGTCGGTCGGTTCGGACCTGGCCACAGGTCAACTTATTACATTTTTCTTGGAATTTTCTACCAATGATATTATCAATTTCGTATATGCTACTGTATTTTATATAATTTTTTCTGATTAATGAAAATGTTAATTATCTTAATTCAAAAACAAATTTAAGATAGTATCTTGAAAATTCGCCACTCAAAATTCTTCAAAATAAATCAAACTTATATTAAAAATTTTATTTTTTATTCTTAGTTCAAAATTTCATATAGATTTGTATATCAAATATACTTAGAATTTTTATAGATATAAAAAAAAATTTAATCTTCATGCTGCACACAATTTTTTTAGATACTGAAAGAGATCGT
This sequence comes from Labia minor, assembly GCA_963082975.1. Lineage (NCBI taxonomy): Eukaryota > Metazoa > Arthropoda > Insecta > Dermaptera > Spongiphoridae > Labia > Labia minor. The sequence goes on from OY720347.1 coordinate 68,767,181, forward strand.
TAAATAGTCATTAATTTATTTTTTCGCCCACATTTATTGAATCCCGCTTTAATCTGCAGCTAGAAAGCAAGTCAATGACCTAATTCATTTATCATAATATGCCATATGTTGCGACTACATATCAAATTTTCCTTCAGTTGGTCTAACTGTTAAATGAACATATCAAGTTTAACACCATACAACTTTGGGGATAATATTTAAGTATAATTCTGTAGTATATATTAAATATATTCTAGTAATTAATAAAAGATTAATTCAATTTTTATTTGAAATTTAGATCTATATATTTAATTGAAAGGAGACGCATTATCACCAATTTCATTTAATTTAGTTCTGGAATATGTAATTAGACAAATTGGGGAAAAATCAAACGGAATCGAATTAAACAAAAAAAAAATCAAGTATTAGGTTACGCAGACGACGTAAATATAATAGAAGATTCGGCAATTGCAATTAAAGATAACTTAGAAAAACTAATCGAAGCAGGAAAAGAGGTGGGACTAGAAATTAGTAGTGCCAATTTAGTAACCAAGAGGAATAGTATTAACACACAAAGTCTTAACATACAAAATGTAGAATTCGAAAATATAGAAAAATTTAAATACTTAGGTTCTGTAATCACGAAGGATAATAATATTCGAGAAGAATTTAAAGCGAGGTTGCAAACGAGAAACGCGTGTTTTCATGCAATAAAGGGGCTTATCGCGTCAAAATTTTTATCAAACTGGATAAAAATTAAAATATATAAAACAATTATTTTGTCGGTTGTATTATATGAGAGGGTTGTGGCTCAGAATAAGGATACTTGGAAAAGTGTGGTTGCTGCGACCAAGAACTTTCGAGTTCCCTAGAGCAACAGAGATAGATAAATATTTAATTGACAATTTTTATAGTAATTTTTACTTATGTGTTTATTATAAAATATTAAAATTAAAATTTTAAATCATTACATATATATTCAAAAAAAAAAACTGATATTCAAGAAAGGATTCTAAGGAAAATAAAATACAATAAATCGTTTATTTGATGAATTATCTATTTATTTGCTTTTTTTTAGTCTCGTGCGCATGCCAAATGATAATTTGATAAGGTGGGATGTTTCTGTCAGAGATGAATTGCTGTTTAAAGCACGTGATTCGTATTGGCACGTGGTATCCCACACCTTTTGGTGGGAGGGGAAGGGGGTTTGTTTGCCTTCTGTTTTGGACATATGATTATTTCCTGTCCATGTCAGACACATATATCTTTTCATATATTAATTCTATATAGAATATATATGTAGAGAGAGAGAGAAATGTGGAAATTGATTTTTTAATTCTTCAAATTGCATCGACGTTGATTTTTTACTTCCTTTGTTATTTCTATTATATATTATTAGTATAATCGTTATGAAGATATACCAAAGTAAGATATATTTGTTAGATCGGCAATGTTTAGATAAAATTCAAATTTTATATCCTTATAATTAAAAGTTGAACATTTATCAAATACAATATTTGAATTTATATTTCATAAAAAGAGGGTGTACTACGAGGGCATATCAATAAGTCCTTGACTTCTTGAATAAAACACAGGTTTTAGGATAAAATAATATTACTTTTCAACGTAGTCCCCTTTGAGCTCTATACCATTCGTTCAACTTTCTCCAATTTTTTTATCCCTTCCAAAGATTAAGAAATTAATTTGTTTGTGAGATGATTTCATGGTTGGAGTAAAATCCATTTCTTCAGGTTTGGAAAGAAGAAATAGCCACTCAGGGCTAAATCCAGAGAATAGGGCGGATGAGGGAACAATTCGTATCCATGGATTTTCATGGAAATTCACTTTTACGAGGTAGACTGCTATTAATAGATGTCAAAAAAAACTAAAAGACCCAACTGGTTTAAATTTCGACAGGAGTGGTTGCCTGCTGGCAGGAACAGTGTTGCCATTCCATTTAAGAAGGAAATTCAAAAAGTCACGGACTTATAGATCTACCATCGTACTTAGTACATAGATAAGGTGGATCATATGTTCCGTTTTCAACAGGACAGTATCGTTTTTACTATCTCGCCAGAGATAGTATTGCGATCATGAAAATTTTCGATGTTGAGATTTTGATGTTTTTATACGTTTTGAAGGTTCCTGAATCATTTTCACTAAGGTTGAGAAAAATGTCTGTGTGTGTGTATGTGTGTATGTATGTGTGTGTGTGTGTGTGTGTAGAAAAGATTGCGCAAAAACGGTTTGAGCTAGAATGATGAAATTTGGTACATGGACATTATTCAAAATTCATAGTTTTCTATCAACTTTTGAGAAATGTAGCTCAACCGGAAGAGGGTCATTACCTACAACGTTTTGATTTTTTTTCTTCTAAAGTGACCGTAAAAATAAAGATATATGTTTGATAATGTTTCACATGATTAAAAATTGTATAAAACTGCTATATGTAGAATTTCAGCTTGATTGAATCGCTGAAAGTACCAGAATTAATTTTTTAACACTGCAAATCTCACGCGCCAACACGTGCCATGGTGCCATCAATAAAAAGCCAAACACGCGCTGGTTTAATATTTATTATTTATAATTTATAATTAATTAAATTTAATTTAAATATAATATATTATGTTATTTAATCCAATTCAAATTGCGAGATAGTCGAGTGGAGACATTCCAGCTAATTTCATATTTACCGACAATAAAATTTAGAGGTCAATTATTAAAAAAAGTTTGGTATCCTCTGCGTTAATGTTTTAAAAGAAACTTTTTGAAATGATTATTATTATATTTTAATATTATTATTATTAAATAGATAGAACGAACAGAAGATATATTTCTTTTTCGTATAAAAAATTTTTAATTGAAAAAAAATAACATTTTTTTTTTAGTTAAATTTCTAAAATTATTTTTACTCTCTTAATGTAGGGTGACCATACATACAGTTTTGAACAAAACAGTAATATTTTTTCATATTTTTCTACCGTTCAAGAAAAAGACGAATATACGAGGGTCAATCAATAAGTAAAGAGACAAATTGCTATAGCTCAAAAACTGTTTATTTGGTTTTACAAAATTCAACATAATCACCCCCACAACTGACAGATGATAAACTTCAAAAATTGGGTTCGTAGATCTTACCTCATCCTGCCTACAGTCCCGACCTCGCCCCCATTTGATTTTTACCTGTTTAGACCACTCAAAGACGCCATACGGGGAAACGATTTGGTGTGGGATCATTATGTTGAAAAATAGCTTGAATTTTGTAAGAATCAAATAAACCGTTTTTGAGCAATAGCAATTTGTCCCTTTACTTATTGAATGTCCCTTGTATATATTTGTTCATTTAGGTTTCTGTTGAAGTTTTTATTTTTATGAGAAATTATTTCTGGGTTATTTTCAATTTTGGGAGATTTAGGTCTCGATGTTTCACTCCCATTTTGGGGCTATTTTCAAGAGTAAATGACTCTCATAATATATATACTAAGTTTTTCAATAAGTTGGCGGAACGGAAATGAAGAAACCAGTTTTATTTGAATATACTTTGAGATTATAAATGATATTTAATGACTGGTTAAAATTTATTAATTATTTAAGAAAATGAAATTTTTATTTCATATTCATGTTTTGTCATCCAAATCTGAAGAGTGTGCAAAGTTTTAGTTCGATTGGTCAACTGCAACTACATTTTCATAACCTCTGCTATCTCTCTCATTTTGATTCGGCGGTCGTCTAACACCATTTCGTTAACTTTAGCAATGTTATCGTCAGAAGTTGAAGTTTTTGGACGTCCCGAACGATCATCGTCTCCCAAGCTCTTACGGCCACGTTTAAACTCAGCTGCCCAAAATTTAACTGTGGTAAATGATGGTGCAGAGTTCCCATACACAGAGTCCAACTCATCTTTAATTTGCGTTGGCGTATTGCCTTTCAAAAACAAATATTTAAAAACACTATCAGGTACTTACTCAAACGACTGTCAATTAAAAACTGAGCTTCCAAAATGGCCGAAACTTTGATGAGTAACTGTTAATAGACGCACAACTACACTCACTAACAAGTTGCGCCATCTTCGTGTTGAGGTCGGAAACTTTTCAGACCACCCTCATTTATTATATTATATACTACACTACTAAAATAAAAGTAAAAATAACACTATATTTTTAGTTTCTTTTTATTATTTCTTCTCAAAAATTTTTAAACTCTAATAAATGCATGTAATGAAATCACACACTTTAATTTATCTTTCAATCATCTTATCTCTTTTTTCTCATTCACATTTCGACAATTATACAATTCAATGTTTTTTTTTTACATTTGTTTATCTAATCTTGAAATATTTTATGTATGTTATATTTCATAAAACCAGGATATCATACTACCTATTCCACTGAAATTTAAATTTTTTTGGATCTTAATTTTTGCTTCTAAGTTATATTAAATACGAATGGATATTTTAGAAAAACCTAAGGCGTCGTAAATACTCAACATATATAGGACTGATCAATTTTAAATTAATTTTTACATATTTTATATAAATAAAATGGATTCTTTAAAAAAGAAAAAGAAAATATTTATCTTCTTCATCTATCTTCTTGTTATGCCCCGTAATTTGATCCTCCTGACAATGATCTTTCTTTAAAGCAGTCCATTCTTTTTTTAAGGTGGCACCTGCAAACCCCACCACCAAATCGCACTCTTTCTCTCACTTTTTTATCCAACCATTTTTGGGCTCCATCCATCTTGTTCTGCACAACCTCATGTAATATTTCACTTGCTTCTTAAGTTGCGGCTCACTTGCGCACTTCATAAATCATGGTTGGCGACCCTTTTGTTTTGACCTCAAATTTTTCTATCTCTCTCTCTCTCTCTCTATCTCTTCTCTTACACCTTTTTTATGATTCAAACACTCTTTCATTCTTACCTGTCTATTGGAAATGTATTCCTATCTTTTATATAAAAATCAATAAGTACAACAGCCTTGTTTCAAAAAAAAAAAAAAATAATCAATAATTATATTGTGTGATACCCACTATAAGATAAAAGATGAATACAAATTCTATTTTATAATATAAACTTTTTTCATCCACTTCCTTATTAGTGGGTACTCTAAAATTTTAGCGTTCTATTAATTAAAATTTAAATACGAAGAAACAAATAGGTAATAATTATTATTTCAATGCATTTACCAAAACTCATAAATAAAATTTAAATTTAAATTTAATTTAATCAATAATAATTTTAATAGCTAATTATTTATTTTAATTTTTAATTTAATTCTTAAATCGTTGTTCATGATTTAATTTATTGCTTAAATATACAATTAATCTATACGAAGTGAGGAAATAATCTACTTTTATCTACCTTCTGCTGTCTTCAAACCTAAACTATGTGCCTCGCTAACCATGCTGTGTTTAGTACATATCACAATGTTGTATGTATCACAATGCCTTCAATTTATTTCATTTCAGTTTATTAAAACTTTAATTTCGATCGCTTCTAGACTTTTATTAATTTGATTATTTGAATTTAAAATCAAATAAAAAATTATAGCTGGAGTGTCTCCACTCGACTATCTCGCAATTTGAATTGGATTAAATAACATAATATATTATATTTAAATTAAATTTAATTAATTATAAATTATAAATTAAAATTAATAAATAATATTTATTAAACCAGCGCATGTTTGGCTCTTTGTTAATGGCACCACGTCACGTGTTGGCGCGTGAGATTTGCAGTGTTAAAAAATTAATTCTGGTACTTTCAGCGATTCAATCAAGCTGAAATTCTACATATAGCAGTTTTATACAATTTTTAATCATGTGAAAAATTATCAAACATATCTTTATTTTTACGGTCACTTTAGAAGAAAAAAAATCAAAACGTTGTAGGTAATTTTCGTGATCGCAATACTATCTCTGGCGAGATAATAACCTTTTTTGAATAATATTTATATATCGAAGAAAACATCAAATTTTAAGGAATATAACTAATATCTATATTCTAAATATCGGATTATCTCGATAAAGTGTCCAACATTAAAAACTAATATAAATATGGTTATCTTTGAAGTTTACATACTGGAACATAGAGTGCGCCAATTATCAAATGCCTATACCATAGACCAGTACTAATAATAAATCTTCAAATATATCTAAATCCAAATTTTCAGTGCGATACGTGTAATTTTGCAATACTAAGAACCGTGTAAGTGTTTATATAAATTACCATTAAAATTATAATAATTCAAAACAAAAAAAAAACCATTTAAGATTATTTGATGTTAGTGTAACAACTGCAAATATATCAATAAAATTGAAATTTCCCCCGAGTGCTTAATTAAACGTTATTCTTATTAAATTATATTCTTTAAAGTTTAATTATAATTTACATAACTTATTAAAATGTTCCAACTAGTATTTAATCTATTAATTTCTTAATCTAAATAATTTTGATATTAAACGACACTAATAGTTATAACTTGATTTTGTTACTGGATTTGATTAAGGATGTAAAGATGTAAAGATCAAGTTGGCAAGTTTCGGGTTTTAACTGATGATAATGCAGATAAAGCAATAAATGCCCATTTATCGAGCTATTATCAAAGAGGAAATTAATGTGTCATCATTTTCAAATAGTCAATAAATCAAATTTACATTATACCTCTTGATAAAATACCTATTGCTTATTTAATTTTTTTTTTTATTTGTTTACATTACAAAATAACAAAACAATTTATTAATTTTAAATCATTTTTTTTTTATTTTTTTAATAATTATAAAACTAAACTTATCTTTCACTGGGCGCCATTGATGTTTTTGTTACATTACATTTCTCCAGTTGTCCCTATCTTTTTTCAATTCTTAAACAATTTTCATACAAATATTCTATTGAACTTTATGAATAGTATTGATCTAAATAATATATAATAATAATTTAGTGAATTTTAAGCAAAAATATATAATAATATTCAATGAACTCCTAAATACTATGTGCGTTGATTGACTTCTTCCACAAATTTCTTGAATTTAACCTCCCTCTGCTGTTATATTTATCATTTTGAGCAATGACCCACTGTGAGAGCTATTTATCTTCAGAAAGGCGTTGGAGAAAATTCAGGGACTTTAAAGAAGTTTAAGAAGATATAATAGCCGATTTATTTATTTTTTTCAGCACACAGAAAGCGATCAGAGTTATGTTCAACAATAGAATGCGATCTACTGTAACCCATTTGGCATTGTCGCAATACTGATTGTATTCCGCCGGGACAGATTTCGGATTCAGGAGGCTTAATATTTTAAAATTTAAAAATCTACCTAGTTATATATAATTCTTCATAGATTAGTTTTTTCTCCTTTTGAATTATTTAATTCTAAATAATTAATCACGTACTATTAAATATATATATCTATATAGGTTTTTGTCTGCACATTGCCCAGAATTTAAAATTTTTTTCATATCTTCGCGTTTCATGATTTATAGAATCCAAAAGTCACTTTAAAATTTTTCTGTCTTTTTTGTCTGTCTGTCCGGAAATTGTGATATTATAGACTCAGAATTGGTTGAACCGATTTCGATAAAAATACATCGCAACATTCTTGCATATCACTATATGAACATAGGCTATAAATTTTATTAATATCTAATCAATAACTGTAGAAATTATTTTTTTAAAATTTGATATGTACTTGTTGACGTTCAGCAATACAATAAAAAGAATGTTTATATAATATTTTTATTTTTATTTTTATTTTTCTAATATTTACAATATTTCAATTGATCATATTGACCTTTTTAACTTATTTAACACACTGAAAACATTCACATTGCAACTAAATTACCTCTTTTAACTTTTAAGATTATATGAATAAATAATTTTAATTTTGATCTTATAATTGCATTTTCAGGTAAGTAAAATATGCATGGACAATGTAGGAAGGGACGTGAGAGAGATGGGACAGAGTAAGAGTTAGATGGTTATAGCTCCGGATAGGGACACTTGGAGAAATGTGGTTGTTGCGGCCAAGAACTTTCGAGTACCGTGGAGCCAAGAGATATATAGATAGATAGAACATATACAATAATAATACACACACACACACAGAGAGAGAGAGACATTTTTCTCAAACTTAGTGAAAATGATTCAGGAACCTTCAAAACGTATAAAAACATCAAAATCTCAACATCGAAAATTTTGGTGATCGCAATACTATCTCTTACGAGATAGTAAAAATGCTATAAAGTTAAAATTAAATTAAGTGATAAACAAAATGTTTGAATTATATTATTATATTTAAATGAAAAAATGAAAAAAAATAAAATTAAATACATTATTATTACATCCTATTTTAACTAAATTAGTACTTGTCTTGAATGTAGTGTGTATGTGTGGAATGGAGGGGAAAGTGAAAAATAGGAAATGTAAATTCTTCGATCAGCAAAAACATTTCCAAGGCTATTCGTCTCGTGGTCTTCCTCCAATCATCAATTTAAATGAAAGTCTATTGAATGGGTGTGTGCGCGTGTGTCGTGAATTATGTTTATTTTTTCCTATCTTCAATCTCAATTATTTCCTATGATTGTCTACTTTATTCACATATTTTTTTTTTCTTAAATTAAGTTAAATGTCAAGGATGGTGGCGGATGTATGATGATCGTAGTTACACACTTAAAATACGATCCCTTCGTAAGGGCGATTGTTTGTTCACTAGGAAAAACAAACACCCATGCCACGTTTATAAACTCTGGGTAGCGTGAGGTTTGTTTAAATTTAATTACAGCCTGGTTTGGGATGTCCAAATGAATTTCGAGACGGGAAGAGAGAGTGAGAAGTCCCGAGTGCCAATCAGAAGGTCCCAGGACCAGGGATCAACCTGGGAGAGGGCAGGCACAAAACTCCCACCGCTTTTCCGAGTAGATCGATCGTCCCTCGCCAATGTGCTTTATTAACATCGTCAATGTGTCACCCTCCTCTTCCCCCCACTTCTCATCTCTCCACACGCCCCACTCCCTCGACAGCTGTCCTCTTTTATGGGACCAATCACGAGCCACATTAAGGACCAAATTGTCATCTTTTATCCTTAAAGCTTGTTTTACTTTTTTTTTTATTTCTTTCCCCCCATTCCTTTTCAAATACAAATATTATTTTTGAAATTAATTGGCTGCTTTTTCATTTTTTTTTTCCTTCATTTAAAATGAAATATATAATTCTTTAATAATTTTCATTTTCTTTTGTTATTCTATTTTCTTAATATATTTCCTATAAGCATTACAATAAATAAAAGTGAAAATACATATTTACCCTCTTCCTCCTCAATTTCCACCTCCCGTACTGATTTGTATGGGCTCAGTGAATGGAGTTAATTAATTCAATGATCGAGAAAGTAAATGTTATTCATAGTTATTAATTGTTTTCATTTCTAACATTTTGTATTAGATTAATGAAATAATTTTTCCTTTCATTTTCACATTTTCTTTATTTTACATGGATCAAAAAAATGATCAGGAACAATTTACATGGAATTTCGGGTTTCGCGTTTTTTTTTCAGAATCTTATTCAACTCATTAATCAATAGATAATTGTACATTAAGTAGATTTACTTTAGGGTTACCTATCCTTTTTTTTACGTTTTACGTTCTTGTTTAATAGATCCCTATATTTTTTTTATGTAGTTATTATTTTTATTTTTTATTTTATTTATTCTTATTTATTAAAATATTTGATAGCCCTTTGGCTTTACAAAGGAGTTGAATTAAATAATAATTTGTTAACACAAAACAAAATACAAAAACAAAAATACAATTAAAAACAGAACAAAATGAAAGTTATTAATTAAAATTTATAGACTTAGTTTCATTCGTTTATTATAAATTAATTAATTTTTTAACACTGCAAATCTCACGCGCCAACACGTGACGCCATACGCCAAGAAATAGCCAACCTTCCTCCTGCAATGTTAGGGAAAGTGTTTGACAATTTCAGTGCAAGATTGGAAGAATGCATGGCCCAAGATGGTCATCATTTGAAAGATGTCATCTTCAAATCTTAAACGGATCACATAAAAATTTCTTTGCTTATTACCGACCGTATTGTTTTCACACCAAATTTCACATGTGGAGATTTTTACATATCTCCACGAATCATGCATTTTCTTAACAGAAAAAAGTATTTTTAGCATGATGTCTGTCCGTCCGTCTGTCCGTCTGTCCGTCCGTATAGATGTGTACAGCCTGAACGGCTTAACGGATTTTGATGAAATTTGGTATATTTACTTAATGCATCAGTGGGATGAATTGATCAACTTTTGGTGCAAATCCGGAAACCGGAAGTGATAGTATTAGCGATCGACGATAAGAAGGGAAGGGTTATTTTCGCACCAAATTTCACATAAGGAGATTTTTTTACATATCACCACGAATGTATTGGTTTTATCCTCGGGAAAAATCATCTTCATTATGTTTTTCTTAATTTAAAATTATATGACGTCACCCAGCCCTTCATGACGTCACAGCCTCGGGTAACGCCGGCAACGCCGGCTACTTCAGCTATATATTATAAATAAAATAAAATTAAAAATATTTATGTTATATCCATATCTGTTTTTTATTACATTAATAGATATATTAAAATTATTTGAAATTGTTTCTGTAGCTGGGAATTAATTTACTTCAAACCGTCGGTCGGTTCGGACCTGGCCACAGGTCAACTTATTTTTATAAATGTTCATAAATAGCAATCTGTAATATGCAATAAAACACTTTGTATCTCTTAAAACGATTGAGTTATTTACATTTTAAAACCGTCAGATCATTTTGCCGCTCCCTGTATATAATGGAATGGACATTCTATACAACTTAGTATATATATATATGTAATAATGTGGAGGAAGGTTTGCCAAAATAACGATGATGCTCTTTAATTGACAAAGATTTATTTAATTATTTACAATATTTACATTTGGGTTCATATTCGAATTCATTATTACCTGTAATTGACAAAGAATCGTCAATTATGTTTGTATTATCGATCTCTCAATTAATCTTACATATATTTTGTATGGAATCTTACATATATTTTGTATGAAAGTTAAATTATACTTCTTTACTGTCACAAGAGAGATTAAATATATAATAAAGAACAAGTACATTTTTCTAACTGGCATTTTTTAAATAAAAATATTTCTTTCTTTTTTTATTCAGTAAAAACAGTCCATTTAAATTCTCATTTAGAATTAATCGGATTATTATCTCTTTTTTTGCAGGATATTTACTATTCAAAGAATTTTGTGAGTCTGCCGACGAACCAATACCTCAACTTAAATTCTACGAAGAAGTAAGTTTATCAACAATTTTATAGTATTAACTAAGAATAATATTTATTTATTGATTAAATTCCTTTAAAATATTGATTAATAAATAAATTCAAATTAATATTAATCAGCAATTATTACAAAAATATATATAGTTTATTTATGTTCTCATTAATCCAAAATAAATATATAACAGCTAAAAGAGACAACAACAAATCATTTATAACATATTTTAATTAAAAACCAAATGAGAGCATTTTATATGAAAGTGAAAAACATTTATTTTCGATAATATTTCATAATAGGTAAATGTAATTAATTTAATAAAAGAATGTCAAATTAATTTTACATCAATCAATTTAATATTTGAAAGAAAATGTATATTATATAGTTTCGAAAGCAACTGGAAATTTTGTTTCAATTTTTATTATTTTACTTGTTAGGATATTCAATAACATAAATAATATGTTTGACATCCGTTTGGACTTTAGTGACGTTGGAATTTAAACATCTAAAAATAGTTTAAGAAAAAGAAAAATAGCCATTTTAAATTGGAAAATTCTAATTTAAATAAGGGGAATTTACAAAAAAAGAAATGCTAAATTGTTATAGTTTTCTAAATAAACATATATGAAATATTATATCTTATATATAAAATTCTCGTGTCACAAAACTTTGAAATGATTCTCCTCCGAAACGGCTGGACCGATTCTTATGAAATTTTTTATGTATATTCAGTAGGTCTCAGGGCATGTCAGACTTCTTTTATTAAAACGCTAATTAGTAAGGTGTGTCCAGGGGGAGGTATTTAAATAAAAATAGTTTAGTTACAATGCTAGATCATAGAGGCACTGCTGGCGATAATTTGACATGTATATATATCGTAATAGAAGATTTGCAAACAAAAGTGGTTCATGAGTGAACCGTCTAAGGCGTTATCTTATGACTTTGCACCCTCAGTTCGAAACTCGCAAAAGCACATTTTTTTTTTAAGTATTATATATTTTTTTTACAAATTAATTATTTTTTATTATTTTAATATTTTATTAAATTATTTTATTTTATTAAATTAATAATTATGTCAATTAATTTTTTCTGCATAAATAAACATATATAAAAAACTATATAAAATTTGAATTTTCATTCATTCATTCATTTAAAATGATATTAAAATATTCCTCTGAAATATAATAAATAATTAAATAATTAAATGTGGTTGCTGCGGCCAAGAACTTTCGAGTTCCTTAGAGTCACAGAGATAGATAGAATAACATATACAATAATAATATATATAATTAATTTACTGATTAATTTAAAATATATTTTAAATAAGAACACAAAAAGAAATGAATGTTTTATGTAATATACTGATTGAAACAAAATGGATGAAAACCTTTTACTACTCTTAACCAAATACTATGTACCACTCGGGGGGGGGGTACAGGGGGCGGAGCCCCCGTCCAGGTGTGGAGAGCGCCGAAGGCGCTCGGAGCAGCTAGAAATAATATAAAATAATATTCTCGAATATAATTATTTAAAATTATTTAAGTTATATTGTGTTAATCAAATGAATTTAGTACTCTTTTTATATTGTATATTTAATTTAATTTTTAATTTATTTTTTATTTCTTCACTTACCAATTCATCTTCAGAAAGAGGGAGTAATATATTTAATTTATTTTGTTAAAAAACTAGATTAATTATTATTGATACCCTGTAAATTTAGAATGAACTCTGACACAAATTATGAAGAAAACAAGTACCTTTTTATACAGTCTCAATTAATAATTAATCAAATTCGTTATTGATCAAATTCGATGTTGCAAAAATATATTCCAAATAAAAATATCAAAAATTAATTCTTAAATTTTTTGAATCACATTTCTTTCACCACCCAATAGTTAATTGAGTATTTATAGTTTAAGAATCACTGATCAATAAACTTTAATCATGTTTGCTTATTCATTATTTTTGTGGACCTGATATATTGTGCCAAGAACGGCTTGTTGACCTCTTCTACTTGAATATCACTTCAAATAAAAATAATATTTCATTTTTAGCAAAGTGCTAGGAATGATAGAAATAAATTACCTATTTATATACACTTTATTATCTAAGAGCGATTATCTTATTATAAAAACGTATTATATTATTATTATTATTATTATTATTAATTTGTTAATTTAATATTCATATAAAAATAATAGGAATTGACTTCCGCAACACGCAAGTTTAGCTGTCAACACGCCACTCTTTGTGTAGGTCAGTAAAGTTTTCTATTCAGAGAGAGGGAGGGGAGAGGGTGGAGGAAGACGAGGGAATGTGTATGGCAAACCAACACGATCGGTTGGTTGTCTTCTATTTCCAAAACATTCATCTTTCTGTCATCAAATGCCAATACTATAAAGGAATTTTCTTATCATTTGAAAATTTGCTTGGAACAAGGAATATATATATATATACTAGTATATATATGTATATATATATATAGTGTTATTTATATACTAGAAGTGATCAGACCACCTGCGGCCCATAAGCTCCGCCTTCTAATCACCCGGAGAATTTTATAGTTTTATATTTTATGAACAATTTACAAGTTTATTTATTTTTTTTTATTTAACTTCCAATGAAATACATGAATTCCACATCTGCCTTTTTTGAAGCAAAAGAAGAACATTTACAGATATTATGTACAAAATATATACAATAAGAATAGAGGGGTATTTTGAGGGAAGGATAAAGAAAGAGAGAAAGATATTAATGGAGGGGATAGGACTAGACAGGATTAAGATAGGAAAATAGGTGTTGAGGATATTATGAGGGATAAGTAGAGAAGATGGAGCGTTGACCATTGCCCTCAGTGTCTTGTTTTGGAATTTCTGTATTATGGACATATTAGTTGTTCCCCATAATTGAATACCATATGTCCATATTGGTTTGATCAGCATATTGTATACCAATAGTTTGTTGTCTAAAGTCATTTTAGATTTGCGTCCTATCAGCCAATATAGTTTTTGTAGTTTTAATTGTAATTGTTTTTTTTGTCCATAAGTGTATTTCCCAAGTCAGTCTTCTGTCTAAGTGCATATCTAGGTATTTCACTGTCTTTTTAATTGGGATTTTTTTGTCGAGTTCAACAGCCAGGCAGGTCGCTTTATTTTTGTTTTCAATAGACTGGATTACTTTGACTGTCTGTGATTTATGTTTTACTTGTTTAGGTCTGAGGGAAGGATATTTGTTTTTTAGTAGTTTCCTATAATGTTCACAATCTTTCTAGTTAGCAGGGTGTGAGTCCCCACATAAAACACATTCCGGAGGTGTACTTTTTGTCTTTGTTACAGTCAGCTGTCAGATGGTCCTGAGTACATTTTACACATCGTGGTCTTAGTCTACAATATGCCTTTGTGTGACCGTAGTTTTGGCAACGTGAACACTGAGGGATATCACGTTGTGCTTTGAGTGGTTCTATCACAACTTTACTATGGCAAAGGAATTGCAGTTTATATATGTCCTTGTTATTAGTTGCTGGTTTTAAGTCTATAAAGAAGGTGGGAAGTGGGTCTTTAGTAGTCCTCTTTCTTATGTTAAAGATATTAGCCACAGAGTGACCAAGATCCTCAATTTCTTTTTCTATGTCATTCGTTTCGTTTGAGGGGTGAAGTTGTTTAATTACAATTCTAAAGTTTCGTTCACTTTTTGGTTAATATGTAAAATAGCTTATTTTTGAAATGTCTAGCATTTTAATGATGGATCGATAATCGTTAGGTGTCTTAGGATTTATTTTTATTTCGTCTATGCTTGTCAACTTACATAAATAGCCACTCTAGTTAAATTGTCTGTCATTTTATTGTAGTCTGTAACGTGAGGTATGAATATTGGTGGAGGTTTATTTGACTGGATAGGTGTAGGAGGTAGGGGATCATTATATGGTAAGTTGGAAAGGACTTGAAATTTATTTGAGGTACTAAAAGTATTTTTTTTGGATTGGTGGGGGTAGTAGAAGCCGTTATTGTCTTCTGTTTTACTGTGTCTCTGCCGTTTCTTTTGTCTTAGTGTTGTAGTTTGCCAACTGTCATCAATGTCGGGTGTATATTAAATTTATATTAAAATTCAATATATACATTAAAAAAAATTTTTTTTCAGTTTAGTATAAGTAATTTTACTTCTATTAGTGCTAATAGATTATATTTTTAACTTATCTTAATAGGTTCTAGTAGCTTCAAATGGATTTCCCATTAACACAAAGTCATGAAGGATCAAATGATTCAAAAGGTGTTCAATAAGCACT
This sequence comes from Labia minor, assembly GCA_963082975.1. Classification (NCBI taxonomy): domain Eukaryota; kingdom Metazoa; phylum Arthropoda; class Insecta; order Dermaptera; family Spongiphoridae; genus Labia; species Labia minor. The sequence goes on from OY720347.1 coordinate 68,782,757, forward strand.
ATCAATTTGATTCCAATAGTATACAATCTTGTGTTAATCGCAACTTTTTTTTAACCACTTTCAACACTAATGAAATAACATCATTAAAGAAGCTTATGTTAAAGACGTCCGTCTCCTTTAGAAGCTCGTTAGGGAATCAATTTACAAGTTCAAACATTTTAAATAAGGCTTAAAACTTTAATAAAAAATGTTAATTGTTGATTTTATGACTTAATTTAATTAATATAAAAAAAACACGTCAATTAATATATTTTTGAACTATAAGATAGAAATATGAAAATCTAAAAAAACAATACAAACTAATCTACCTATCTAGGGTAAATATATATTGTATATATGCTCAATAGTAATATGTCCAACAATTTTGAGTATATAATTAAATCAAAAATGAAAAATTACACATATTTAGATTTTTTTAAAATTCAAACAAATAAAATCTTTTTTTGTGAATAAATATTTGATATAAATCGAGAAAAGAAAGTATAATTGTTATAATTATACCAGTAATTTACTAATTACTTAATTTACTTTCGTTATAGTAAGACATAGACACAGTATAGTAAGAAATATAGACTGATTCTGATTTTTTTTATTTATTAAAAATATTTAGAATTATATTGTTTTCAATTAAATATATAATGATATAATATACTATATATATATATATACGAGGTGTGTTCGAAAAGTAAGGTGACTTTGTATTTTTAAGAAAAAATATTTATTTATTTATCAATATTTATGTTGACCCATTCAAAGTAATCCACCTCAGATACAATACACTTATGCCAACGGTTTTTCAAAGCACTTCTCATAAACACTTTTCGGTATATCCTTGAAATCTTCCAGCGATGTAGTCTTTATCTCCTCAATCGTTGCAAATCTCCGTCCTTTCATAGATCTCTTTAGTTTTGGGAACAAGAAAAAGTCACATGGGGCCAAATCCGGTGAACATGGTGGCTGAGGCATGATTGTGGTGTTGTTTTTGGCCAAAAAATCTCTCACAAGCAAAGATGAGTGAGCAGGGGCATTATCGTGATGCAAAAGCCATTAATTGTTTTTCGGCAATTCTGGACGTTTTCTTCGTATTGCTTCTCGCAAACGGCGCATAACTTCAAGATAATACTGTTTATTGACGGTACGACCATATGGTAAGAACTCCTGATGCACCACGCCTTGGTAATCGAAGAAAACAGTGAGCAAAAGCGTCCAGAGCGTGGCTTGTCCTTGGCATGTTCCCGGCCATCTTGGAAGAATTTGTGCCACCTGTAAACATGTTTTTTACTCAGAACAATTTCAGCGTATGCCACTGTCAACATTTCAAATGTTTCGGAGCACTTTATTTTATTTTTTACACAAAATTCGATGCAAATCCTGTGATCCATATTTTTCGATAGCAAATAATCGCCGAGCACGCAAAATACTTATAACCTTTACGCCTCTCACAACCAAACAAAAAATGCTATACACTAAAATCTTGGTACACAAATGTTCAGGCAGAGTGTACCAACATAACAAAACAAAAAAAAATCGATAATCGAAAGTACGTTGCCCGCGAAATTTGAAACTTTTTTCGAACGCACCTCATATATTTATTTATTTATTGTAAATTCAAGATCAATAAAATTAAATAGCTTATTAGTATATATAGAATAGTTTATTGTAAATAAACAATTGGAAAATTATAAATTAGAAATGGTATTTATTTTAAAATAATCATAATTATTTTTTAATTAATTTAATTTATTATTTTATTTAATTATAATAAAGAAAACATTTTTGTAAACATAAAAATTAAAAAAGGGATTCAGAAGAACTTAATATTTTAAATCTTTTATTTTTTTTAAAGATAATTTTTTTTTTTAGATAAAAAGTAAATTTATTTTATTTTATTAGTGTAATTGTCATTAATATAGATATATTACATTTTAAATAAATAATAAAAGTAATGCGTTTTCACTTTTCAATTTTTATTAAAAGGTCATATTCATTGTAAAGGTGTTAAACATGCAATGGCGTACAATCGATAAAACCATTTGATCCCGAAATGCATTTCCCATCAAATAATTAATAAAAGATACACTCACGGGTCATTAAAACAAAACTAATAAATACTTATATTTATTTTTTTTATAAATTGCAATATTTATTCGTTTATATATATATATATATATATAATCAAGTATTTATATTTTAATAAATAAAATAATTAATATATTAAAACTTTAAAGTAACCGTAGTCCATGCTCTTCCTTCTTATTGAAGATAAATTTTAATACAAATTTATAAAAAATAAACAAAGAAAATATATGTTTTGAAGTAAAAGAAATGAGTATTGAGTGGTGACGGGTTGGAGTCCAACTAATTTAATAATAAATGCTGTAATAATCAAAATAGGCGAATTAATTGTAAATTCAAGGTCAATAAAATTAAATGAAAAAACATTTCAAAATAAAAACTGAAAAAAAAATCGCCTGTGGAATAAAACAACGCAACCAAATTGGTGATTCAAACGATTGGTTGCATATTTCTAGGCGTAAAATTGAAAAAAATTAAAAATAATGTTTTACCTATTTAAGAGTAATACAAAAAATATTTATTTTTTAAATGAAAATAAAAATAAAAGATATTTAGTAAAGTTTAATTTATATTCATATTAATATTCATATTAATTAATACTCTCACCATCACTCAATCATTTGTTTAAAGATAGGTACAATACATTTTTAATAAATTAAAACTTCATAAATTAGAAATTAATTTATTTAATTTATTGTTTAATACGATAAATTATATTATTATTTTAATGGAAATTGGAAAATTATATTTTTTTTTTTTAATTTTGTAAATATTTTCCTTAAAGAAATAATATAAATAATATATGGTTATACTTTTTTAAACCTTTTTGACATTTTGTTTTACTTATATAAAAAATGTATCATATCTCTCTCTCTCTCTCTATAACTTGAATATGAATTCTTTCATTAACAAATTATATTTTTTTTTATCTTTATAAAAAGAAGAAAAAAAACAACATTTATTATTAAGTAAAAAGAAAAAGAAAAATATTTAGCGTTAAAGTGTATTTTACATGTTTTAGCTGCCCCTGACGTTTACTATCCTATTTTAAGAGAATCTTTATATTTTCTCTTTTTCTCTCTTTCTTTTTTTATTTAATATTGATATTATGTAAGTTGGGGTTCGGGTTCGAAGGGCTTGGGATTAGAAATTGTCATAAGTTTAAAATAAATTTTTTTATTTTTTCCTTTTTATATTAACGAGAAAGATAATAATAATGATAATAATAAAAATAACAATAATAATAATAATCTTTGAACCAAACAATCTTAATTTAATTTTAGAATAGGGGAAAAATATATATCTTTTTTATTGTTATTAAGCTTTTAATCAATTTAATCTACTTCAAAAATCTCGAAAATTAAATTATAAATAGATGGATGTTGTTTTATATTTTCTTATGAAAAAAGCGGTTTGAGTTCACTTTTGAGTTCATCCCCCCTAACTCCCTACCTCTTTCAAACTTATTATTTTAGTTGTTACAATTGGATCTAAGATAATAAAAATACTATCTATTGAGTATTAATATTATTATTATTATTATTATTACCTATCGAGATATACAATAAAAATTGGCCAGTTGGTCTCTAACGAATAAATAATCTTTTTACATCAGAATAAAACCTTTTTATTAAGGATGTGAAAATTTGGTCTTTTTGTTTTCATTTTTTCAATATGGTTATTTATTCAAATTAAGCAATGTTTAAACAAATAATCTTATATCACATTATTTATTATATTTACTATCTCGCCAGAGATAATATTGCGATCACGAAAATTTTCGATGTTGATATTTTGATGTTTTTATACGTTTTGAAGGTTCCTGAATCATTTTCACTAAGGTTGAGAAAAATGTCTGTGTGTGTGTGTACATATAAAATGTAAACCAAGATTACGCAAAAACGGTTTGAGCTAGAATGATGAAATTTGGTACGTGGACATTATTCAAAATTCATAGTTTTCTATCAACTTTTGAGAAATGTAGTTCAACCGGAAGAGGGTCATTACCTACAACGTTTTGATTTTTTTTCTTCTAAAGTGACCGTAAAAATAAAGATATATGTTTGATAATTTTTCACATGATTAATAATTGTATAAAACTGCTATATATAGAAATTCAGCTTGATTGAATCGCTAATTTTGTAACACTGCCAATCTCACGCGCCAACACGTGACGTGGTGCCATCAACATAGAGCCAAACATGCGCTGGTTTAATAAATATTATTTATTAATTTTTATTTATAATTTAATTTAATTTAATTTATAAATTAATATAAGTTATTTAATCCAATTCAAATTTTCGAGATAGTTGGAGACACTCTAGATTTTTTTTATTGAAATTTATTTCCAATTAACAACTAAAATTAATTTTAGCATTTTATTAATTAATGCTTGGCTCATACTTAACTTTCATTTAATTTTCAATATTTAATTTTTATTATCGATTTTTTATTATAAAAATTTATTTAATATTTTAATTGATGATGATATTATGATTCCAATTCTCATTTAAAATGATTTAAACAATTAATTATTATTCTTATATTTATAGAATGAATAAAATTAATGACAAGCAAATTAAAATTATTATTATACCATTATTGGTTACAAACATGAAGTCATGAATAATGGGGTTACAATAACCAAAAGTTTTTTAAAATTCACAAATCAATTAAATTTATGATTATTATTTTATTCTCATATTAATAAATATTAATTTAAAAAGTCCGTTTTAATTTTGAAATTACTTTTAAATATCATATATCATTTTATATAAACATTAATTAAATAATGAGTTATTAAAAAACTTTATTTTATATACAATATATATATATATATATATATATTTAAATTTTAATAATCTATTTTATTTAAAAATTAAAAATATTAAATACTAGAGAGAAAAAACTAAACGTATATTATATAATTATCATTAAATAATATGAACAATTAAATAAAAACAATCATTAATTTATATCATCAATAGATGAAAATAATTTTTGTCCCTTAAAGATTATCAGAAATTTGGCATTCTCAATTAATGAATAATATCAAATTCTATAAAAGGGTGTAGTAATCCCCCTCAAACATTTAATCCGCATTTAACACTCACATACACATGGAGAGAAAGAGAGATTTAGGAAAATAGGGGGGGGGGATTTTTATACGAACGGTTGGAAATTTATACAATAAAAACTTCAACTTTATATATTCTCATTCCAAAATTGAAATCATTTAGATAGATTATCATTAAAATCGATTTCTACACTCTCGGCCAAGCCACCTCAATGTAATAATTAATAATAATATAATTATAATATAATTAAATGTAATAATATTGATATAATGAATAAAAATAATAGTAAACATTTATTTAATAGAAATTAAAATTGAAATAAAATGTATCACTATTCAACATTTCAATTCATTCATTTCTCATTGCTTCCTTATTCAAGTGAATATACAAATATGGGTTTATTAATAAAAATCGCTTTGATAACTCTTATATGAATAATATTTATTAGTATAATAGAATAGTTGATATAATTTATAAAAATAATAGTAAACATTGACATAATAGATTTAAAGTTAAAATAAAATGTAATAATATTATTATTAATATTATTTGCGTCTGGACCATCTCCCATATACAAGGAAGGGTATTGATGTTAAGTGTGCCCATATATGAATGTTCTTTAGGTGTTAACTTTTATTCTTCTTTTTGAGTGCTCGTGAAGATCCGGATCCTCTAGGGCCTACAATGTAGAGTGTGTTTCAAATATATATTAATTAAGATTTAAATTTACTGTAAATTTACTGTAGCAAATTGTATACAAATAATTTGTGAGCAGTTTAGTTATCTATCAATGTTATGTGAGAAGCTTGTAATGAATTTTCTAAAGAAATGTTTCGTTTCGTTTCAAGTCCTTTTACTTCACGTTATCCACAAAGTTTTCATCAAAATAAGTATCAATTTGAACATTTGCATCATGACTAAACATATTGTACATCTGTCTTTTTCAATTTGTATCATCCATCTACATAAATATATTTTGTATTTATAATCATACAAAGTGTGTATACCTTTTTTAGAAACACCTTTTCTTTAATATTCATCGTTAGTCCTTATACATACATATATTACATCATGTTTATTTTTTGAAAAACTAACCTAATATCACCTTTAATAATCTTTCTAGATTTAACAAATTTCTTTTACCTCTCTATCATTCTATATTTTGTATATGTATTTGCTTATTCTTATATATTTTCGTTTAAATAATTTCTTAATTTAAATAAACTTGTTTTTATTTGATTTATTTATATACATTGAAAAAAATTATGGAAGTATAGTTTCAACAACTTTATTTTGTTTTTATTTAATTATAAGATCTTATTGGATGAAACCATAAGGAATTGGCGGATATTTAATAGCGAAAATTGAATTAGCTACATATCTTCTACCTCTATGTATTTCCAAACATAGAATGATGTAATGAAAGAGATGCTCGGTTCGGAAGGGCTGATAAGGAAATAAATAAAAATGTCTCAGAATAGGAACATATCTATCTTCTATCTATATATATAAAGGAGAGTGTTTGTTTGTATGTATGTAATTTGTTTACTTATTTGCTGTCATAGAAACAAAAAAAAGAAATTTCTTACTTAACTGACACTTGGTAATTTAGAATTATAAACAAAAACAATTGAAAAAAAAAATTTCTCACTTAACCGACACTTATGTATACACCCAATACACGTAATGTATGATGGAATTGAGGCAGGAAATAAGATGGGGATTGAAATTAATAGGGATAAAACAAAATATTTATTAAGAGATAAAAACATGATTAAAACAGAAAGTCTTTACGTACAAAATATAGAATTTGAAAATGTAGAAAAATTTAAATACTTAGATTCTATAATTACAAAGGATAATAATATTGGATAAGAATTTAAATCGAGGTCGCAATCGGGTAACGTCTGTTATCATACAGTAAAGAGGCTTAACTCATCAAAACTTTTATCAAAATGGGTGAAAATTGAAATATTTAAAACAATTATTTTGCCTGTTGTATTATATGGGTGGTCGATGTTCTTGGGAGAAAGTAGATTTAGAGAATTTGATATTAGGATTGTTCGTAGCATTTAAGGACCAAAGAAAGATGAAATCACCGGGCTATGGTGGAGATGGCATAACGAAGAATTGCATGACCTCTATGCATCTCCAGATATAGTTAAGGTTATTAAGGTTATAAAATAGAGCAGGCTGGGATGGGAAGGGGTCATGGCTAGAATGGTAGATTAAAGATTGGAAAAACCGATTGGAAAACGTCCTGTGTGATTGGGAAGACCAAGAACGTGCTGAGTGGACAATGTAGGAAGGGACGTGGGACAGATGGGACAGGGTAGGAGTTAGATGGTTATAGCTCAGACTTGGGGGTTACTTTCAAGTTCCGTATAGCCACAGGGATAGAAAGATTGATATAACAAATACAATAGTAATATATAATTAATTTACTGATTAAATTAAAATATCTTTTAAATGAGAACACACAAAGATATGATAATATAATGTAATATACTGATTGCAACAAAATGGATGAAAACCTTTTACATACAGACTTTCAACGAAATACTATGTATTACTTCGGGGGTACAGGGGGCGGAGGCCCCGTCTAGATTAGAAGAGCGCCGAAGGCGCTCTGATCATCTAGTATGTATATATATATATATATATATTTGGAGAAATGTAGTTTATATGGCATATAGATAAATATAAATACAATTAAAAGTTTTCTTATAAATTTGGTCAATACTTAGAAGGAGAATTATTAGATTCAATTATATTCATCTTAAATGGGTGTTTACGTTTGTGAGTCAGAGAGGAGAGGGATGTTTTTTTTACAAATGATATCCATTTCACTCTACCCTTCTCTTTCTCCCCTTCTACTGCTTCTACCTCTTAAGTAAACACTTGAACACAGTCTCTTCACATTCTTTTGTCATCATCATCATCATTTCCCCTCCTCTTCTTTAACCTTGATTTTTTTATCATTTATTTTGATTTTCTTTTGATGAAAAAAAATCTACCTCATTCTTCAATAACTCACCCTTTAGTACTTCTATAAAGATCTCCGTTTTATTTAAGTGAACCCGTGAGAGTGTTTATATTATTCAAAAGCCAAGGAGAATCGGTCAAGATGAGGAGAACTTGCAACTTCTATTCACCTGAAATAGTAGCTGTTAATATTAATTCGTCTCCGCATGACAACCCTGCTGGATGTTGCTAATAAAACCTGACTTTACCTACGAATAATTCATTGGTTTAATTTAAACTCGGGAATGAATCCTTTTATGTCTTATATAAATATATATATATATAACAAATTTATTATCCTTAATCTTAGATCATTTTTATAAAAAATATTTTTTAAGAAATAAATTTTAAAAATCTGGAGTGTCTCCACTCGACTATCTCGCAAATTTGAATTGGATTAAATAACATATATTAATTTAATTTAAATTAAATTAATTAAATTATAAATTAAAATTAATAAATCATATTTATTGAACCAGCGCATGTTTGGCTCTTTGTTGATGGCCCCACGTCACGTGTTGGCGCGTGAGATTTGCTCTGTTAAAAAATTAATTAATTCAATCAAGCTGAAATTCTATATATAGCAGTTTTATACAATTATTAATCATGTGAAAAATTATCAAACATATATCTTTATTTTTACAGTAAGTTTAGAGGAAAAAAAATCAAAACGTTGTAGGTAATGACCCTCTTCCGGTTGAACTACATTTCTCAAAAGTTGATAAAAAAACTATGAATTTTGAATAATGCCTATGTACCAAATTTCATCATTCTAGCTCAAACCGTTTTGCGAGATAGTAAAAAATAACAAATTCTATTATAATAACCGATATGTTAAGGCTGCATGCTTTTACGTGCTATATGAATTTAGAATATTATATAATAAGAATAAATAAATAATAAAAATTAAATTAATATTTTCACTCATAAAATAAAACACATTTCTAAGATTTATAATTTTTCCTTGCTCCCGTAATTTAATTGCTCCCCTATTTTTTTTTTAATTAAATTAAATTAATATCTCCATTAATTTAAATGATAAATTAAAAAAAATGATGTTTAATTATGTTTTAATTATGTATTCTTTCACATAAATACCAATTCTTTATCATTGCAATCTAATTTATATTATAATATCTAATTTTTATTATTATTTTTACCGACCGACGATAGTAAGGGAGATATTGTTTTCACACCAAATTTCACATGTGGAGATTTTTACATATCTCCACGAATCATGCATTTTCTTAACAAAAAAAAGTTTTTAGCATGTCTGTCCGTCCGTCCGCCCGTCCGTATAGATGTGTACAGCCTGAACGGCTCAACCGATTTTTATGAAATTTGGTATATTTACTTAATGCATCAGTGGGATGAATTAATCAACTTTTGGTGCAATTCCGGAAACCGGAAGTGGTAGTATTATCGATCGACGATAGGAAGGGAAGGGTTATTTTCACACCAAATTTCACATGAGGAGATTTTTTTATATATCACCACGAATCATACACTTTGTATTGGTTTTATCCTCGGGAAAATCATATTTATTAGTTTTTTCTTGATTTAAAGTTATATGACGTCATCCAGCCATTCATGACGTCACAGTCTGGTCTTGCATATATATTATAAATAAAATAAAATTAAAAATGTTTATATTTATTATTTATGTATCCATATCTGTTTTTATTACATTAATAGATATATTAAAATTATTTGAAATTGTTTCTGTAGCTGGAAATTAATTTACTTCAAACCGTCGGTCGGTTCGGACCTGGCCACAAGTCAACTTATTATTTTAATTATCAATTATTGATATTTTGGCAAATAAAGAGATTAAATTTTACTAGAAATTAATATTACTTTGTATTTATTTATTTATTTATTTATTATTATTATTATTATATTTGAACCTGGACTATTTTAAGCATAGGTCTTTACTAATTTCATCCAATTTTGATTTACTTTGGCGATTCTTGTCTATTCATTAACGGCTATATACTTTATCTCTTCATTCCATCTTCTAAGTTGTCTCCCACTTTGCACTTTTGAATAATTGATTACTATTCAGGCCCTATCTATGTTCATCAGTCATATTATATTCTTATTATATAATCGGCCATATAATTTCTAATTTCGTTCACTAATTATTTTTTGTATATTTTTTAGTTTTTTTATTCCTTCATTTATTTTATCTCTCTTTTTTTATGTTTAATAAGCTTCTTACCATGACTTTTTGTATACAATTTAACTTTATTAATTGTCTTTTTGGTAATTGAACATGTCTGTGCATCATATAATTGAACTTGTTTTACTATATAAAAAATAATTTTAGAGATTAGATCGATTTTCTCCTTTTTAATGAAGAATATTAATGGCAATTATTTATTCCAGCTTAGATTTATACTTCACAAGATTTCTTTATTCATTTTATCTTTGAAACTTTTTCAGTTATTGTCGCTTTATATTTTATTAATGATATTTTGTCGTTTAATTTGATATTTATTTGTGTTCTATGCGGAATAATTGTTGATTTTTTTTATAATTTATTTCTAAGTTAAGTAGAACTCAACTAAACAGGGCTTGTGATGATGAATAGTATCTGACGCCTCTTTTTTATGGGAAAGTATATTTTTTACCACGTTTTTCTTAGCTTGCTTTCTTGTTTGTTTGTTTGTTTATTTATCTGTTCGGGTCAAATCTTGCAATCGAAATTTCGACCACTTCCAGTCATCCAATCGCTCTGAAACTTTTCAGAGTAATGTATTCTGGATGACAATACAATAAAATAACACATTCGTAGCTTGCAAGTGTTTAATTAGAGCATAATTAATGAATATAATTTTGTATGGGAAAATCAAAACAAAAAGTGTAAATATTTAAATTTGAAAAAAACCGTTAAAAACCCGTTAAAAGAATAATATAATATGTATAATATTTAAAATGTAAATAAATTTGAAAGAAGGTATATTAATGTTTTGTACTGTAATTTAGAAAACAAAATTTAAATTTATGATGAGTTTTAGGCAATAAAGAATTAAAATATGACAAATTTAAAAATTTCTCTTTATAATTCAATTTAAATTTAAATTTAAATTTATTACTTTCAGGATAATAGTATTTCATGACTATTAAAGTCAATCAAAAAACTTAAAAGTAGTATAGGTCAAGTGAAATCGATTGCAATTTATGAAGACTAAAAAGTAGAAAATAATACTTTATATAAAAAAAATACTTTTTTAAAAAACCACGTTTTTAACACACTAAAAAGAAGAAAATAATTTTTCTGAAACCCCATAGGTACTGACATTACAAACAAGAGATATGATTTGAAGAAAATTTTCTATAACGTAAAACGTGGGGCGCAACTATGGCTAAAATATTCTGTATCGTATAAAAATTTATAAATAAATGTTATTAGGTACAAATTAATAGGATAAATGAATTCATATTTTAATTAGCTTCAAAAAGTAAAGCTTATAACTTATCGAAATTTTTAAAAGAGGTAAATTTAATTTATGAAAAGATTACCTTTAGATTACTAATAATATTCACTTTTAAAAAATTCTGATAAAAAATGACATCCTAACAATATTCTGGTAAATAATATAAGAAATTTAACTTGAAGAAATCTAAAACTAAATTTTGCTACTGCAAAACTTCTAGCAAATATTTAATATTTATGTTAAAAAAATTTCTAAAGTGTAAATTGAAGATGTTTATTTAATATTAAGGAATTAATTTTCCAAAAAAAATTTACATTAATAAAAGTATTCTGTTGGATTACTAATAATATTCCCTTTTACAAAAAGTCTGGTAAAAAATATAAAACTTAAAATATAAATCCATGGATATTGAAATAAATTAATCAAAGAAATTGTATTGCATTTAAAAAATTTATTATTATTTGCGCCCCACGTTTTACGTTATAGAAAATTTTCTTCAAATCATATCTCTTGTTTGTAATGTCAGTACCTATGGGGTTTCAGAAAAATTATTTTCTTCTTTTTAGTGCGTTAAAAACGTGGTTTTTTAAAAAAGTTTTTTTTTTATATAAAGTATTATTTTTAAATATTATCCTGGATTCAGATACTTTTTTTAAATTACTATAAATGTATATTTAAAAAAAATAGATAATTTTATCCTTTCAAATAATAAATTTTATTAATTAATTTATATTTTTTTTGAATTATTTTATATAGATTTCAAAGTTTAATGAAGATATCACATAAATCTCGTTAAGGAATTTTTATTGAAACGTTTCGGTTTGATTTTGACCGCCCATCCTCAGTATCCCAAATAATTTTAATATTTTTTTGTAATTCTTCTCATATCACATATAAAATATTTACCATATAGAGTTAGTATGTTTTAATTCTAGAATACATTTATTTCTTTTAACCATTTTTTTTATTTAATAATAATAATAATAATACAATTACCTTGTAAATAGTTATATATATAAATAGTTATATATATATATATATATTTACAAAATGAATGTTGTTGTTTGTTACTCGTTCTTGCTTTGAAAATGTTTTAACAATTGTTTTTTTTTCTTTCTTTCATTTGCCATTTTAAGTGTCTGTAATGTTTTCTTTCATCTGGATGATACATCATCCTGAGTTGACAGATTTAATGGTTGGATCTCTTCATGAGATATCATTGGACAAGCAAACTGGCCATCGATGAAATGCCAAAGTCACCCAAAGCTTAGATTCTCTTCTGGGGAGCAACGACCCGAGGTTTTGCCAGGCTCCGTCGACGCTGGCGCTATTGATTTCCACCCCTGAGCTCCTCTTGAGGCTTCAACATCCTCCTCTTCGGCTTCCCACCCGACTAACCGCGTTTTGTGCACCTCCCCCGAGGTCTTCTAAAGTCTCTCACTTTCTCTCTCTCTACCTCTCATGGGATATGATAATTCATAGGTTGGACTGGCCAGTGCTCCCTTCACCCACAAGAGGATTCATTCAAATTCAACCTCCTAACTTGAAATTAAATTTTAAACACTAGAAACCTTCAATTCAATTGCATTTAAGTTTACGAACATTTTTTAAGATGATCTAATTTGTTAAGTAAATCTAGTTCTTAGTCTTGAGAAAGATACATTTCAACATAAATCGTTTTAAAATTATATATTTGTCATTTTATAAAATTAAACCCAATTTATTTAATTACTTACTCTACTTTTGAGTAAGTGTTACAAATCTGTTAATATTAATAATAATAAAATTGTCTGATGGATAATATGGAATAGGGTGAATATATTATTTCTCACTGCACCTAACCCATATTTAAAAATCTGGAGTGTCTCCACTCGACTATCTCGCAAATTTGAATTGGATTAAATAACATATATTAATTTAAATTAAATTAAATTAATTAAATTATAAATTAAAATTAATAAATAATATATACCAGCGCATGTTTGGCTCTTTGTTGATGGCACCACGTCACGTGTTGGAGCGTGAGCGTGAGCGTTAAAAAATTAATCCTGGTACGTTCATAGATTCAATCAAGCTGAAATTCTATATATAGCAGTTTTATACAATTATTAATCATGTGAAAAATTATCAAACATATATCTTTATTTTTACGGTCACTTTAGAGGAAAAAAAATCAAAACGTTGTAGGTAATGACCCTCTTCCGGTTGAGTTACATTTCTCAAAAGTTGAGAGAAAACTAAGAATTTTGAATAATGTCCATGTACCAAATTTCATCATTTTAGCTCAAACTGTTTTTGCGTAATCTTGTCTACATACATACACACACACACATACACACACACAGACATTTTTCTCAACTTTAGTGAAAATGATTCAGGAACCTTCAAAACGTATAAAAACATCAAAATCTCAACATCGAAAATTTTCGTGATCGCAATACTATCTCTTACGAGATAGTAAATATAGATGATTATTATAATTCGTCTTATAATAATTTAATTAATTTTCAAAATTCGTATTTGGAAACAATATATATGCAAAACACTAAATACCTTTTCTTTTTCGGTTTCGCTTTAGTATTTAATAAACATTATGGAATATAATATATAATTAAGATTTATAATACATAACATAATAACATTATTCAATTTAAAAAGAGAAAAAAAATAAATTTAAAAGCGTTTTTGCATAATTTTGGTTACATACATACACACACACAGAGACATTTTTCTCAACCTTAGTGAAAATGATTCAGGAACCTTCCAAACGTATAAAAACATCAAAATCTCAACAATGAAAATTTTCGTGATCGCAATACTATCTCTGGCGAGATAGTAAAAATACTAGTGACAATTTTTTACAAAATCTTTTATAGGATAAAAGGGTACTATTTTCAAAACTTGACCACCACTTTCTCTAAAAACACAAACGTTCGCTTTTCGGATATTTACGTATTACTTACATACATCACAAATTCATATACTGGAAATATATTATTTTTCTGGAACATTAAAACAAAAGAAATATCAAAATCACACAAGTACATGAGATTGTATTATAAAGATACATGACTTATTACTTTTTGTTGTAAAAGTTATAAAAGTCAATTTTATATCTATTATTTCATTTCTTTTTCTTTTTAAACACATCTTTAATGTATTCTATTTTCTATTAAATTAGCTGGAGTGTCTCCACTCGACTATCTCGCAATTTGAGAATTGGATTAAATAACATAATATATTATATTTAAATTAAATTTAATTAATTATAAATTATAAATAATAAATATTAAACCAGCGCATGTTTGGCTTTTTATTGATGGCACGTGTTGGCGCGTGAGATTTGCAGTGTTAAAAAATTAATTCTGGTACTTTCAGCAATTCAATCAAGCTGAAATTCTATATATAGCAGTTTTATACAATTATTAATCATGTGAAAAATTATCAAACATATATTTTTATTTTTATGGTCACTTTAGAGGAAAAAAAATCAAAACGTTATAGGTAATGACCCTCTTCCGGTTGAGTTACATTTCTCAAAAGTTGATAGAAAACTATGAATTTTGAATAATGTCCATGTACCAAATTTCATCATTCTAGCTCAAACCGTTTTTGCGTAATCTTGTCTACATACACACACACACACACACACACACACACACACACACACACACATAGTAAAAAGTATTCATATGTGAATTTTTAATTATTTGACTATCATCGGTTCCCTATTTTATTTCTTATATGATCATTAAAATAAAAACCAATTTCACTTTCAATCTATCTTCATCGACTTCGAAAAGAAATAGTTCTAAAAAAGAGAGGAAGTGATGAGGTGTAATAAAAGGTTGAATGGTTGACAGAAGCAGGTGATTTTACGCGTTAGGAGAAAAAAAAATATAATAAAATATAAAATCAATGACGACTTGAAAAATTCAATTTGACCAAATCTATCATCCCTTATCAATTTTTATTCTCAATTCTCACATTCCTCCCCCAATCAAAAATATATTATGAATAAAGGTGGAGGACGAGAAGGACAATTCAGGTAAAACAGGTCATAAGGAAAAGAGCTTATTAAAAAGAATGGTTTCTTTTTCTCATATTAAATTAATTCTGTATTAGTTTATATTTCTAATAAATTTTAATTTTAATAGAAAAATTTCTTAAAATTAAAATATCACAAAAAACTCAAGATATTTTAATAATGATTTTTAAATATAATAAAACACATCAAACTGACTAAAATATTTGAAATTCTGATTCTTATTAAAGATTTATATATTATGATAAAACACAAAATGACAAACCTATTCTAATAATATCACAAAAGACAAATATACATAACGCTATTGACATGGACCATATCATACCAAGACAAAAGCTTCTGTTGAACTAGATTTGATATTCTAACATCTAACGTTCAAATGAGAATGACATTAATGAAGTCAAGAGGGTGCAAGACAAGGGTTGCTTTTCAATATCTTCTTATATTATAAGACATTACTATTTCAACTCTGATAAAATTTCTAATAAAATAAACAGATTCCAAAGAAACACATTAATAAAATAAATAATGCAATTTGAAATATTTTAAAATAATTGAAAACTAAATATATATATATATATTATATATTAAATATATTTATTTATGAAAACACCATAAATGAATTTATTAAATATAACCAACTTAATTAAAATAATCGAAATTCAAAACTAGATTTCAAAAGTATCGATTAAACCGATTAAACTGAAAATAATAAATGTTCAAAATTGCTAATTATTTCTGTGTATCTATATTGAAAATTGTTACATATTATTTATGATATTTTAAAAACAATTTCTTTCTTTAATTAATATTCATTTAAAATGATCATTAAAAAATATCTTATTCAAAATAAATTGTTGAATAAATATGATCCAACTAGCAGACCCGCAAAGCTTCGCTTTTGCATGTGTCTGTATACATATATACATGTGATAACTGAACACTTAATAATAATAATAATAATAATGTATTAAATGAATATAATTGAAATTTTAGTTTTAATTGGACTTTTTTTGTATTTTATTTTTATTTATTTTTATTGGAATTATTACAAATAATAATAATAATAATAATAATAATATACCGTTTAATACGTGAAAATAATAATACTAATAATTTATTAATTGAATATAATTGAAATTTTATTTTTTATTATTACATTTTTACCGACCGACGATAGTAAGGGAGGTATTGTTTTCACACCAAATTTCACATGTGGAGATTTTTACATATCTCCACGAATCATGCATTTTCTTAACAGAAAAAAGTATTTTTAGCATGATGTCTCTCCGTCCGTCTGTCCGTCCGTATAGATGTGTACAGCCTGAACGGCTTAACGGATTTTGATGAAATTTGGTATATTTACTTAATGCATCAGTGGGATGAATTGATCAACTTTTGGTGCAAATCCGGAAACCGAAAGTGGTAGTATTAGCGATCGACGATAAGAAGGGAAGGGTTATTTTCGCACCAAATTTCACATAAGGAGATTTTTTTACATATTACCACGAATGTATTGGTTTTATCCTCGGGAAAAATCATCTTCATTATGTTTTTCTTAATTTAAAATTATATGACGTCACCCAGCCCTTCATGACGTCACAGCCTCGGGTAACGCCGGCAACGCCGGCTACTTCAGCTATATATTATAAATAAAATAAAATTAAAAATATTTATGTTATATCCATATCTGTTTTTTATTACATTAATAGATATATTAAAATTATTTGAAATTGTTTCTGTAGCTGGAAATTAATTTATTTCAAACCGTCGGTCGGTTCGGACCTGGCCATAGGTCAACTTATTATTTTTATTTTTTTTTTTTTTGTTAATGATTTATTTTTATTTTTTATTTTTTATTTTTTTTGTTAATAATTATTACATATTTATTTGTTGGAAAATTATTTCTACTTTATTAATTGTTAATAGTTATATTACATTTTAATTAACAATTTTCGGAATAAGTATATTCTCTTATTATAGAGATTCTTATTGTTTGTCTCACAAGTCTACCTACAATATTTCATTATCATTGTATGATTCAAAATAAACTTCAAAATATTTAATAGGACATGACATGATCTTAATATTAATTTATTTTCATTATATTAGATTGATTAATAAAATTCAAAATATTTAATAGGACATGTCATGATCTTAGTATTTTTCCCATCCCAGAATATTTGCTAATATTACATGTTGGAGTTCCAATTACCTGCATATTTAATGGCAATTTCAATGATGAATATGCTTTTCAATAAAAAAAAAAATTTGAAGAAAGTAATTGGAATTATTATTATTAAGAATCAACAAATAAATTTATTAAATATACATTTAAATATGTAAATAAATCTATATATAAATTTAATAAATATTCAAACAATAATTGAAACAATATAAATAAAACGATTCAATATTTTACTTACATTGTGATTTATATTTTTATTTTTATTACAACTGTTATTATGGGTATGCTATTTTTGACAGTTTAAAAAAATTAAAAATATTACTAAAATTTATCAAAATAATAAGTTGAAAAGATTTCCAATTATTTTTATTTATTTATTGTAAATTTTTCACTGTAATCATGGTAACCATGAATAGACTTTTACCAAAATATTACTAATTAAATTAATTTTGGATAAATTAATTTTGGATTTAACTACACTAAAACCTTCCTTGGGATGCGCACAACAATCCCTGAAAGTTTCATCGCGATCGGACGGGTAGTTTTTGAGTTTAGGCGAGACGGACAGACATTTCCTTTTATTATTGATCCAATAATTTTAAATAGAAATAGAAAGCATACATAATTGATAGCTGAAATGTCAGTTTTATCTCAAAATAAATAATTTTTTTTTAATTCCCAATATTCCTTCTAAATAAAAATAAATTTAAAAAACATGCTAGGTCCGCTTTTTTTTCTTTAGTTCTTGGAGCACTAAAATGTTTCAATAGTCTGTTAAGGATGATTTGTGATCCATAAATCATAAGTTAATATTTAATAATAGTTATTAGTACGCTTAGAAGATTTTCCCTAACGATCAGGGCATCTTTACTGAAACCGGCGAAGTGCGTTAAGTTCAGCAGCATTAGCACATTTGAGGGGATTATAATTCCATAGTTTTTTTAAGATATTATTTTGATTTGTCTCTCTTTTAAAATATTTAAAATTTTTCATTTATTATTTGTAATTATTAGTTAATATTTATTTTATTAATTGGTTATTATACTTTTTAATTATTTTTTTTTCTCTAAAATATTTGAATTTTTTTAATCTGTTTTGAAGTTTAATTTTTTTTTTTTTTTTTTTTTAATTTTTTGTTAATTCTTATAAATTTTCATTAGTTAATTTTATGTTTGATTTTTTTTTTTAATCTATTTTCGCGTTTTTTTATTAAATTACTAATTTATATTTATTTATTCATTGTTATTTTATTAATTAATTTTTAGATAGTTTTATAATTTTTAATATTTTTTCACTAAAATATTATTTAAATTTTATTAATATATTATTTATTATTATTGAGGACCCGAAGTTCATTTCATTTTAATCAGATTGATGCAATGATGTAACATTTAATAATTGTAATAAATAATTAAAGAATTGTATATCAATATTTTTTAAAGGGTCGAGCGAGAGCTCGGTGTTCCAGTTTATAATAGGTTGTTCAATAAGTTCACGGAACTGAAATGAAATGAAGAAACCAACCCATTATGCACATAGTTTTTTGAAACCCAAATTAAAACTCAAAATATTGTGCTCAATGAAATGCCTAAAGTCGTTGTTAAATCTCTTTCAGTCAATCGACTGTCTCCGCGAACTTATTGAACCACCTAGTATTTTATGTGTAGAAATATAGCATAATAATTAACAAAAATTCCAAACTTCCACTTTTATACTTTTTTGTTTTTTTTTTTTATTTTTTCAAATAATACACCCCCTAAGATCGTTAACTAAATGAAACAAACCCACTTAAATCAAACAATATAAATTAAGCTGCTTTGACCAGCTAATTGGAAGGAAGGAAAAGTTGCTTCTAATATCTCAGGCACTAACTTTATAATGAAACAACCATTGGTTGAGTGGGAGAGGTGTGGGGGAGTTGTCGTGTAGGAAGATTGAACTTGGAAAAGGATTAATGCCAAGAATCTCAGTCCCCTAAATCCAAGTTTGATACCATCGATCGGCTTCTCAATGCCCTCCCCCTTTCCCTATCATTGTTTTCAATTTAGGTCAACTTATTAATGATATATCCATCTATTACAATCTTACAAACAACAAAACATAATTCTCGAACTTCTATGATTGAGATATTCTGCCTATCTTATTTCTTCTCTTTATTATTAATCTCTTATCGCTTTTATTTATTCATGCCTTTACTAATACATTAAATTAATATTAAACGAGGGCAACCGTGTAGAAACAAAGTGAAATATTATCTGTCGTGTTATTTTTAATTATTATATTTATTTTCTTTATTTATTTATATATTTAATTAATACTAAGTATTTAAACTATTTAATAATATCATTCCATAGCATGCTTGACTAATTTATTAGTGTTAATGAACGAAACGTTTCAGCAATACTTTAATAATTGAATTTATAAAGGTAATATTTTAAATTTTGATGAATTGTTAGTATTTTGTTTTAATATAAATTCACTTGCTGTAAACTGAGCGAGCTCTTGCTAAGCGATGTTGTTCTAGTTTCCTTAAATGAGCCACTGTATCTGCTTGCCTTTTCACAACTACCGAGTTCGTAGTAAACAACAATATATAATAATAATAATCTATTTATTTCATTAACAAATATATTGCATATATATATATATAGATTAATTACTTTATCTCTGGATTTTATAACAAATTTCCTTTAAGCGTCTCATCGAAATCAACCTTCCCCATACCATAATATCAATATACGTAAGTTCATTTTTCAATTAAATATGAAAAGTAAGAGAGAATTATGTTAATTCTTATAAATTTTCATTAGTTAATTTTATGTTTGATTTTTTTTTATTTATTTTCGCGTTTATTTTTTATTAAATTATTAATTTATATTTATTTATTCATTGTTATTTTATTAATTAATTTTTAGATAAATTTTATAATTTTTTTACTAAAATATTATTTAAATTTTATTAATAGATTGTATTATTTACTTAATGCATCAGTATGATGAATTGATCAACTTTTGGTGCAAATCCGGAAAGCGGAAGTGGTACTATTAGCGATCGACGATAGGAAGGGAAGGGTTATTTTCACACCAAATTTCACATGAAGAGATTTTTTTACATATCACCACGAATCATGCACTATTGGTTTTATCTTCGAGAAAAATCATCTTTATTAGTTTTTTCTTAATTTAAAATTATATGACGTCATCACAGCCAGGTCTTACATATATATTCTAAATAAAATAAAATTACAAATATTTATGTTCTATCCATATCTGTTTTTTATTACATTAATAGATATATTAAAATTATTTGAAATTGTTTCTGTAGCTGGAGATTAATTTACTTCGTTGGTTCGGACCTGGCCACAGGTCAACTTATTTATAATTATTTAAGATGTTTCTATAATTCCGTCATTTTCTTGTTACTATTTTTATTATTATAAATTTTTCTATTTTATACAAATATTAATTTTAATTGATCTAAGTAATAAAAATCAATTTTAAATTCTGAGAGAATAAATCGGATATTCTAAGTGGATGATTTTATAATTCTTTTGAATTCTGATGTACGAACGAAAATTGAATTCGAGATCAATATTGCTGCAATCTAATTTCGATGTAATGAATTGGTGGCTTGCACTGATCGAAATGAACCGCGTTCTAAGTCCCAACATGAATGAGTCTCTCTTCTCTCTCCCACTACTCCCTCTCCTTCTATTAAAGCGCAAGGGCATTAATTTCCTCTAGCTGGCTCCTTCCGCGAATAGGATAAATCCCTGTGTTCATCCACCCACGATTGATATCTATTTAGAGGATGAACAGTGTTGTATATCCTTCGTGCTTGACAGACAGTCAAGACCTCCCTTGTTTAACGGAAACTATGTCATGACATGTTGACATGTAGAAAAGGCATGCTTTCGTTTTCCAGGGGCGCTAAGCTTACCGCCTACACGCATTCAACAAATGATTATTGCACCAAAAACAATAACAAAAATCATTCTTGTTAATAACATGTTACTTCAATAAATCACTAGTTAATAAATTAAATAAAAATAATTACAAATTTTTTACAAAGTTTTATATTTATAGTCTTTTTACTATCTCGCCAGAGATAGTATTGCGATCACGAAAATTTTCGATGTTGAGATTTTGATGTTTTTATACGTTTTGAAGGTTCCTGAATGATTTTCACTAAGGTTGAGAAAAATGTCTGTGTATGTGTATGTGTGTGTATGTAACCAAGATTACGCAAAAACGGTTTGAGCTAGAATGATGAAATTTGGTAGATGGGCATTATTCAAAATTCATAATTTTCTATCAACTTTTGAGAAATGTAGCTCAACCGGAAGAGGGTCATTACCTACAACGTTTTGATTTTTTTTCTTCTAAAGTGACCGTAAAAATAAAGATATATGTTTGATAATTTTTCACATGATTAAAAATTGTATAAAACTGTTATATATAGAATTTCAGCTTGATTGAATCGCTGAAAGTACCAGAATTAATTTTTTAACACTTCAAATCTCACGCGCCAACACGTGACGTGGTGCCATCAACAAAGAGCCAAACATGCGCTGGTTTAATAAATATTATTTATTGATTTTAATTTATAATTTATCATTAATTAAATTTATTTAAATATAATATATGTTATTTAATCCAATTCAAATTGCGAGATAGTCGAGTGGAGGCACTCCAGCTTTTTTCATTTGATGGAAGTATTAATAAAATTAAAAGTTTTTTCTGATGTTCTGTAAATATTTTATTTTTATATTTTTTTTTCAGTTTTATAATAATATTGGTTATAAAATGCATAATTTCGATTGGCCAAGAAAACAAAAGGTTTAGAATGAAATTTTAACTTCTTTTCGCTCTTCATATGCCTGAAATATCAAAACGTCCTGAATAGGGTCCTGATAGGGCATCGAAACGTCGATACAATGATTGAATAGAAGTTAGGGTGTTCCATTACTAAACTTATTCTTTCTGTTCTGGCTTACTCCTATCAATTATATATATTTTTTGTTTGAAATATGCTCTAATATCCTATGCTCTTTTTTGTTGTGGATTGTAATGTAAATCTGAAAAGGGATACTTCTTAATTAACTGTCTCATTGTCGTGGGGTCCTGGGTATCTTAAGGTAGTGATTCTCAAACTATGTGCCGCCAAATTATTACAAATGTAAAGAGGCTCTTTTTTTAAATTTTTTCAATTTGGTTCTAAAAAAAAAACAAAAAAAAGATAAACCGTTTTTGGGACCACTTTTTTCAATATGGTAAACTTTTACACTTATCCTTTTCTTTGTGTGCTGCCAAATTTTTAAGCGGTAAAAAAGGTTGAAAATCACCGTCTTAAAGTATCACAGTCACTACACAACTGAGGTATAGTAGGTAGGGAAATGGAATGGAATATATTGATAGATAAAAAGGTTTAATATTTCTTGTTTTTGAATGTGATTTTGAAATACTTTTAAATTAATTATATTAATTTATATCATATACAGATAAAATTAAGTCAGTGTGATGTGAAGATATATTTTTCGTGGGTTGAAACATACTTTATGCTGGACTATAAAGTATTATTATTAGCTATAATATTATTTTTGAAAAAATGATTGGGTTCCAGGTAGTTTTGAAAGAAGATGGTATGAATTATATTTGTATCTATTTAAAAATCAAAATTTTAATTTTAATGTTCGAAAATATGAACTTTGAGTGGGTATATGATAGAAAGAACTTCAGTTAAATTCAGCATTATGTAGCCATCTTAATTTTATATATGGTACATACAGGCACGGCCCGAGCTCTTATGGCGCCCTAGGCCAAGGGTCTAAAGTTCGCCCCATATGTTTTAACAAGCAAAAAAAAAAGAATCAACTAAAAAATTTTTGTTTGTTATTAAAAAAATATTTTTATATTTGAAAATATATTTTATTTTAGTTGGATCCACATATTGATTGATCTTCCTAAAAAGGAGATATCTTGGTATGATATCAACATTATATTTTTAAAAATGTAATAATTTACTACTTATTTTAAATAAACGCAATTTTTTTATTGCGTACCATAATTTTTTATTTACTATTAAGTCTTATAAGCCCTGATATCTTGCGAAGGATTAATTTTTTTTTCATAATGGCGCCCCTGCCAGCCAAGCGCCCCGAGCCATGGCCATACTGGCTCGGCTCTAGGGCCGGCCCTGGGTACATATAGTATGTAATATATTCTTTGTGAATTACAATATTTTGTATGCAGAAAGGGCGTGAATGAAAAATAAATAATTATATGTAAGAAAGGAAAGGAGTCAATGCTTTTTAATTACAATTACAGATGACATTTATACCGCGCAATCCATATGCAAGCTTTATTGTATGAAGTGAATTTGCTCAAAGTAGAATTTGATTATTTTTGTAGTTACCGAATGTGGTTCTTTACACCATTGGGTACCAATAGTCATAAAGTAACACTATTATACTCGTTTCATAAAATTATTAGACGACAAAAGAATATCTGATAAGATATTTATTTATAAATATCATATTACAATAGTATTATTGTACATATTTGAATCTGTGTCTGAAGAACATCGTAACCCTTAAATAATGATACAGAGATCCGATTTCAAACAGACATAGAAGGTATGAACCAGCGGCATCACCTTCCGGTGTAAAACACGAATTTTGAATGAAAATATAAATGTCAGCACATGAATGTAATCATATAATAGTTTGATATAATAGGTGGATGTGAGGGTGAGGAGACATTTGTTTATTATAGGGTTATTGATCGTATGGTCTGCCTTTGAAGTTTTCACAATAACTAACCCTTAATTGTCAGTTAAGCTACCTGGCTTAGAAAGAGAGGATGATTTAGTTCTTTGCTAGCCATAATTCTTTTGCTATAAAATAAATTTTTATTTGAGGAAAAAAAAACAAATTTATTTTATATTAAATTAAATCTTATTAATATTATTTTATTTTTCTTTGTTCTAATCATAATAAATAAAAATTTACATTTATTACCGACCGACGATAGTAAGGGAGGTATTGTTTTCACACCAAATTTCACATGTGGATATTTTTACATATCTCCACGAATCATGCATTTTCTTAACAGAAAAAAGTATTTTTAGCATGATGTCTGTCCGTCCGTCCGTCTATCCGTCCGTATAGATGTGTACAGCCTGAACGGCTCAACGGATTTTGATGAAATTTATATTTACTTAATGCATCAGTGGGATGAATTGATCAACTTTTGGTGCAAATCCGGAAACCGGAAGTGGTAGTATTAGCGATCGGCGATAGAAAGGGAAGGGTTATTTTCACACCAAATTTCACATGAGGAGATTTTTTACATATCATCACGAATCATTCACTTTGGATTGGTTTTATACTCGAGAAAAATCATCTTTATTAGTTTTTTCTTAATTAAAATTATATGACGTCATCCAGCCATTCATGACGTCACAGCCTGGTCTTACATATACCTATATTATAAATAAAATAAAATTAAAAATATTTATGTTATATCCCTATCTGTTTTTTATTACATTAATAGATATATTAAAATTATTTGAAATTGTTTCTGTAACTGAAAATTAATTTATTTCAAACCGTCGGTCGGTTCGGACCTGGCCACAGGTCAACTTATTTTTTATGTTATTTAAAACATAGTACCGACCGGGAGCTTAGCCGTGAGGTTATAGTGTCCGGTCCGCCGACTCGAGTTCGAGGATCCAAACCTCGCCGAGTGCATCGATATATAAATATAAATATAAATAAAAATAATAATCAAATCTGAGAAAGCTGGCTAAATGGAGATATATTCCGAAAAAAGACAAAAATAAAACATAGTACCTAGTTCACCTGGCCGCCGCTCGGTCATTAAAAGAAATTATTCCTTATTATCGGGTTTGGCTGGCAATAATAATAACTGGTTCACCAAGCCTTCGTTCAAATAATTTAAAAGAACATAAAATAGTCATAAAACATATACACCTTAAATACATGTATTAATGCTCTGAAAGACAGAAAAGTATGGCCTGTTGATATAACAATATATATTTCGTAATTTGATTTAATATAATATATTTTGTATTTACGGAAGCACTGTCTGAAGAAGTTGATGACGTCATTTATATTTTCTATTATTTTTTTTTATTTATTTTACAACAAGAACAAGAAAAGGTAAAAAAAAAAAACAACAAATGAAAAATATTGACCTCGGGAACTAACCCATTTGGTCATTACATTACATGATGCTTAAATACTTAAATACAAAACAATATAAAGTATCATTAAAATATTAAATAAAATATAACATTATATTATATAAATATATTAGATTTAATAATGAATTTATAAAAAATGTTTTTAAAATTATTTTGTAAATAAAATAGAATACAACTAATGTTTATAGGAAGTTGAATTATACTTTTAATATCAACATAAAGGGAGTCAATTGTTTTTTCATTTTTTTTACACTCCAAAAATAAATGATTTATATCTGCTACTACTTCATTATTACAATCACAAAATGGATGATCTCTTAAATTAAATATATAAAGTTTATGCGGGGTGGCAGCATGAGAGATTTTCTATTTTAAATTAAGAAAAAACTAATAAACATTGTGGAAAAAATGTCAAATAATTTAAATGTAGGTATTAATGCAATAAAAAACAGATATAACATAAATATTTTTAATTTTATTTTATTTATAATATATATATTAGGTATATAATGAAGCACTGGCTGACGTAGTTGTTGAGGTCATATAAATTTAAATTAAGAGAGAGAAAAAAAAAAAGATTTTTCGCGAGGCTGAAACCAATACAGATCGATTTTTTTTTATAAAAATTTAAAAAAAATTCTTAGAGCGATTTAATATATCCCAAATACAAATATATATATAATTTTTTGCTAATATAATAAGACAAGATAATATGCGATACAAAAAAAAAATTTCCTTTACAAATTGACTAACCTGAAATATCATTCAAACTTAAATGATTTTCTTTTTAATATTTTTGATTGGAATAATGAAAATTTAATTTAACTTTTTCTTTTAATATAAAAATGAATTATTTATATTATTAATAAAGGCCATAAATGGAAGATCTGTCATACTCTCACATCAATTTATTTAATGTCATTTATCATTCCAATCCTACACGTGATTTTTATTGTTCTCCAACCCAATTGCTGGTCATCAACTAAATATTTGCTAATTGATTTCCCTGTAAAAAATTTATTTATTCTCTCATTCGTTTTAAGTAGATAATCCATCGTCATAACTCTCATTATTTTATATTTTTATAATTTTATATATATATCTATAATATATATATAATGATTTTAATAATAATATTATTTTATCATGTTCAGAGATTTATTTACAATTCACATCGATGTGAAATCTCCGTTATGTATTCTATAATCGTATTTCGAAATTTTTTTATAAAATAATTTTTCAAAAAAGTAACATCTCTCTTCACCCTTAAAGGTCTAGATCTCACCATACTCCCATATTATACAAATGACATTAATAATGATATTTTTTAAAAAGCTGGAGTGTCTCCACTCGGCTATCTCGCAAATTTGAATTGGATTAAATAACATACATTAATTTAAATTTAATTAAATTATAAATTAAAATTAATAAATAATATTTATTAAACCAGCGCATGTTCGGCTCTTTGTTGATGGCACCACGTCACGTGTTGGCGCGTGAGATTTGCAGTGTTAAAAAATTAATTCTGGTACTTTCAGCAAATAAATCAATCTGAATTTCTGGATATAGCAGTTTTATACAATTATTAATCATGTGAAGAATTATCAAACATATATCTTTATTTTTACCGTCACTTTAGAAGAAAAAAAATCAAAACGTTGTAGGTAATGACCCTCTTCCGGTTGAGCTACATTTCTCAAAAGTTGATAGAAAACTACGAATTTTGAATAATGCCCATGTACCAAATTTCATCATTCTAGCTCAAACCGTTTTTGCGTAATCTTGGTTACATACACACACACACACATATACACATACACACATATAAAAACATCAAAATCTCAACATCGAAAATTTTCGTGATCGCAATACTATCTCTTACGAATACTTATTAGAAATACTTATTTATAAAAACAAACACTATCCCATTCCATATATACTTTTAAGTATAACTAACAGTATAATTAAATAGTATAATTCAAATTGTTTTTGTTATTTAATACTCTTATATATTATCGTATATATAAACTGCTTTGCCTTATTAAATGTATAAAGAGAATGAGGTCGAGAGTTGATATCAACTCTCTTTTAAGCTCCGATTACTCTCAAAATATTAAAAAAAAAAATATGTGTGTAATTAACAGAATTAAGAGGGTAGGGAGGATTATCAGATTAGTATTTATTTACCAGTGATAGATAACTTATTTTTCTAAAAAAACATAGCATAAGATAGCTCCAGCGATTATGACGCATTTACAAAATAAAATATATTTATTTGTCATTTAAAACAATAAATGCTAATAATTATACATGCTATTTATTTATTTGTTTTATTTATTTATTGATTTTTTATTGACAGCATCAATCAGATTTCTTCAACCGTCTCAAATCTCATCCACCTCTATTCAATTCCTATTCTCTCTTAATTCCCTTTTATAGTAACAAGTAGCTCTGAATATCCCTTACATTTGGATTGAAAATTAAAAAGATAATAAATTTTTTTTAAAATTTCACCTCGGTTCAAGATTTCTATATTATAGAGATTTATATATCCAAGAGAAAATATTATTTAAAAAAATTGACTAACTTACTGTTAGGAAAGTACATATACATATAAAGGGTGTTATTTTTTTAGAGGTATAGAACTTTAAGTTGGCATTACTGTTCAAGTTGACGACCGATTTAACAGCTGTCAAGTAATTTATTCTCAGTTTGGTTTGGCAATTCATCATGAATAGACTCACGCCTGAACAACGCTTGCAAACAGTGCAATTTTATTTTGAAAATAATGGTTCTGTGCGGAATACGTATCGTTCACTACGTCTATTTTATCGTCGACAAAATCGTCCATCAGAGCAGTTAATTCGATTAACCATGGAACGTTTTCGCACCATGTTTACTCTTATTGATAACTCGCATCCCCAGAGACGCCGTACGGTGCGTACAGAAGAAGCTATTGCTACTGTAGAGTGTAGCATTGAGGAAGACCCGAATAGTCAATAATTGACGAAAATTGGAGCCAACCGTGGCGGTCCTATGTCAGAAATCATATATAAAATGTAATGCCACAAGATTATCTTTCGTATAAATAGAATTCATGTCAATCGAATAATCCATTGTTGTTTTATTGCAATTTAAAGTTCTATACCTCTAAAAGAAACAGAGATTAGATAAATTCTTGATTTAGAAGTTATGTGAAATAATTTAAAAACAGAACCCAAAATACTCATATACATTCTTGTTTTATATGTCGTAGACATATGGCAATTTTAGGAAAATAGCAGTTGTCTAGACAAAATGTCGTAGGCAAATGGCAATTTCAGGAAAATAGTATTTGCCTGGCTAAATAGCTTAAACTATTATTTCATTTCAATTTGACTCGGAAAATAGTATTTGCTTAGAAAAAAGCTATTTGACAAAATCTTTGTTGAGCAACTATTATTTAATTTCAATTTGACTAGGAAAGTAGCTCAGAAAATGTCGGACATTTATTGGACCGATGACAGATTAATCTTTTAATCAATTAAAACAATTTAATAAGGAAACGAATATTAAAAATAAAAATATAAACAAAATAATTTAATAAATTATTAAAGTAAATACTCTGCCATTGTCGCTCTGCAAAATTACTGGGGCACCCTACTCTAAAATTATGGCAAGCTGAAATTAGATAAATATACAACAAAGAACAAAAAACTTTTTGGATAATTTCAATAATTGGCTTCTGTAATAGTTAAAGCTACTTGCCCAAAAAAGATTTAACCAAATGACTTTTGTCTAGACAAATGCTATTTTCCTAGTCAAATTGAAATGAAATAATAGTTTAAGTTATTTAGCCAGGCAAATACTATTTTCCTGCCATTTGCCTACGACATAAATTTTATAACAAGCGGGGACGCGATGAATTAATCTGCCTTAATGAAAATATTTGATCCAATGTTGATCGATTTGGCCTGAATCCGGATTGATATTCTCCTAATATTTCTTCTGCATATGGTCGTAGTTTTAATAAGATAATATTCGAGAGAATCTTAGACGAGGTTGGTAAAATAAAAATTCCCCTGTATTTACTGCAGTCTTTTCCTTCTTGCCAATCTAATGGGATCTTTTCCTTATGCTAAATTGGAAGTACTAACATGTGCATACAATAACATTTCTTAAAAATTTAGTAATTTTAAAATTGTTAGAAATAATAATTCATACAGATCAATACAAAATTCATACAAAAACGTTTTTTTTTTAAAAAAAATATCCTAATGGCAATACTTTCCTTTATATTCGATTTTCAGCACCCAGAATGTAAAAAACAAACAAAACATATTTATTTTTCATTTTATTTCCAATTTGGGAAATTTGTTATTGGTACTGCATTAAGCGGAAATTATCCAATGGGATAATGATGATATTAAGCCAACTCGTCGTCTTCCTATCGACGAGCATTAGAGAGAGAGGAAGGGGAGAGTGCTTATCGTCAGATGGGTTTCCCTTTAAGTATTATGGCCAATGATCATGATCCCAAAGTGACTCTCTCCCTCTGTTCTATCATCAAAACTGTTAATGACTTTCCAAGATAACTTAAAGACATTTTTTATTAGAATTTTAATAGATCTTCCAATTGTTCCATCTTTGACCTTATTATTTTTTTTTTCTTCCATAAATATTAATTATTTTGAATTATAACGTTTTTTATTCTCCATATATTCATTTATTATTTTTATAATATAATCAAAATCAATATATATACATTAAAATTGAAAGGATAACGATTCATATTTAATTTAATAGTAGAATCTTCTTTTCAATTTCCTCCATGCCAAAAGTATAAATTAACTGATGATGCATATATATAAATTATGCTTATCTTTCAACCAATTTAAAATTTATTTATTTATTTCAAATGAATGATTTTCATGTTTAGATTATAATAATTAATAATTTTATTGATTTAATTTCTTGAAAACTAAACAGAATGATTTAAATTGATTGATAATCGAATTTTATTGAAATGTAAAAGAAATTCATATTTTGATATCAAGTGAATGTGAATGATGTTTCACAATTTATCAGGTGATGTGTATTTGTAGGATGTTGTAAGATAATTACTATCTTTAACAAGCTATTCCAAAAAATGATGAGACATGCTTTCATATTTTCTCGGACCCTTTTTCTGTTTAGTTTTATTTAACCTCAATGACAATTCTGAATTCGAATACAATTAATATTATTATTATTATATACAAATATAAAATTTTATCTCTGCTTTAATGGGAATTTATAGTTTATAATAACTGATATATTTTTTTTCAAAAAGTTATCTGTAATGATTTTGTTAGTTTTGTTTTACCGACCGACGATAGGAAGGGAAGGTATTGTTTTCACACCAAATTTCACATGTGGAGATTTTTACATATCTCCACGAAACATGCATTTTCTTAACCGAAAAAAGTACAACGTTTCAACTGCTTATTCTGCAGTCGTTTTCAAGAGGTGACGTGTGCCAACATGCATCAGTCCGCTTGAATCGGAGCAAGCGTACGGTTACTTGAAAACGACTGCAGAATAAGCAGTTGAAACGTTGTACAATTATTTTAATTTAATAAATAATTTTATACAAATAATGTGGTCTTTTAATAAAAATTCCCTTAATAATTATCAAAATAACCACAAAAGCTTTAATAAATACATTTACGAAAAAAGTATTTTAGCATGATGTATTTGTCCATCTGTCCGTCCGTTGTGTGTTTGTATAGACGTATATAACGGCTCAACGGATTTTGATAAAATTTGGTATATTTACTTAATGCATCAGTAACATGAATTCATCAACTTTTTGTATATCTGGAAACCGGAAGTGGTAGTTTACAAGGTATTAATTTTATATTCGTTGTCGGAAAATATTTCACTTAAAATATAGTAGTAATTAATAATTGAGTAATTAAACTAAAAATAAAAACTAAGAAAATATAATTTAGTCATTTTAATTCAAGTTTGAAAAAAAATTTTTTTTATACTTTATATATATAATGTTGTTTGGAAATTAATTTATTTCAAATCGTCTGTCGGTTCTGTTCCTGGCTACAGCTCATATTTTTTTCTTTATCGATTTCTTTCAAATGATTAACGTATGTAAATATAAATATGTTCAACAACAATTCTATAAATACCCATTTCATCCCCATAATTTGTAAGCACATTGAACTTTTTCAAAGGAGCATCATAATAATTATTTTTTCAGATTAAAATACTTAATTTTAAAAGTAAAATTATAAAATTAATTCATTATTCACGAATTTGATTATTTTTATTATTAACGAAAATTGTACATGAAAGTAATTAAATTTATTTTTTTTTATACTTTACAGATCATTGTGTATCTTACTTTTAAAGGTGCGCATATTGAAAAATAGTGAATAATAAAAAATCATTATAAAAATAATCTAAAATCTTTACATTGCTCATTTTTCATTCACGTCATAGTAACCTAATTTTAATTAAATCGAATTTTATGTTAATTTTTTGAATAAATACATAAAATAACCCTGGTTCTGATTTTCAATTTAATTTAAAATTATATGAAAATATAAAATAGATATTTAAAATAATTTATAAGTACTTTTAAAATAAAAATTATGTCATTTTTTGCAATTCTTAATTTTGTTTGCATCTTTTAAATTTCAAGTTGCTATAGAAACGATGCCTTCTGTCCTGCTTTTCATAATAGAGGTCGGTCCATAGTGGAAGATTGGGTGGTTTACAAGTTTAGTGGGATGTGAGGGCGGGATATATTCAGTTAATAAATGTCAAAAGTTAACCCACGAGGTCAAAGATTCATGTAGCTCTTTTACAAGTGAAATGAAAACTAATTGATTACTTATTTAAATATATATATATTTATGCTTATATTTAAATAAATATATATATATATATATATTTATGAAGGGTCAGGGGGGGGGGAAATGATTTTAGTCCACACACACACACATAATTGATTTTTTTTTTTCAGGGGACAAAAAAGAAAATTTGATACACAAATTAATATAAATTATTAAATGCAAAATGCATTCCTTTATAACGCGTCACTGAGAGTCTTTATCCCTATTTTGAAACTTGTATTTAAAAGAAACGGTATAGTCCTTGAAAACCGTGTAAAAACATGATTTTTAATATTTTATGGACTAAAAGCATTTTTCTCCCTGAACCTTCATATATAAATAGAAGATATATATATATATATATAAATTGAAAAGGTATTCTGATTATAATATTATAAGAACAGGAATGGGATAAAAATCTGGTCCATGATATTTTTGTATACTGCAATTTCAGATTCTATCCGCTTGGAAGATGTGTGAAGTATTAAATATATTTCAATATATATAAAATAGAAATAAATACACTCTTAGGGAATTTTCTAATAAAATTAATAAATAATATGTCTGACAATTATTATAAAATGGTATATAGTATATACCAGTGTTTCCCAAACTTTTTTGACCGCGACCCACTTCATTAAAAAAAAAACATTTATTTAAAACAGAAATTTTATTTTTCAATAAAAATCAAGTTGTTTATTTTATACAAAAAATTACAAAATAATTATACAAAAAAAATAGAAGTAATTTTGTGTTTCTAATGATGTCAAAAATAATAAGAAAAAAATATTTTTTGTGTTTCTAATGAAGTCAAAAAGTAATAAGAATTTCTAAAAGTTTTTCGCGACCCAGTAACCGGGTCGCAACCCACACTTTGAGAAACACTGGTATATACCATTAAAGGTGATTTTTCGACTTCCAACCCTAATTATTATTATTATTAACTAAAATTATTACTATCTCGATAGTATTGCGATAGTAATGCGATCACGAAAATTTTCGATGTTGAGATTTTGATGTTTTTATATGTTTTGAAGGTTCCTGAATCATTTTCACTAAGGTTGAGAAAAATGTCTCTCTCTCTCTCTCTCTTTGTGTGTGTGTGTGTGTGTGTTTATTTTTATATGATAATCCGATTAGGAAAAAATCTTAAGAATAATTGAAAATTATCTTATGCTCATTTTCTTCTTAATTAATCTTTAATTATAAAATATATATTTTGCCATTCAGTTATTTAATTCTAGATTATTACAGAAGAAAGTAAGGGTTTATATCTCACTCGAAAAAGAATGCAATTTAAAATTGAGATTGAACCATTTTTCTCTCTTGCTCCCTTCATTATATTTTAATTATAGAAATTATGTAAATCCACTTAAAAAGAAACCAAAATTTTAAAATTTGAAAACTTTGTATAAAAGTATATTTCAATTAAATGTTTCATTGTATATTTTTACCGACCGACGATAGTAAGGGAGGTATTGTTTTCACACCAAATTTCACATGTGGAGATTTTTACATATCTCCACGAATCATGCATTTTCTTAACAGAAAAAAGTATTTTTAGCATGATGTCTGTCCGTCCGTCTGTCTGTCTGAACGGCTCAACCGATTTTGATGAAATTTGGTATATTTACTTAATGCATCAGTGGGATGAATTGATCAACTTTTGGTGCAATTCCGGAAACCGGAAGTGGTAGTATTAGCGATCGACGTTAGGAAGGGAAGGGTTATTTTCACACAAAAGGAGATTTTTTTATATATCACCACGAATCATGCACTTTGTATTAGTTTTATCCTCGAGAAAAATCATATTTATTAGTTTTTTCTTGATTTAAAATTATATGACGTCATCCAGCCATTCATGACGTCACAGCCTGGTCTTGCATAAATAAAATAAAATTAAAAATGTTTATATTTATTATTTATGTATCCATATCTGTTTTTTATTACATTAATAGATATATTAAAATTATTTGAAATTGTTTCTGTAGCTGGAAATTAATTTACTTCAAACCGTCGGTCGGTTCGGACCTGGCCACAGGTCAACTTATTTATTATTCATTTAAATTCAAGTTTATTTATTTTATTCTATGTTTAGTCTTCGATTTTGACTTTTCTTAAATTTCAATTTTTTATTCTAAATTAAACACGTCCAAGATTTTAATAATATTTAATCTTTTTTATTCAAATTACATATAAGTATTAAGAATTGTCATGTAAAATTCTTATTAGTCCAAATATTGTAGAAATTTACAAAGCAAACACACAGAAATGATTTTGGTTTCAAGTTAATTTCTTGTAAATATTTTTATGAAATAATTAGTTTATTTTTATCAAAGGTCCTAAATCTATATATTTTTGTTTGTTCTTAAAACAAGTTAATTTTAAGTGCTCCTTTTACCTTTCAAAAGATTAAAAACCATTGTTGAAAATCTTCATCAAGTTTTGTTATTGATTGAATATACGTAAATGAAAATACGTCAATTATTTGAAAATTCAGTTTTGATGATTGAAAATTAAATTCAATTATTCCAATCAGATCTTATTTACGTAACCATATTTTTTAAGTTTCTTTGAATTGAAGAGAGTGACTTGCTGGTTGTTTTTTTTTTTATATTTAATTAAAATATTTTGGAACGAATAGAAATGCTACTTTTTTAAATAGAAATAAAATTTATGAATTATATATCATTCTTATTTATTTCTTATTTCAAACAAGAATAAATTCAAATTTCATCGATATCTCAATTATTTTCGTGGATTTCATAGAAAAAACGACATTTTTCATTAAGATTTTAGCGAAAATGCTACTTTTTTAAATAGAAATATAAAATTTATGAATTATATATCATTCTTATTTATTTCTTATTTCAAATAAGAATAAATTCAAATTTAATCGATATCTCAATTATTTTCGTGGATTTTTTTTTTTTATATTTAATTAAAATATTTTGGAACGAATAGAAAAACATCAATTTTTTTCAAATAAAAATAGAGCTTTGATTTTATGGTATCAAAATCTATTATCTAATATATTACATGAAATATTATACATCCATAAATATATCATACCTACATTGAAGGTGGGAATGCTATAAATAAAATCCTACTTCACAATTTAATTAAGAAATATTCTTTTATTTTGAAAGTTTTTTTTTTATTATTTGTTTTATTCATTTCTAATATTAAAATTTATCAAATGTAAACAGATGGTGGTGGAACTGGGATTGGGGGAGAGATAAATAAATCAAAGAAGACCATCAACCTTTTCCTATATTTTCTGAAGACAAACAAAATCAATTTAAAAGCTTTATGCTTTCATGATATTTCCACAATTGAAAACAAATAATTTCATGGTTAAATTGTATTTTTTTTTTATATATTTTAAATTAAAGCATTTCTCATTTATATTTTTAATTTTAAAAATTTATCTTATTTTTATTAATATCTGTTATTGGAAAATGGTAAAGATTTTGATTCTTTATGATTAATTCCAATGGCATGTCTATTAGTGAATCGACACAAACCCTAATTTTATTTTGAAATAAATTAAACTAAAATTAAATTAACACCCAATTCAAAAAAATGCACAGTTCTTCTATCTATACTGTGATTAATTTCCGATATCCAATAAATAACAATAAATGTTTTTATATCAATTTCATAAATCAAAAAAAAAGAAATTTCTTACTTAACCGACACTAGGTAATTTAGAATTAGAAACAAAAACAATTGAACATCAAAAATAAATTTCTCACTTAACCGACACTTATGTATACACGTAATGTATGATACAGTATCATACAGTAAAGAGGCTTAACTCATCAAAACTTTTATCAAAATGGATGAAAATTGAAATATTTAAAATAATTATTTTGCCTGTTGTATTATATGGGTGGTCGATGTTCTTGGGAGACGAAAGTAGATTTAGAGAATGTGATATTAGGATTGTTTGCAGCATTTAAGGACCAAAGAAAGATGAGATCATCGGGCTATGGCGGAGATGGCATAACGAGGAATTGCATGACCTCTATGCATCTCCAGATAGTTAAGGTTATTAAGGTTATAAAATAGAGAAGGCTGGGATGGGAAGGGGTCATGGCTAGAATGGTAGATTCAAGATCGGCGAAATATATTTGGAAAAACCGATTGGGAAACGTCCTGTGAGATTGGGAAGACCAAGAACGTGGTGAGTGGACAATGTAGGAAGGGACGTGGGACAGATGGGACAGGGTAGGAGTTAGATGGTTATAGCTCAGATTTGGGGGTTACTTTCGAGTTCCGTAGAGCTACAGGGATAGATAGATTGATATAACAAATCCAATAGTAATATATAATTAATTTACTGATTAAATTAAAATATCTTTTAAATAAGAACACAAAAAGATATGATAATATAATGTAATATAATGATTGAAAACCTTTTACAAACAGACTTTCAACGAAATACTATGTATTACTTCGGGGGTACAGGGGGCGGAGCTTCTTTTTGAACCGATTACCATTCTATTTCAATAAGTTAATTAGATAAATTAATCATCAATTGAATTCAGTTGCTTGAGATTCTAATTCCTTGAAAAAAGTCTCGTTCAGAAATTTTTTTATATTTGATAATTGTTATCTAAGAAGAAAAATTACTTTTCAGGAACCAGATGTACTTTTTTTGTTATATTTATTTATTTATTTATGATTAATTTAATTATTGAATCACAATTTTAAACTTCATCAAAAGTACAGTACTTTTACTATCTGCCAATTATTATATTCTGACAAATCTTGAAAGATGTAAAAAAAATAGAAGTCAAAGCGCCTTATTATCCAGAACAAAGTACATATATTTACTTAGATGATAGAATACTTTAAAATAAGTTGAAATCATATTATTTAAATATTGTTAGTATCTGAATAAAGTGAAATAAAATTTAATAAATTAAAATGTCTAATGAGTTATTAAATTAAAATTTAAAATTTGTATTAGGAATTTAAAAATTGTATTAGGATTATGAATTATTATATAATGTATTATTATATTTGAATTAATTTTGTTTTTTATGTTTGTTTTAGATAAAACAGTATGAAAAATTAGAATGCATCGATGACCGACGGAAACTCGCACGTGAAATTTATGATAATTTTATAATGAAAGAACTCTTATCGCATTCACATGTAAGTGCTTTTATGTTATTTAATATTGTTATTTTTATTTTTATTTTTGAAAAATAATGATATACATTTGTACTAATTACTAAAAATCTAAAAAATTCATACTTTATTTTTAATAAAAACTATTAAATGAGTACTTTGCTAAATTATATATGGATTTTGAAGGGGAAATGGTAATAATTCTATTAGATATAGATAATAAAACAGCAACTCCCCATCTATACCGATATAAAATTTAACATCGAATAAAGAGTATTAAACTAATTTAATTTTTCAATCTAAAAACTAATTTTGATCTTTTCAAGCAATATAAATGCTGAATAAAGAAATATTGTGATCATGAATATAAAATTTTAGTGTTTCTTTACGTTATAAGGTCTCAAATATTGAAGGGGCGAGGGAAAATGGGTTCGCCTGCAATAATTAA
This sequence comes from Labia minor, assembly GCA_963082975.1. NCBI lineage: Eukaryota > Metazoa > Arthropoda > Insecta > Dermaptera > Spongiphoridae > Labia > Labia minor. The sequence continues at coordinate 68,821,298 of OY720347.1, forward strand.
TAATATAATAAAAGGTTGACCGTGTGTGTCGCCAGCAATATTTTTTAGAAAATATGCAAAATGAATGGAATGAGGATCGGATAAGGGCTAATCGGACTTCTTTGAAAGGAAGACTGGAAGGTACCTGGCAGATAAATAATATAATAAAAATTTATCCAAATGAAAGAAATTAGTTTGAAAGGATGGCAAAGAAATAAAAAAAGGCACTCGAATGTTGATTTTGTTCTTAAGATAAAAATATATAATTTAATTAAAGTAATGAACAAGAATTAACATTATATGAAAAATAATTGTTTGGAATGATTCATAAAAAGGAACTCTCCAGTGGCGAAAACCGAATCAAAACAATAGAAATGACGTGTGAAAATTTACCAAAATACTCATCCGCTTGTAATGCAAATCCAAATTAGGATTTACAGAAATGTTTAAATTAATTTTAAAGAAGATCAATTTTAAATTAGATATATATATAAAACACTACACAATTCTCCCATAAAGGATGGAATGCTCAATCTTGCATAGTGAATAGCGAATGGCAAAAAATTGTGTGAGGAAGAGAGTAGAATAAACTTCAAAAGCAAAGGGTGGAGGTTCGATTCGGTACTGCCAACCTCGGAAAAATTCATTTTGCCTCCTTTTTAAAAAATTACAATAATTAAATCAGACTTTCTGACATTTTGTCCACATAAATATATATTAATATTTTATATATAGGGGAGTGGTGATACTTGATCCTGGGTAATACTTGATCCCCATTGAAATTTCCCGTCTTAGAACGTATTGTCGCCGTTTTGTTGGCATCACTCGGTGGTAGTGTTGTTTATTTATCGAATCCGTGTAATGGTAGCCGCTTGAGTTGATGACATAGACCAATAATATATATATTCTTTTAACTGCTACCTCAATGTTTTTTTTCAACTTAACGGTAAGTCATATTATTTTCTTGTGTTATATGTTGTAAAGAATTGGTTGATACATTTAAATTGCACCTTTTATTGGCTATTTAAAATGACATAGCTTTTTCGTACAGACCGACTTTTTTGACATTTTCCAATTTATTAATTTTTTATGTTAAGTGGGGGATAGTTGATCCCTTAGCGTTAAGTGATACTTGATCCTGGGATCAAGTATCACCCACCACGAGATTCTCCTTTTAAGAAGGCAATTTTGATAATTATTATTGTTGTATTATTTATATATTAACACACTATGAGCGGGGCGGGTATTTATATTTATTAGTTATCGTTTAAAATAAGTAATTTTAAGTGACATAAGGGAAAATATATATTATCACATTATGAGCGGCTAGCGTCCGCCCCGCTTATAAGTGGCAGTCCCCGCAACGGGTACAAATACCCGCCCCGCTCATAATGTCTTAATACCAGTACCTATTGTTTTAGATGGGACGTAGGTATAAACGAATGGTTTGACTGCTTTTCCAGGCTACAAAGAGCGCCAGGTTTTTACCAGCATTCAGGAGAAAGAACTGGGCAAGTTTTTGGAAGATATGGCAAAAATGTACTACGGCATGACTGTGCTTCAATTTAGACAATTGGCTTACGCATATGCATCAAAAAATAAGTTGATATACCCTCCTTCTTGGGGTAAGAACAAGGAAGAAGGAAGAGATTCGTATAGGAGCTTCGTTGAAAGAAATGGGACCTTATTACTGAGAACACCGGAAGCTACTAGTTTAGCTAGAAGCACAGCATTTAATAGAACCAACGTGAAGGAATTTTTTGGAAAACTCAAAGATGTTTTTATACGATTTCAATTTCCCCCCGAGCGCGTCTGGAGTATAGATGAGACGGGATTGACAACGGTTCATAAGCCGACCAAAATACTAGCAACGAAAGGTTGTAAGCAAGTCGGCAAAATAACATCAGCTGAACGTGGCGAACTTGTTACAGTGTGCGCTGCCATAAATGCTGCGGGTGGGCACAATCCGCCATTCTTAATTTTCCCAAGAAAGAATTGGCAGAACAATTTCTTAAAGGCTCACCTCCAGGTAGTGATGGATCTGCTTATGCAACTGGTTGGATGACAAGCGACGTTTTCCCGAAATTTTTAGAGCATTTTGTTCGTTTTGCAAGTCCTACTCAGGATTTTAATATTCAGGGACGGGATACTTGATCCCCGGGAACAAGTATCCCACTCCAAGGGATCAAGTATCCCTCATATGAGGGATACTTGATCCTTGGGAGTACATTACAATAAACATCACTTTTTTCGTAATCGTGAAAGTTATTGGTTACAAACCTGGTGCCAAGTGGAATGTAAGGAACCATGTCATCAACTCGTTCAAACAGAATTTCAAATTCACGAATATAGCCCGAAATATATGAAAAAAACCAAAGTGGGGATCAAGTATCACCACTCTCCCCTACAATATAATAAATTTTTAAATTAAAAATTATGAAGGAAGTGGGTGGCAAATTTAAAATTTGCCAAACAAATGTTGGAGCCATGCGCAAACAAATATATATTTCTGGAATTTATTTGGGTTCGTCTAAATAGGCTTAAATTATAAATCAGTTAATTCACTAGTATTACAGAGATAAAAACACCTCTGACTTTTGTACATCCTACGCAAGGACAGCGCCTAACAAGTTTAATTATGGGTCCTATGATCAGTAGAACGGGTGGGTCCTATCAACCTTTCCCTTGATTTTCTTGATCAGAGGCGCTACTTTTTGTCAAGAAGCTTCCCAATTTTGATCCCGGAGGCTGGGTTGACTCCGTCTTATAGACTCAAGCTAGAAACAAATTGCTTGCCAGGCCCGAGACTTGAACCCAGGACCTCGGGAATGTAAACTAACACAGTTAACTTTACCTTACGAGGCGTGACACAGAAATCAATAATTTACATAAAAAAAAAAAATAATTTACGTAATGATTCAAAATGAGAATAGGAATCTCATCTTTGGTTATGTGTGTATTCTTAAGAAATATAATAATTATTCAGAAAATTACTAAGAAAATAAACGAATTCACTGAAACCATTTCAAGAGTTAGATTTATAGTACATCTGTTATCTTCACTCATTTTTATGGCAAAAATTAATGTAATCAATGATGTGTTCTTACAACTTCAATAAATAATTAATTTTATTTAATAACTGGATATATCTATATCATATTCAAATTGATCATTTTAAGTTTTATTGGTATCTCGAGAACTAAAAGATATCTTATTATATAATGCCATATATACACAGTTTTTTTTAATCGAAGAGAATATTCATGATTTATCAATTATTATTAAATATGATTTATTATAGAAGCAATTTAATCCACAGGAATTTATTTATTAAATGCCTTAAGACTTGTTGAAATATCAATTTTAGGAACTAATAAGTAATTAATGTTAAGTTATTTCTATCAGAGGAATGCCCTGGTCAAATATTTGGTACTTTAATTAAGTATATACACTATATATAACAAAATAATATAAATATTTTTATTAATAGCACCAATATTTTATATAAACACAATTAATTAAAAAAAAGAATGTAATATATATATATATTTATTTTTATTTTTTTAAATTACATAAAAATATTTTTTAATATCAAGAGATTACTTAAATTACAAGTTTTTGTCTCTTTTAATAATAAAGGTTTATCTAATTTTAAATCACAAATTGTCCTTATTTGTTTCAAAAAGTAATTTTACAATACTTTCTTTAAGAATAGTGAATTTCAATTTGATATTAAATTTGTTTGCTAATATTATGCTTTTTTATAAAATAATGTGTGTCTAATATTATCATATTGAATAAAAAGGCAACATTCAAAGATTAATTCAAGGATGATCGACATTTTTTATTCATCTTAGAAATTTGTTTACATTTTTGGAGTTTTCCCTCATTTAATCTAAATACATTAAAATAAAATTTATTATACTATTTACAAATATATTTATATTTGTTAGGGTACCATAATATATGTTGGATGAGTATCTCAGGGCTTGTGATATGATGTTAGGTCATTTAAATTTAAACAAATCTATATATCCATTAATTCGCGAGATACCAAAAGTGTTCCACTTAAACTTCAACATTCTGAATATTGATATGAGATGTATTTTCAATTTGCTAAGGTTTTTTTAACTATCAATATTAAAAATAATATATAGCATGAAAATGGAAATTTATTTGGATGTATAAGTTTCTCTATTTTTGGTCAGATGAATTAATGTTTTTAAGGAGTATTTTTATTTTCATTTATTTATGTATTCTGTATTATGAAAAATTCATGTTCGAGATCTCAACTGATCTTCTTATATATTCAAAAATATTTTGGAACTAATCATAGACACTCGTTGAATTCATTTATTTTAAAACCTATAAATGAAACTTAAAATAAATTTAAACAAATAAATAAAAAAAAATGAGGCTGATAATATCGTATAAATTTATTAAATTATATTTCAAATAATTAATTTTAAAAGATTTACTATTAATTAAATCTTATTAAATTAAAAAAGTTAATTTTTTTAGCTATATACACTATATATATATACTAGCTGCTCAGAGCTCCTTCGTCGCTCTTCACATCTAGACGGGGGCTCCGCCCCCTGTACCCCCGAGTGGTACATAGTATTTGGTTGAAAGTAGTAAAAGGTTTTCATCCATTTTGTTTCAAACAATGTATAACATAAAACATTCATTTCTTATTGTGTGATTATTTAAAATATATTTTAATTTATTTAGTAAATTAATTATATATATTATTATTGAATATGTTATATCTATCTACTCGAAAGTTCTTGGCAGCTACAACCACATTTCTCCAAGTGTCCCCGGTGACCTCATCTTTCTTTGGCCAATAAATGCTGGAAAGAATAATCTGAATCTACTCTCATCTCCCAGGGTCATAGACCATGCGTGGCTCAACGGTACTCGAAAGTTCTTGGCAGCTACAACCACATTTCTCCAAGTGTCCTTATCCTGAGCCTCTGTTCCATCTCTCGTACGTCATTCCCTGATGTACTCATCTTTCTTTGGCCCATAAATGCTGGGGAGAATCCTATTCTCTGAATCCACTCTCATCTCCAAAGATCATAGACCATGTCTAACACTCATATAATACAACAGACAAAATAATTGTTTTATATATTTTAATTTTCATTCCCTTTTATAATAATTTTGATGAGATAAGCCTCTTTACTGCATGATAACAGGCGTGTTTTCCGATTGCAACTTCGATTTCAATTCTTCTCAAATATTATTATCCTTCGTGATTACATTCAATTTTTCTACATATTCAAATTCTACATTTTGTATGTTAATACTGCTCCTGTTTGTTTCTAAATATATTTATTTATCATTATTAATTTCAAACCTCATCTCTTTTCCTACCTCGATTAATTTTTCCTCGCTATCTGTAATTGCAATTGCCGAATCTCCTATTATATTTAAGTCGTCTGGGTCACCTAATATTTTACAATTGATTTCCACATCTTACTCTTTCTTTACTACCTTCAAGATAAATTTTAAGATCAAAATTTGAAAAAGTTTATCCGGATCTATTGAGTCATGCGTAGGTTTTACTAAAGTCTACAAATAATTAGTGAACAGAGATATTGAATTCGCGGTTTTTTTAATATCTGTCATAATGAAAATATCTTAATTAATGTTGATCGATTTGGCATGAACCCTCAATGATATCGTCTAATATTTCCTCCGCCTATAGTTTATAAGTATTGTATATGTTATAATAGAGTATAATATTTCTTGATCATTTCATTTCGATATTTTAATTTCATTGTTTGATTTTTATTGAATATTTTTAATTATAATAAAATTAGAGAAAATGCAAAGTTAGAGACTTGAGACAATTTATAAAAATTAATTTATAAAAATTAACGGTATAAAAGTATTGATAAAACTAAAGATAAATTAACAATATATACATTCATTAATAGTATTAATTTAAATTAATGGATTTATTTGATTTTTTATTATTAAGTTCATTTATTAATTTTTTTAGATCATAGTTAATTCCCTCCCTTAAAATAAAAGAAGTACCTATTCAAATATGGAAAGAATAAATACAAAATAATTTAAGTTAAATATGATTTAAATATTTTATTATATTAATTAAAATGAGAACTTTTAGAATAAATTATTTAATTGAAATGATATTTGAATATTAGAATTTAAAATAAAAAGTTAAAATTTATAATAATTCTTTGATTGCTAGTTATATACATTGTGTAAAATGAGTCCACCAGTCAGTGGGCCACGCCTGGCTCTGAACATGAACAACACGGAGAACTATATATAAACTTTAAATCTCTCTCTCTCCCGCTCACACACACTCTCACCTCTCTCCTCATCCCCTCCACCTCTCATTTCTTAGTTATTTCAATTTCCACAAATTGTCTAATTTTTAAAATATTCACTAATTTACTTTCTATTTTTATTCTTTAATCCTTAAATAATATATTTTCTATTTTATGTTAAAATGTAAATAACTTACATTTTAACATATTAAACTATGACAGCAAAAAAGTAAACGAATTACATACATACATACAAACAGTCTCCTTTATATATATAGATATTTATTATATATGTACATATACCAGGTGTAGAAGTACGAAACCGGATTTTTTTGTAAAAATTGGACATCTGTTATTTGAAAATTATAAAAAATATTTTATTCAAAATAGTTTCCATTGGAATTTATACACTTTTCCCACCTCTTCGGCAGGTTTTGAATACCACGCCAAAAATCAATTCTTCCTTTGAAGCGAACCAGTTGTCGAGCCATTTTCGTACATTTTCATACAAATCGAAGTATTTTTCGGCGAGTGCATGTCCCAATGATGCGAATAGATGGTAATCAGACGGAACTAAGTCTGGAGAATAAGCCGCATGCGCTAGTACTTCCCAATTGAACTCTTTGATCGTTTCCGTTCCCATTTTGTTGTATGTGAGGGGGCATTATCATGAAGCAAAATTTTTCTTTTTTGTATATTCATGATGTTTTTCACGTATTGCTCGATTCAAATCGATCATTTGTTGTTGATAGCGATCAGTCTTAACGGTTTCACCAGGTTTTAGTAGCTCATAAAATTTCGGTGGTTTCCCATGCTCCTCGTTTCTCACGTCAAAATCACCACTTTGAAATCTTTTAAACCACTCAAAGCATTGACTTTTGCCAAGAACATGTTCACCGTATACTTCAAAGCATTCTATGCGATTCTGCAACTGTTTTCTTCAAATGGTAGCAGAAAACCAATGCTGTCCGCAAATCATAGTACGTAGGGACAAAAAACTAAATATTTGAAAAATATACCGGTGTATGAAACTTAGGTTATTGTGTGTTGACAAACTTTGTCAGCTGTTAGAGGGGGAAGATGGCGATACAGAAGCGGTCTTATGGTCTTTAAACTGATAACGAGCACCATCTATTGGGAAATTCCGGTTTCATACTTCTACTCCTAGTATATTCTTTGTAATATAATATATTATACTATAATTTTTAACCTCTTCCAAAAGTGATTGAAATCATGAGTGAATATAATCTATATTCATATATATATATATATATATATATATATATAAAGATATAAATACTATTAATTATTATTAATACTAATATTATTTCATTTATACCTAATAAAAATTTTAAATCCTTCAAATCTCCATTTTTTCAACTTCAAAAGAAATATAATTTGAAATTTTAAAGGAAAACGAAATTTATGTATTTTTTGATTTTGATTTTTTTAATTTGTCGATTCCCACATTCGCTAATATGTTTATTATTTCAAAATAAAAATTATTATGAATTATTTTGTTTTAGGATTATTCCAAAGATGCAGTTTCACAAGTTCAAAAATATCTAATGAAAAATGAAGTCCCAATGAATTTATTTGAAGTAAGTATAATCCACACTTTTTGTTTGTTATTACAAAAAAATCTATTTTTAATGATAAGTATTTATATTATACATTTACAAGATTCCTATTTTAAATTAATCATTGTCTTTCATATCCTCTCTCTCGAAGTATAATAAACAAATGGATTCTCTTGAAAAAAAAACAATTAAGTCTATTTTAATAAATACTAATTTATATGTTTAATCAATTTTAAATTAATAATTTTATTTTTTTAGGATTATTAATGATTTATTTTTTTGAATAAATTGTTATATTTTTATTTATTTTATTATCGTATAGGGTATATTTCTGATTTATTTAGTTTTTTATTTTAATTGAATTAATTTACTAATTGACGTATTAATTTATTCCGTTTTTGTCTAAAGTTAATAAAATAATAGTACTTATTGTTTTAAAAAAAATAAAAATATATTTTTTAACTTAAGAATAACATATTAGGTTGGGGAAAAAGTAATCCATTATTTTTGTGTGAAATTTATTATTGTAATTAATATAGTATATATATGGATTGTGCGATTTAGGTCAAATAAGTACCGTTTTGTTCAATTTTCGATTTTCGCAATCTTGCCATGATCCTAATTTTTTTTCGCTAAGGAAATTTTGTAATGAAAGAAAAAGATGGTAGTCGCTTGGTGCCAGGTCCGGACTGTAAGGTGTATGCATTAGGACTTCCCAACCGCTCTCTGAGTTTTTGGCGAGTCACTGCGGAAGTGGCCTGTCGTTGTCCTATTAGCCAAAGCTGGCCGCTTCTGGGCAATTGCTTCCTTCAGACAGTCCAATTGTTGACAGTACAGTTCCGACTTGGGCAATCGAAACAGTGCTTACATGACGGTCGGACTCGACAATGTCCATGATTCTATCGACATTTTCGACAATTGGCCTTGCAGTGCGTGGAGCATCTTTCTCATCGATATTACCGGAAGGGAATCGACGAAACCCTAATTGTGCGTGATTAGCTGTTACAGTATCAGGACCATAAACACTAATCACATTTTCAGCCGCCTGGCTTGCGTTTTCGCCTTTATTGAAGAAAAACTGTAAAATGTACCTAATTTTCTGTTGAGCTCCATTTTTAACCCTCTGTAACTAACAGCTAATTGTACCAAACAAAATAAGGCAAAGTATTTTATTTACTTTGAAATGTCTCCTGACCATGAACAAAAATTTAAGATTGTGGAGTCGAGAGAATAGAAGCTGTAATTCACTAACGCGATCTACCGGCGAAATAATGGATTACTTTTTCCCCAACCTATTATTTTGGGCAAACCACCCACCTTTTAACGCCAAGACAGTTTGATGCCAGATCTCTTCCAATATTAATTATTTTTCTTTTATTTCTAATGGTTTTACCCTTTAATTTTATTTTTTTTACATTTTACTAGGGTTCTGACGAATTGTCCTCTCTTAACATTAGATAAGCTCATATTCAAAGCCACAGTGACTCGTTCTAAATTCAACATTCTTGTTCTTCTCGAATACTTTTCAAAATATAAAATAGTTCAAATTTTACTAAATTCAGATATATTTATGCATATTTTTTTTTTAACTTTTTGAATATTGTCGCTTTTTGGCAGATAATTCATTTTTAACAATTTTTTCATTTAAATCCGCTTACAGATATTTCGAGAAAATTCAAAAAATTGAAATTATATTTTAGAAACAAATTTGAAAAGGTAGTTTATATAGAAAACTTTTAGTACTGAATTTATATTTTAAGAGATCATGTTATGCTGGTAATATTTTAAAGAGGAATCGCTCCCGACTAGAATATTTTTGCTCTTTACTATCGTGTATAATAATGATGACGTTTGACGACACAATATAAAGATATATTGATATAATATAAAAGCCGTTGTGAGCTTTTAACTTTGAATAGAATATTGTCTACTTCGATACCATTGCGTGACAGGTTTTATCGCAATAACCGCACTTATAAACTTATTCAAATATATATATATATTTACTATGATTATTCAAAATTCTTGTTTTCTATCAACTTTTGAGAAATGTAGCTCATCCGAAAGAGGATCATTACCTACCACGTTTTCATATTTTTTACCGACCGACAATAGTAAGGGAAGGTATTGTTTTCACACCAAATTTCACATGTGGAGATTTTTACATATCTCCATGAATAATGCATTTTCTTAACCGAAAAAAGTATTTTAGCATGATGTATTTGTCCGTCTGTCCGTCCGTTGTGTGTTCGTATAGACCAGGTGTGGCCAAACTTTTAGCTTTTAGGGGCTACTTTTTGAATAAAATATAGTCTGCGGTCGACTATGGATATGGGCAAATAATTTTAAAATTTTAGATGATAATTAAAGAAGTCATTATATCGCCGATTTAAATTTCAAACCTCCACTTTTGGTCAAAAATTACATTTTCACACTATTAGAAAGCGAAAAACACCTTACATTGGCTATGAAACACCGCTATTATGCACCTATTTAATTGAAATCTCATGACAAGCAAAAAAATTATGCGTTTTAAGAAAGTTGTGCAAAATATGCTGAATATGAGTTAGCAGGTTTGCAATCTAAGCCGACGATATGATTTTATTTTATGAATTCTAACAATATTTATTAAAATTTTAAAAAATACAATGTTAAGAAATAAATACGAACAAAACAAATTTTAAGCATACAATTTTTATTTGGATGAAACCTGGCATTGCATAAGAGCAGCAAGTTTCTCAAAATTTGGCTCCTATGAACTTAAAGCAATTCTTAAGCATGACTCTAAATGTAGATCCGTTATTTGCGATCGCTGTTTTGTTTTGATCGCATTCATATAAGAAAATGCGGATTCACATAAATATGTGGAGCCAAAGAAGGAATTGAAACGAGCAACCATTGTCCAAATATTTGGATATTTATCTTTGCTTATTAGTTTCCAAAATCTATTTATTATGTAATAAATAAATATATTTTATATTTATATTATTTTTGATCAACGAATAAAAAAATTACAATATATAATGTGTTTGTAATAAAGTGCTAAAAATGTGAAAAAATTATATATTATTAATTATATAGTCAAATACTAAAATATAGAAAGGTTAAATCAATAATATACTTATATATGTTCTTAGATATATGAAAGATATGTTAGTTTTAATTATTATAATAATATTAATAAAAAAAAATTGTAAATGGAAGGGCTGTTATTTTTCATTTAAATTTATAACTTGGATTAAAATAAATACTTCATTTTGGAATGGATATGAGAGGAGGGGGAGGTAGAGTAGAGTAGTCTAGGGCTAAACGGTGTTTTGAGAAAGGGAAGCCCTTGGATAAAAAGTATATAAATTATCGGGATAAGAAAAATATATAAATATATGGTATATAAAAGATGTAATAACATATAGGATGATTATGATCTAAAATTATTTTTTAATAAATTTAAAAATAATATCCCGGGTAGCGAGTAGATTCTTTTCTAAAACCCAGTAGAAAAGAATACTATTTCAGGGATTGGCGTCCCTGCCCTCACGTGAGCTCATGATTTCTTCTAAATCCCTCTTCTACCTGGAGGAATCATGTCCTTTACCCGTTGACTCCTTTCCATCCATTTCCTTACTTTCACTCCCCCCCCCCCTACCTTGATTATTCAAAAAATCAAATTTATTTGGATGAAGGAGAATACCTAGCATAGCTTCATTAAAAAGAAAAAAAATTTGTAAATCTTCACTTTTATAGGAGACTCTAAAGAGTCTCCTATATATATTTGAATAAACCCCCCTTCGGGGGGTTTATTCAAATATATTCAGATCACGTCAACCCTTCGACTAGCAAAACCCCTTATAATCACGAGTGAGACATGTCTTATATGCCTCTGAGAGGACCCACCTCTCCAACGCTTCACATTAGTATAAAACTTGGAACTCATATTTATAGAACGCTTTGCAAAATTAGAAAAAACCAATTAAATCAAAGTTTTTCATTTTATTAACATTTTTGACTAAATCTTGTAAATTGTGACCAAGACCAATCCATTTACCATAATTTTAGCCAGATTTTAAATAAAATTGATTTTTTGTATCATTAAATGGAAATTTTTAATTAATTTTAATATCGGTTTATTTTTACAGTTCAACAAAAATCTTGCCTCATAACAACAGATAAAACCTATACGAATAGATTCATCATGAAACGTAGATTCATTTCAATTACTATTATATAATTTTACGTTGCTTCGTTGATTAAATATTAATTATTGAATTTTGACAGATTGAAAACATTTGCCGCCATGTTGCCCCCCTCCGCCACCTCTTCTCACCTCCCTCCCACCCTCCCTCCTGGCCTGCTGGTGAGCAGCTTCGAGCGCAATCAGTTCCCATTCCTTTTCCAGTCGAAGATGTTGACTGGCGTCACCACCGAAATCATCCCTCAATCAAGAAATTATTGTAAATTTATTTATTCCTATTAATTTAAATGAAGTTTAATAAATTTTAGAAAAGATTCAAATAAAAATTTAATTTTATAAAATATAGATTTTTAACTTTTTACTGATTTATTAATTATATATATTTAATAAATTTCGCCCCCACCTCCAATGCTTTGCTTCTCGGTGGATTCCCCAATGGATGAGATTCAACTGCCTTTGACTTTATTTTCAAAATAAATTCTATTATTTCCCCTTCCCCCCTTTGAAATTATATACAAATTAATTATACTACGTATTATACGACAAATAAATTAATACGAGTTATTTTAATAAATCGATTTAACCAACTTTTCCATCCCAAGCATTCCTTCTTTTTTGTATTTTAACATTGAAACATTTTCCCTGCTATTCTATTCTATTTTCAAATTTTATATTCAAAAATAAATAACTTAAAATAACATAAAAAATTACTTGAAAAGGAAGGAAATAATTTTATTGTTTTTATCTAAGAAGCAATAAGAAAAAAAATGAATAAGTTTCATGAAATGTAAAATTAATTGTTAATAAATTTAAAAGGAGGAGATTCTTTTATATATCACCACGAATCATGCACTTTGTATTGGTTTTATCCTCGAGAAAAATCATCTTTATTAGTTTTTTCTTAATTTAAAATTATATGACGTCATCCAGCCATTCATGACGTCACAGTCTGGTCTTACATATATATTATAAATAAAATAAAATTAAAAATGTTTATATTTATTATTTATGTATCCATATCTGTTTTTTATTACATTAATAGATATATTAAAATTATTTGAAATTGTTTCTGTAGCTGGAAATTAATTTACTTCAAACCGTCGGTCGGTTCGGACCTGGCCACAGGTCAACTTATTTTTCCTCTAAAGTGGCAGTAAAAATTAAGATATATGTTTGATAGTTTTTCACGTGATTAAAAATTGTATAAAACTACTATATATAGAATTTCAGCTTGATTGAATCTATGAAAATACCAGAATTAATTTTTTAACACGTTGACTGGCAATCACGCGCCAGCACGTCAACAAAGAGCCAAACACGCGCTAGTTTAATAAATATTATTTATTAATTTTAAATTATAATTTATAATTAATTAAATTTAATGTTAATTAATCCAATTCAAATTTGCGAGATAGTAGAGTGGAGACACTCCAGTTTATTAAAACTTATTTTTGTTTTTCTTTTGTTATATTTAGCCTTATATTGAGGAAATTTTTAATCATCTACGAGGGGAACCCTTCAAGAAATTTTTAGAAAGGTGAGAATGAAGGTAAAAAAAAGAACAATTGCACGCTTAAAATTTTATTTTTCAAATTTGAATATCTATAAAGTTTTTTAATTCAAATAAAAAAAAAACAACAAGCATAGTTATTTTATATTTTGGTTAATATATATATATATATATATATTATATTTTTACTTACTTTACAGTGATAAATACACCCGCTTCTGTCAATGGAAAAATTTAGAGCTTAATATTCAGGTAAATAATTATATTATTTTAAATTTATATCTTATTTCAAATGAATAATAAATTTTATAATTTTTTTTTTTGTAGCTGACAATGAATGACTTCAGTGTGCATCGAATCATCGGTCGAGGGGGCTTTGGTGAAGTTTATGGTTGCCGGAAAGCAGATACAGGAAAAATGTATGCAATGAAGTGTTTGGATAAAAAACGAATCAAAATGAAGCAAGGAGAAACACTGGCACTTAATGAAAGGATCATGTTGTCTCTAGTCAGTACTGGGGTATGCACATCCCTAAAATCATAGTCCCATCCTTACCAGTTATTATCCATTTTCAAATTTTCATCTATTATAATAAATAGTCATATTTTCATATAAGAAAATATATAAAAAGAATGTTTTCATTCTATTTTAGAAAATAATAATTATCTATTGAGAGTGAACTTCATTTTGAAAATCGGATGTTTCGTAGAATTTAAAGACTAATAAAGGAATATTCATCCCCAAATTTAGTCAGAATTATATAGTCAAGGAGCGGTTGAGAAAAGAATGGCGTAAAGATTTATTTATAGGAAAAAGACAGATAGGTAAACTGACAATAAATAAGAAAGTTAAGGGTACAAATGGTACAAATGGAGATTGCTCAGAATAGAGATAATGGAAATATTTGCAGGGAAGAATTTTTTAGTTGAGTAGACAAAGTATATAAAGGTCTCATATTTCAATTTTAATAATTTGAATATAGATTATTAATAATAATTAAACATTCTTTTATTTGTAATTTAATTAAATTAAATTCGAAAAAGGATCTTTAATAGTGGGTGAAATTACGACATGAGAATTATTTGTCGGGCGTTACATGTTGGTACAAATAGAAAATTTAGTTCTAATTTGCTTTCAATATTTTATTATTAATGTCTATCAATAGAATGAATATATATATATATATACATGTATACAGTGGCGAAGCGTGATCTATTATGTTGGGGGGGGGGGGGGCACGGGGTGGTACGGGGGTCTCCCTCAGAAAAAATTTTGACAAAATAAATTATTTATTTATTCATATACTTATACGTAATTTAAAGATGTTTTTTTTTCTTTTGGGTTCTCAGTTACAAAACTAATCACTTTTAAATTTATTTTTTGCATAATGTTTGGGGGGGGGGGGGGGGCACGACGCCACTGTATGTATATATAAAAACATTTTAAAACCTAAAATTATTTATTATATAATTGAAAAAATGAAATTATATTAAATATTAAATAAATATAACTCTAATCTCTCTTACTTTATTTATGTAATTATTTTTTTATAATTTACAAATTTTTAATTTTTGATTCTAAATAATTATCTAATATTCAAAATATATATAATCTTTAGATTGTTTACAATTTTAATAATTCATTTATATTTTTAGGTTGATTGTCCTTTTATTGTATGTATGACCTATGCCTTTCACACACCTGATAAACTCTGCTTTATACTTGATCTTATGAACGGCGGTGATCTTCATTATCATCTTTCTCAACACGGTGTCTTCAATGAACCTGAAATGAAATTTTATGCAGCCGAAGTCATTCTAGGTAACTATATAAAATTAAATTTACCAATTAATAGAAATGACTTATTTATATGTTATAAAAGTAACATAGGGTGACCATACGTTTCGTTTTCTCATATTTTTCGATTTAAAAAAATGTCAATTTTATCCCGTTTTTAAAAAAACTATAGTAAAAACTAAAATTGTATTATGAGTGTAAGAAGTTTTATGATAAGGTGTTAAAAAATCGAAATTTTCTGCGTAAGATTACCTCATTAGAGAAACTCCTCTTCATCTAACTAAATTTTTGTTTCAGTTCTGTCACTAAAGAATAATCGTTTTTAGAATCAGTATCTTTATATTTGTTAATTTTTTTTTACTATCTTACTTCTTTATGAATATATATTATTTGAAAAGTTGAGTATTAGGAGTGTATGAACCATTTTTTGTAATTTTTTTTTCTAATTCTCAACTTTACACACAGCAACGAAGTCTTATTCAATTTTTTTTTTTTTAATTTCAAAAAATATATAAATTTAAAATAAATTATTTTTTATAAAAAATAAAATTAAAAAAAAATTTTAAGCGAATTTATTCCTCATTGATTAAATAAAAAATATATTAAAAAATACCTTCACTTCTAATAGAATGTTAATAATTTTATTTTAATTTTTATTAATTTAAGGATTGGAACATATGCATCGGCGGTATATCGTTTATCGTGATCTCAAACCAGCAAATATTCTTCTTGATGAGCATGGACACGTTCGAATATCAGATCTTGGTTTAGCATGCGATTTTAGCAAAAAGAAACCTCATGCAAGCGTGTAAGAATATAATGATTCATGCTATTATTTAAAATTTGAAATAGATTTTTATACTTTTTGTTTTATTTTTGATATATATTTTTTATTTTAGCGGCACGCATGGATATATGGCACCAGAAGTACTATCTAAAGGAACTGCTTATGATTCAAGTGCCGATTGGTTTTCGTTTGGATGTATGCTTTATAAATTACTTAAAGGTCATAGTCCGTTTCGACAACATAAAACAAAAGATAAACATGAAATTGACCGAATGACTTTAACAATGAACGTTGAATTGCCTGAATCATTTAGTAAGGAGCTTCGATCCCTTCTCGAGGGTCTCCTTCAACGGGATATCGATAAACGATTAGGCTGCCGTGGAAACGGGTAACATCTCTATTTTATTTGCATTAAGCGATTGACAATTGTAATTAATTAAGAAGAATTGTTTTTCTGTTTTTTTTTATCTCTTTTCGATAATCAAAATTATTTTTGTGTTTTTTCTTTTATTCCTCTCCGTCTTTTTAGAGCTGATGAAGTGAAAGAGCATCCATTCTTTGCTGGTATGGATTGGCAACAAGTTTATATGCAAAAATATACACCACCTTTAATTCCTCCACGAGGCGAAGTCAATGCAGCTGACGCTTTTGATATTGGTTCGTTTGATGAAGAAGATACCAAGGGCATCAAGGTAATAGATACATTTTAGCTTAAATCAATGACTAAAATGTAATTATATTTTTATATTTAAATTTATTTTAATAATTAGTAAATATCTATAAGGGAATTTCATAAATAAAACCACATATTGATATTTGTAAATTTATTCAAAAAATATACACAACGTTTCGATTGCTACTTCTGCAATCGTTATCAATCGACTGCACTGTTCGAGCGTCCAGTGACGAGTGACGAATGATACTTAATATTAGTAAATATAAAATAATAATATTTAATTATATAGCCAGAGCTTCTCTTTTTTTTATTTATCTTATAAGAGGGAGGACTATTAAAATCTTATACAAAATCATAAAATTATTTGTTTTAATTGTTAATTAATTTTTTTTTTTTTTTTTTTTTTACTAATTCAGATTTTTTATTTATTTTCTTTTTATTAGTTAACAGATGCAGATCAAGAGCTTTATAAAAATTTCCCATTAGTTATTTCTGAACGGTGGCAATCCGAAGTTGCTGAGACAGTGTTTGAAACCATCAATAATGAAGCTGATAAACTTGAACATAAAAAGAAAGCCAAACAAAAATTAAAATTCGATACCGATGAAAAAGGTAGTTATTTTATAATTATCATTGGTATAACAAAAAGAATATTTATTTAAAATATTTTTTTTTTTGTTTTCACGGATAAATATAGTAATTTTAAATAAAATAAATCTAAGTATTTATCTACAAATTCAATACAATCTATAATGGTCTATATATTTTTGAGAGTAAATAAATATTATATTTTTACACATACTTCATGAATCGTTTAAAATCATAATCAAAAAAGATCCTTAATTGAATTGAATTTAAAAATTATACCTCTAATCTATTCCAATATTATTTAATTATCTTATATTTTCCAAAAAAAAAATTGTTTTTATAGAATCAGACTGCATTTTACATGGATATATAAAAAAACTAGGAGGGCCGTTTGCATCTGCATGGCAAACGAGATACGCCAAACTTTATCCAAATCGATTGGAACTACATCCTGAATCCGGAAGTACTAAACCTGAACTTGTATTTATGGATCAAATAGAGGATGTTTCACCAGATCTGGTTCATGTTAAAAATGAACAGTGTATTGTAGTCAGAACGAGAGACGGAAAGATCGTACTTACTAATCCGGTACTTTTCTATTTTTATGTTAATACATTTGAAACTATAAATTAAAATTAAAATATAAGTATATATTGATTTTTTAATTTTTTTTTTTTCTTCATTTTTTTTGTAAATATTTTTTTAATTTTTTTTTTTTGTAAATGAACCCAAATTTAGGGAATTTAAAATCAATTTTCTCTTATTTAATCAATTCAAATAATTTTTAACGGGAATATTTCTAAAATTAATTTGTTAAATTAAAAACAAATTGAGCGTTACGATTGATGAGAACAATCTGTATGTTGATAAAGCTTTCAAATGTTTTGAAAAAGAATTATTAATTTTTGGGCATTTCTAAATAATGATTTTTTTATTCTATTTACAATGTAAATATTAAATAAATAATGAAATTTTTGTTTCTCAGGATGAAATTGGTTTAAAGGAATGGGCGCTTTCTTTACGATCTGCACATAAATGTTCACTAGAACTTCTTGGTTCTATGGCTAAAAAGGCTGGCAAAATTTATGGAACAGAAAGAGATGGTTCAATTAATAAGACAGTTTCAACAACTTCGACATATATAAGCGCAACGGGGACTGCGACACCTGCACGCAACACCAATGGCAACTAGCGACCGACATCAACAACACACATGCTTCATCCCAGAGATCTTCGCACACGCTGCTGCTCTTGGCTGACATCATCGATTTATAATAAATTATACAATAGAAACATATTTTATATTTTAAAAGTTGACTTACATTTATATTGTTATTTTACATTTAACTTCAAAATTATATTTCTATATTTGTTTTGTTTTATTAAATACAATTTTTATTCAGGGTAAATTTTATTAAATTATAAAAAAAATTATGATTTTTCTTTTTAATAATGAAAATTATATGAAATAAAATTACTTACAACAAAAATCAAAAATTCACTTGTTATACAGTATGCCATATAGAAATAAATTTTTTTATTTATAAGCTTCCGATATAATAATATTAATAATAATAATAATAATAATAATAATAGTAAAGATTATATGTGATGTATTAAAGTATTTTAAATAATTTATAATAAAATAATAATTTAGATAAATCTCATTTATATGTTAAACTTCCTGGGATCATGAATATTATTTTATAAATTGATAGAATATTATACAATAAAAAAACAGAAAAATGTATGAAAACTTTAGATTATTATTATTATTATTATTATTATTATTATTATTATATATTATATATATAGTAACAAAAATATCCTTTGTTCGTAAATGTAAAGGATTGTGAGTGACTGTTTAATTAAATAACTTATGTTCCTCTTTGTTATTTTCCTATATATTTTTTCTTTTCGTTTTCTTTTATTAGAAATTATAAAAGAATAATTTTATTTGATTAATGAATTTATTAAAATGGTTATTATTAATAAAAAAATTATATGTATAAAATACTAGGTTATATATATATTATATATAAAAACGAAAAAAATAATCTTGATTCAAAAATAAAAAAAAGCTCCCTTAAGAGAATAGGAGTTATTAATCTCTTCCAACCAACCGGTAAAAAAATACAGGCCTATCTGTCTTATACGCACCCAACTATTCTTTTTATCTCCTTTTTAAACTCATTTTTAAAATAAATTTTTTCCAAATCTTAAAGATATACTGTAAATTAATTTTTTATTCATTATTTATATATATATATATATATATTAGATCTGAATCATTTTATTTGTTTATTGATACAATAAATTCCGTAAATATTTTAAGATAATAGTTGTGTTAGGGTAGAATTTCCATAATTCTTTAATTACATAATTTTGCTGGTTTACTTACTATATACTGAATTTAGGGAACATTATTATTATTATATATCGATCCTTTTTTCATCTTCCAACTGTTAATTTAAATGAATGGTCTATTGGTAAATTAAACTGAATGTAAGTGAATATGTATATATATATATATTTATATATATATATATATATATATGTGTATGTATATGAGTGAATGATGGGTCTTAATATGAATGATAAAATATCTTAAACTAAAAACTAACTTGTATTTGATATCGATTTGATGACAATTTATTTTAATTTTTTTTTTAATCCTTATTCTAAAATTCTGCATTTGTACATAATAAACTCATGATTTTTTCATTTTTTTAAACTATTTTTTGTGTTTCAAATACATATTACATATTATAAAAAACTTTCCAACTATGACATTCCATTAGTAATTTGTTTTGTTTTTTGATTTCAAGAGATTTATTTTTTTCATAAACTCAAAACAGATTGGGTGGTTGATTAACAAATGTATGTGATTTTTCTATAACTTTACTAGGAAAACAGTTGTAGTTACTGTTAATTCTTCGTAAACGGATACATAAATTACCTACTAGTTAATCTATTTCTCTTTTCAATAAATAAATAATAAAATGTTAAAAAGAAGAATACAATGTTTAATTAACTTTCTCTTGACTAGTTTTAGTAGTTAATCTAGTCAACAGAATTTTTTTTTGTTTATCAATAAATTGCATTCTAAATAGTTTATATAATAATTAATTTCAATTTATCAAATATACAGTGGAGGGTCATATAGTGGAATAAAAAAATCATAATATATTATATTCTTCTCTCATAATCATTTTAAAATGTAATTGAGTTGTAATTTATAAAACAAATACTTCTCATCTCTAATGAGATATTTATATTTTTTCTTAGTTATTTTACCTATTATTATTATTATTAATATTACACATTTTACTAATTGCACATTTTTCTTTTTTTCTAAAAAAAAATTAATAAATTATGAATGTATAATTGAGTATGAATCTAGAATATATTTCACTGAATCAGCTTTTTGTATATATGAATGAGAATGCATCTTTGTTGTTTGTTTATTGTATGTTAATATAGAAACAAAATGTACGAAAATCAATTGTGGGGCCTATTCCTATAATTATGTTTAATTTTTTTCTTTCATTTCTATGTATATTTATTTTCTTAGCGAAAAATATATCTTTTTTTAAATAAAAAAACAAAACAAAAATAAATAAATAAATAAAAACAAACAAACTATTTATATTATAAAAACTTTAATGTTTAGCAAAATTATGAATTGATTTTATAATTATTTTTTTTATTAATTTTAAACTTTATTTGTATAAATTCTTGGCTTAATTTTAATAAAAAAGAGAAAAAAACTAGAAAAATAGAATTGTGAAAATTATTGTAAATATATTTTATTATTCAAATTATTTTTAATAAGAAAAAAATGAAAGAACTTTTTAAAATAAAAAAAAAATCCAGTGCTAATTTCTATTTAAATGTTTACAAATAAACAAAAAAAAATATATTTATTTTTCTGGAAAAAAATCTAATTAATAAATATATTTTTAATTTTTGAAAAAACTGCTTTTTCTTAAGAAAAAAAATTGTAATTAAAATTATATTTCTATTATAATAAAATAATTATTTTTTGTAAATATAAATATATTTGTATGATAATAATTCGTTTCCAAGTTTTTTATTATTATTTTTTGCGGTGAAGTTCATATATATAAAAATTAATCTTTATTTTATTTATAATAAAAAGTATCCTCAAAAATCATTTGCCGGGTATATTATTCTTAATTATTAATGTTATTATATTTATATTTAAATAAATATACATATATATATATAAGAAATATTAAGATATTTAGCATGTTTAAAACAAAACAAAAAATAAAAATAAAATGTACTATTAAATATTTCAAAATAAATTGATATATATATATATAGATTTTTTAGACATTTCAGAGAATTATATAAGATTAAATATATCTTATAAAATTCTATTCATTATTGTTTAGTGACTTAAAATAAAATGGAAATATATTAGATGTTAACCGATAGTATTGTCAGAAAACTTAAAGATATTATATTTATATATATATAAAAGAAATATTAATTTATTATATATATATATATATAATGTACTATTAATTTATATATATAAATATATATATATATTTATATGCTTATATATTTATTGAAAGGAAGGAATAATTGATGTTTTTAGTGTTTCTAAATGTATATTTGAAGGCCTATTATATTATATATGGACGGTCTAGGTGTATACTGTTGATGTGAAAATGTAGTCATAGAATTTTATGGATTGGAATAACCCGGCATTTTATTAAGTTGAGTTTCCTATTATATGTTTTTAACAAATGTGTTAATATGCACTCTTGTTTACATGAGCCCTGGAACATTTGTGCATTTTGACACTTTATTTCTTATTTATATACTTTTTACTTTTCTCAAAAACATAATCCAGGATAACTTTCAAGATCTTTGTAAGTCATCCACTAGGATCGATTAAAATTAAAATTTTATCTTTAATGATTTTTCAAATAAGAAATTTAATACTCTAAAATTTATAAAAAAAAACCTTTATATATATTATAGTGGTGGCATATCAGAAAATTATAAGCCAAAACCATTTCCACATAAAACATAATATTAAAACTTTTTTTTTTTAAGATTTATTCTTAAACTCCACAAATTAATGTAAGAATATTCATATATATATATATATTTATTTAATGTAATAACAAGGGTAATCTAAATAATTTCAAAATTTAAAAAATTAAATCTTATGGAGAATATTTATTTAAAATAAATAACTTATAACATAGAAATATATAATATGAAATTTTAATCACAATACTGAACATGACATGATATGAAAACAATGCCCATTTGTTATATAATTCATTATATATATATATATATATATATATATATAGTACATGTAGTAGAAAATAAATTACCAATTGAAGCTAGGTTTTTAGTTACTTGTTGCCCTTACTTGAATATATATAAAATTAATTGGACATCAAAGAATCACACTTGATCTAAATAATAAATGATTATTTTATTTTTATTATTATTAAAAAAACTAAAAAGATCCATGAAATATGATATAGGAAATGAAATTAAATATTATCTTTAAAATTTTATAAAAACATCGCCGCAATTTTAATTAGTTTATAATTTTAGAAATATATATATATATATACATATATGTATATATGTATATATATAACGTATAAATATTATTATTTGAATAAGAAAATTTATAAATAATGTAACAAAATGTGACATAGACAAATTACTCTCTTAATGAAAGTACAGAAAGAGAGTAGTCGCTTTTTATTCTGATAAATATAAGTTTAATAATAGTTTTATTTATTTAAAATAACGATTGTTTAAAAAATAATCATAATAATAATAATAATACAAAAAGAAAAATATTTTCTAATATGAATGAAATTAAGCACTGGATAAAAATTTGTTTGTTTGTTTCTTTGATTTGTTTCTTATATTTAATTTTCATTCAATCCACTAATATAAATGATAAAAAAATGAAAGTATATTTGATGAATATATATTATATATATATATATATATATATTTATTTATACATATATATATATATATATATTGTCAGTGTGTGTTGTAAATATCCATAACTAAGTGTGAATGATAAAAAAAATGCACTCTTGAGAGTTTTTTAGATTTATTTTGTATAGTGAATTTATTTATTTAAAAAAATCTTCCCTTTCCCACCCCCTTTAACCTACAATAAAACACACTATTACCTAATTATATTCGTTCTTTCTTTCCTGAAGTGGAGAAAACTAAGACAATCAATTTATTCTCAATTTCGACTATTTTTTTCTATTATTTTATTCGATTTTGTAAAAAAGAAAACATTTATTTAAAATTTTTTATATATGTTTTTTTATTGATTAATTATGAAGATAATTATTTTTACGCAAAAAGGTAAAATTTTAAAAATGCATATAATTATATAAAAAATATATTATGTGTAATTAATATTTGTTGTAGTTTATTTCTTTAAATATAAATAGGTAATTTAAATTGTTAAAATTCATTCTATAAGTTTATCTTAAAATTAGTAATAAATAAAATAAACTAAAATTTTTTTATGATTTTTTTTTAATATATTACTCTATAGAATTTACAGTAAATAATAAACTAAGTGGTGCCTAAAGTCAAGCTTCTTAACAAATTGGGGAATTAGGCTCCCCCCATTATCTATTATTAGTTGTTTATAAAGCGATATGATAAGTTTCGCAAGATACTAATGAAATTTGTAAACAGTTATTAGATTTAAATACTCACTGAAACATGTTGTATTATTATTAACTTGAAAAATGATTTGAAACATTAAATTAGGGGAAAAAATCTTTAAATAAAAATAATTCGGTTTGCTTTAAAGTTAGTTATTTTTGGAAAAAGTTAGAATTTTGCTTGTAGTTAGGATGACCATCTGAAATTAAAATGAAATTAATATATAATTTTATTAAAATATATTAAAAAGAAACTAGAAAGACTATAATTTCGCAGGCAGGAAACTCTGATGTTACTCGGTGGTCAATAGATGACCATCGACAAAAGAAATTTATTATTATATGGATTCATTTTAATATTAGAAAAAAGAAAAGTTACCTTATGGTCGCAATAATTCTGGCTTCTGTGCAATTTTGAAGATTATATTTATGTAAAACACAGTATAATATTATTATAACCCATAGACAGAAAAAGTGACCACATTGGTAGTTTTAAATTTTTATTTAATCAAAATATATTTAAATAAGTTAAAAAATACCTGAATGATTATTTAAAATAATATTTTTTCTGACGAATACTATTGATTATAAAAAATAAAATATTAATAGGTCTTGAAAAATAATTATCATATATTTTGACCCTTAAAAATATCTAGTTTAATAATTAGTAAATGAAGTACATTTTAGTAATGTATAAAGAACATATGTATTCATTTTTTCGGTCCCCAATTATTTTTAAAATTAAGGATTAAATATTTATATCAACCAATAAGTCAATTCTTATTACATGACTACCAAAAAGTTAAACCCGACTGATGAAGTTACCTCCATGACCTCTCGTGAGGCCCGAAGCTTCAAAAGTTTTCTCGTTAAAACAAAGCCAGAAATAATTCTTAATATAAATTGCCATGACTAAGTTATATCAACCAGTAGTCAAGTATATAGTTTTAATATATTATGTATTATAATAAATTTAATAATATATTAATTATTTATAATTGAATTCGAGTTTCCACTGAAATACATGTTTAGTTAAAGCTATTTGCCCAACAGAGATTTAGTGAAATGGTTTTTGTCGAGGCAAATGCTATTTACTTAAAATTTCCATTTGCATATGACATATATATATAGGAAGTTACAATAAGTTTTTCATTAAAGCGCACTTTACAGTTATTTTTCTTTTACAATTTTATCAAAGAGTATTGATTGAACACGATACAGCAATATTTATTTTATTTAGAAAGATTTTAAATTACTTTGAATTACACTGATAATTACAAATTTTCAATAAAATTACTTATGTATATTTAATTTTTACTGACCAACGATAGTAAGGGAAGTATTGTTTTTACACCAAATTTCACATGTGGAAATTTTTACATATCTCCACGAATCATGCATTTTCTTAACAGAAAAAAGTATTTTTAGCATGATGTCTGTCCGTCCGTCCGTATAGATGTGTACAGCTTGAACGGCTCAACGGATTTTGATGAAATTTGGTATATTTACTTAATACATCACAGTATGATGAATTGATCAACTTTTGGTGCAAATTCGGAAAGCGGAAGTAGGTAGTATTAGCGATCGACGATATGAAGGGAAGGGTTATTTTCACACCAAATTTCACATGAGGAGATTTTTTACATATCATGCACTTTGTATTGGTTTTATCCTCGAGAAAAATCATCTTTATTAGTTTTTTCTTAATTTAAAATTATATGACGTCATCCAGCCATTCATGACGTCACAGCCTGGTCTTACATATATATTATAAATAAAATAAAATTAAAAATATTTATGTTCTATCCATATCTGTTTTTTATTACATTAATAGATATATTAAAATTATTTGAAATTGTTTCTGTAGCTGGAAATTAATTTATTTCAAACCGTCGGTCGGTTCGGACCTGGCCACAAGTCAACTTATTTATGAAATATATTTACATTAAATTAAAATTATATCACATTCGGTAAACAATTATAAATTTAAATTGAACCATTTACATTAATACGCCACCTGCTTGTTTTTTTTTTCAAAATATGATAATTTCATTAATGAACTTTTTACTGATGTATTTATAATTTTTTTTTTTTAAATTTTCATTAAGATCTTTGAATAAAATTAAGCTTATTGATTTAATAGAATTAAACTTATTGATTTGATTTAATATGTATTCTAAAACACCACTAATTTTAAAAATTAATATTTGTTTATTTTATTTTATTTTAATATGTATTTTATTTGAAATAATTTGCAGTAGAGCGCTCACCTCTGCACTCCCCGCTCGCCCCTCTCCATTCCCCTCCACCGCCTGGCCAAACCTCCTCCTGCCGTCCGGCCGACTAGAACGCATTCGATCCCCTTCCCTCGTGAGTGTGAGACCCTGAACGGCCTCTCCACTGAAATCATCCCTTAATCAGTCGCTAATCAAGAATTAATTGTAATTTTATTATTTATTTTTATTAATTCAAAGGAAGATTAGTGAACTTTAAAAAAAAAAATATTTCAATAAAGATTAAATTTTATAAAGTGCATTTTTATAATTTTTTATTCATATACCCAAATAAATTTATAAATTTTTCATTCAAATTTTTGAAAAGAATTAATCTTAAATATTCTATCAGATCTCATTAATTAAATTTTATTAAAAGTTAAATTAAAATTATTTAAAAATTAAAAAATCATATACAAAATTTTATTTTTCTTTAAATATATTTATTGAAATATTTTTTAAATTTCAATATATATATTAATCCTATTAAAACTTATTTATTTAAAAAATATGAAGATGTGCTGATTATTTTCAAAATTCATATAATATAATTATAAAGCAAAAAAATATAAATTTCTTATATTCATATAGGAATAATAATATATAATTTTAAATATTCTATATATTCTTTCTAATCTCATTATTGCTCACACCGATCCTTTCAAATCTCATATGAATATTGTTTTGTCAAGTTCATATTATTATAACACTTTTGAAATATATATATGAATAATATTTCTATTACCTACTCGTATATATCAATTAAACAGAATAAAATCTTCGTGAAATTAATAATATAATCATAATTAGTTTTCTGATGTTTTCTAAGATATTTTTATTATATGTCTATTAAATGCGTATTATAACTTATTATAATCATGGTTCTATATAGGATGTAAAATAATTTTAGTATTTTAATATTACAGAAATAAGATAATATTTTTAAAAATCTATACACTTTTTTAATCCTATTAATAATATTTATTTATTTATATATTATTTTTTTATTTCCTGTATATAATATAAATATCTAATCTTAATTATTTTTTTCTTTATCGAGGCGAGAGTGATGGACATCAATTCAAGTCTACGGGCTGTTCTTCGAGTTTAATCTGCGAGAAATATCAACCCTTTATTAACTCCGAGGTCAGTATTTATTATTAATTTTATCTTTAATTCAATTTAAATGTATTGATTATAAACTAATAAGTTATTTTTCTTCTTCTATTTCATGTTTCAATCTTCGTTCCTGCTACTGAATGTTGATTTGAATTCTTGATTATCTTCTCCATCCTTCATGACGATGAAATGATTGAAATTCAGCTCTCCAAATGTAAGTAATAATCGTTCTTTATTTAGCATGGCGCACTTTAAAATAGAAAATGTAAATATAATATTTAAAGTAAAGTTTAATATATAATATAGAAAATATAATTAAATTACAATGATTTTTTGCTTTTGATAATATTCATTAGGAGAGTATAGAGAAATATATTAAATTATATGACAGAATTTAGTGAGATTAGGGAATTTCAGAGTACATCTTTCAAGAAGAAGCATTGATCAAGGAGGCAGAAGAGACAAAGGTATTTTTAGAATTAGTAGATTTCGATGCGTTATACTGGGAGGGTGGCTATTTTTTGATATATATATAATAGTTGTTAGGAATTTTCAGGTGGTTGCCTCCTACATCCATGCATGTTCTCATCCTACTAATTCATAGATTAGATTAGAATTAATAAATAAATAAAATGTGGGTGGATAAAACAAATGCCATGCTATTATTTAAGGGATGGATTGCATGAATTGCATGTCAGGTCTTATTTGTGCCATTTTGTATTACTGAGAGTGTATTTGAGGTGGATTGGATGAACGGGGATTCGGGAAGGTAATTCAGCAAAGTTCCGAAATGGGATTAGCCTGAACAGGAACAAATTGTTGATTACCTTTGGAGCGCAGGGCTTTTCCGATTAGCATGGGCCTTCCATCCTTATTGATGGAGGCTATGCACTCCCTTATTAGGTAGGTTTTATTTCAGGTTGCCCCGAATGTCGCGATTTCATTTCGAAATCCAAAAAATCAAAGGCACTCTCAGCTGATTCAAAGTGGCTACAGACCAAACGCCTTATTTTTTTTAATCTTTTTTTTTAAGGCCAACTTTATTTATTATTACTTTTTCTAAATTTCGGAAGGCGAGGCTTGGAAGGGCTAATTTATGGGGAAAGGAGGAGGCCCTATTAAATATTCAATTGTTTTTTTTATTTAATTAATAATAAAAAATAATTGAATATCGCGATTATTTTCTTTAACTTTTTATTTTCATTTTGAAATATTCAATTTCATAATTTAAACTTTCATATATTTTAAATATTTTACTATACAGGTAGAATTAATTATTATTATAATTTCTCAATTTAAAATTAAAATGCAAACATCACAAAAAAAATCATATATATTGTAAAAATATAACTCTTTTTCATTATTATTTCTTTTTAACTTACCAAATATAAATTTATTTTATTTTTTTTTATTATGGAAATTATTTCATATGTATATAAATATATTGTAATCGAATATATCTGTACTCAATAATAATTTAATATTAATAAATTTCAAATATCAAATTTTTTTCTTATCATTGTACTGAGAGAAATAAAATATAGTTAAGCTTATTTAAAAAATTAACTTAATGTATAATTTTTGTTAATTATAAACATGTGGTACAACTTATTTTAAATAAATAAATAAAATTAGATCTCCTAAAAATTTTGTTAATTTTTATAGATCAAATATTCTTATTCTTTAGCTGACTTACAAATCCCATACGATCATTTTGCTTATTCTTATGTGTATTCTGTCCCAGTGTCCCCGCAAAAATTCTCCGGGAGATAAAAATGTCTCACAGTTTACATAAATAATAATATCATCCGTGAATAAACCCAATATTATTCAATTTTTACCGACCGACGATAGTAAGGGAGGTATTGTTTTCACACCAAATTTCACACGTGGAGATTTTTACATATCTCCACGAATCATGCATTTTGTATTGGTTTTATCCTCGGTAAAAATCATCTTCATTAGTTTTTTCTTAATTTTAAATTATATGACGTCATCCAGCCCTTCATGACGTCTCAGCCAGCTACTACTTATATATTATAAATATAATAAAATTTAAAATATTTATGTTATATCCATATCTGTTTTTTATTGCATTAATAGATACATTTAAATTATTTGAAAATGTTTCTGTAGCTGGAAATTAATTTACTTCAAACCGTCGGTCGGCTCGGACCTGGTCACAGGTCAACTTATTTTGTTTTAAACTAATGATTGTTAATAGTATAATAAATGGTAGATAAATATAAAATATAAACACACAAAATTGATAACTAATATCACAAGAAAAATATAAAAAACATAAAATTCTGGTTATCCGTGCATCAGATTTTTAATTAAATTTCTTTTTGGAAAAATTTTGGGTTAGTTTTTCTGTTTATCTTGAAATAATATGAAAATATTCATTTCCTTGAATTAAACTATATCCAATTAGATTAATCGGTTAATTTATAATATATGTTTTCTTCAAATTTTTCATATACGACCAACAGGAAGAGGTAAATTACATTATTTATTAAATAATTGTATTTGTGTGTGTATAATTTTATTATTAAATACACATATAATATAATAACATTGAATTTTTAAAAAATTATTTACATTATAATTAGTTTATAATAATTTTCCTATATGATATAATTATTTTTGATTACTCTAATATAATATATATATACGAATAAATAAAATGGAGAATTGTGAAGAGGATTTGAGTGCTGACCAAACACTGATATTTAATGAAAGTCAAGATAGTATTGTAATGAATCAGACAGACCCTCTAATGACAACGGTAATTGAAAAAACAAATCCGAGTGGGGGCAGTGATAGTGGATTGGAAGGATGTTGGAATAATGAACCTTTACCGACACTCACGAGAAGCCTTCATATTAGCCGTGGACCAGGAAGTGTGGGTGGTTATAGTTCATGTGCAACTGTTTCTTGTGATTCAAGTTTACTTAGTTGTTGTTGTGATGATAGTGAAGAAGTGCTTACTAATAATACAACAGTACAAAGGTTTGGTGATGGAACTTCGGAAGGTGGCTCTGAAAGTTCTTCGATAAGAGGTGAGGTAGGATCACGACGTCGTTCTACAACCGGCACTAAAAGACGACCAGAGACTTATTCTAATCCTCGGACAAATAATAATACATGTGGAACAAGATCACGCCCGGGACGATCCTCTTCAGCAACTCCGAAGCCATCCTCAACCTCCATATTTTCTGTAAGCAAACTTTGATATGAACTAACAATTTACATAAAATTTCAATTGATACTTAAAAAATATGATAATGAATTAGCAATAATATTAGTAATTAATACATCAATTTATGAAAAATATTTTTAATTAAATTAATTTTTTCTAAATTTTTGATAAAATATAAATTATTAAAATTGAACTTAATTTATTTGTACATAAATACACAAACAGAAATATCATAAGTTTGTTATTGAAAACTATATCGGTTTTTCAATCATTTCAAAAGCTATATATATATATATATTCTTCTCTATTTTAGTTATAAATAAAATTATACCTAACTCTATTGTCAGTCAGTAACACCAATATGAAAATGATTTAATTAGTAACTCGTACAATCATTCCCTTAAATCAAAAAACTAATTATTCTAAAATAATTTTTTTCGAATAAAACTTTTTACCTTCATTTAAAATATAACTAGCTTCTCATCCTTTTTCGGGATTAAATTAATTTTTTTTAATATCAGAAGTCAATTCTTTAATTTTGTATCTATTTTAATTATCTTTTATATCACATAGATAAAAAGGATTAATATAAATATTAATGCTGTTATAAAAAATACAATTAGAATGGGGCAGAATCGATTCATGGAATGGCAATCTGTGAATTTTCAGATTGTAACATTTTTGAAAGAAAAATACGAAAGAAACCAAAATTTTAAAATAATTATATATGAATACTAGCTGCTCCGAGCGCCTTCGGCGCTCTCCACACCTAGACGGGGGCTCCGCCCCCTGTACCCCCCCCGAGTGTCCCTATTCTGAGCTATAATCATCTAACTCCTACCCTGTCCCATCTCTATAGTTTTTTATATATGTTTATTTATGCAGGAAAAATTAATTGACATAATTATTAATTTAATTAAATAAAATTTAATAATAAAATATTAAAATTATATCGATATATATATATATATATATATATATATATATATATATATATATATATATATAAAGATTTTTATCTGCACATTGCTCAGAATTTATATTACCGCCAAATTATCGCCACCAGCGCCTCTATGATCTAGTATGGTAACTAAACTATTTTTAATTAATTAGCACCCCCTGGACACACCTTAGCAATTAGTGGTTTAATAAAAGAAGTCTGACATGCCCTGAGACCTACTAAATATGCATAAAAAATTTCATAAGAATCGGTCCAGCCGTTTCGGAGGAGTATCATTTCAAAGTTTTGTGACACGAGAATTTTATATATAAGATATATACTATAGTGTTTTCAGCTTAATTTTAATTTCGTTTTCATTATTTTATTACCATTGTTATTGAATTGTTATTATTTTTTCATCAAGAGAGAAATAAAATTATTATATTAATTACTATATTTATTATAAGTTATGATTATTAAGTGCCATTTTAATTGAAAGTAAAAATTTGGAGTGTCTCCACTCGACTATCTCGCAATTTCAATTGGTTTAAATAACATATATTATATTCAAATTCAATTTAATTAATTAAATTATAAATTAAAATTATTAAATAATATTTATTAAACCAGCGCGTGTTTGGCTCTTTGTTGATGGCACCACGTCACGTGCTAGCGCGAGATTTGGAGTGTTAAAAAATTAATTTTGGTACTTTATATGAAATTCAACATATATATAGCATTTTATACAATTTTTAATCATATGAAAAACTATCAAACATATATCTTTATTTTTACGGTCAGTTTAGAGGAAAAAAAATCAAAACCTTTTAAGAAATGACCCTTTCCGATAAAGCTACATATCTTAAAAGTTGATAGAAAACTACGAATTTCGAATAATGCATGTATACCAAATTTCATCATTCTAGCTCAAACCGTTTTTCCGTAATCTTGGTTACATACACACATAACACTGGCGAGATAGTAAAAATTATAAATTTTACTTATATTATATTCATAATAGGCCCTTAGTAAAATATTTATTAATTTTTATTAACTATATAAACTTTGTCTTGTAATCTAATAAAAATAGAAAATTCTATTAAATTATAATATACTTACATAATTTAGAAAAATGTATTATCCTTCAAATCAAGTTATATTTTGTCGTTATCGATTGACTAATATATGTATATTTATTTTACTTTATTTTAAAATTTGTTAATAAACAAAAACAATCATTTGTTTTATTCATATGAAATAGCTTCATATTCGTTTTTATATTTTGAAATTAATTATTTATTAATATTTTTTTAGTTTATTCCTCGAAATCAATAAAAACGAAGAAGAAGAATCTTCGTCTTTATTATCTTAATGATTTTGAAATTTATCCCTTCGTGTCATCAAAATTTACATTGTAATTCCTTTCAAAATATATAAAATAAAGTAAAGTAGATAGGGCATTCAATACACCTTGAATTTCTCTTCTCTCTTCAATATTATTTGGTTGATCTATAATTCTTTCATCTATTAGTATTTGCTCTAATTGATCCGTTTCTGATTGAATGAAATTATTCCTTTCATTCACTGATGAAGTATATCTTGATGGCACTCTACTAATTACGTTTTCTAAATTAGAATTGTTATTTTCATTTAAATTATTTCTAATAAATTCTGAAACAAGTTGTGTTTGATTTTCATGAATTTGATATACTTTGATTATTTGTAACATTTTTCGTAATCTTAACCTTGAATAAAGATAATTCGTTTCAAGATTATTTTCATTATTATTTTGGTCATTATTTTCATCATCGGAAGATAAATTAATATATTGTTGACATTCATCATAAAGATTCACTGGTAGATTCTTTAATGATAATAATCTTCTAAAATTAGGTTCAGCATCATCATGTCTTCTTTTTCTATTAGGATATACTTTCAATATGATTTTATTTACAGCTCCAGTTGATTCGGTTAGTGGTGTAATTCGTATATTTGGTGAATTTGAAATTAAATCTTGTAATGGATCTAAAAGATTTTCTCGATTATCTGAATTATCTTTTTCATTCGATTCATTCCCCTTATCATTATCTTCATTTGGAGAGCATAAAACGGTGTTTAATTTTTTAATTTTCGCTTTTTTCACAAAATCAATAATTTGTTGAACAGTTGATAAAATTGAATTTGTTTTTTTAAATTGTTGATTTTTCTTATCATTGTCATCATGTGAGGAAGAAGAATTATTTGATAATTCTATAGTAGTATTCATTTGTTCAACACATTCACATTCACTTATTTCATTTACTAATTGTTCTTGTTCACTATTTTGTTCCATTGATTGTTCATTTTGTGATTCACTTTTCCTTTTATTTTTACACTTTTGACAAAAACATTCACAGTTTTTTCTAGTCATTTTTTTTTTTTTTTAAATTATATTAAAAAAATAATTAAATTAATTTATATGAATTTAAACACAAATAATCTTAAATTATAGTAAAAGAAATGTCAAAATATTTTAAAATTTTCAAATGATTATATTCTAATTTGGAATAATTTATTCATGCATTTCAAAAAGTATTAATTAAATACTTTAAAATTATATTTTCAAAGAAAAAATATAAAAATAGATATATAATTTTATTTTAAAATAATAATAAAAAATATTTTGAGAATACAATTAAATAAAAAAAAAAACTGATATTTTAAGTTATTAACTTTGATAATTATTTTGTTCCTTCTAAACATTTTTCTAAACATTTTTTTGAAAGGTAATTATTTATTAAATCATTAAATATTTAAATATTTAATTCATATATTTTTAATTTTAAATTCGAAGAAACTTTTTCTTGTTAAAAGAATTTATAAAAATCCAACAACGCTTTAATCTAAAACAATTGTATATATAGATAAAATGGTCATTTCGATATGAATTCATTAAATTAAATTCAAAGTTCAATCAAAAGCTTAGACAAAATTTAGAAATTATTAAATAAGCGGGAGAGAGATTATAGCCAAAACATAGATTTAAATAATATTTATTATTTGTTTAGTTTTTTAAGTAAATTTTTTTATTAATTTAATAATATTTACTTTTACCACTATAATTTTTTAACTTTATATTAATATTATTTGTTTGTTCACTTTCTTTTTGAGTAAACAGGAATGAATTGAAATGTTGAATCTTTCATTTCAATCTGATTTATTTGAACTATTCTAACTATTATTCATCATTGGTAAGTTTATAAATGTTTAGAAAGTTGAAAAATATTTTTATTGTTCCCAATAATAATTGTAAATGAAAATAATTGTAGGATGATTGGTTCTTTTATGGAAACATTTTTTTTTTTGTTTATTTAATATCTTTTGTTAATAAAGAAAATAAATAATAAAGAAATACCAATAAAGTAGATTTATATGAATTTTTTTTCTAAATAAAAAATAATTGTGACATTTCTTTATATACAACAGTGATTCTAAAACTTTGATAAGAGAAAATATTATTTAAAATTAGCTGGAGTGTCTCCACTCGACTATCTCGCAATTTGAATTGGATTAAATAACATAATATATTATATTTAAATTAAATTTAATTAATTATAAATAATAAATATTAAACCATCGCATGTTTGGCTTTTTGTTGATGGCAACACGTCACGTGTTGGCGCGTGAGATTTGCAGTGTTAAAAAATTAATTCAGGTAATTTTAGCGAATCAATCAAGCTGAAATTCTATATATAGCAGTTTTATACAATTATTAATCATGTGAAAAATTATCAAACATATATCTTTATTTTTACGGTCACTTTAGAGGAAAAAAAAATCAAAACGTTGTAAGTAATGACCCTCTTCCGGTTGAGCTACATTTCTCAAAAGTTGATAGAAAACTACGAATTTTGAATAATGCTCATGTACCAAATTTCATCATTCTAGCTCAAACCGTTTTTGCGTAATCTTGACTACATACACACACACACACACATACACATACATACATACACACACACAGACATTTTTCTCAACCTTAGTGAAAATGATTCAGGAACCTTTAAAACGTATAAAAACATCAAAATCTCAACATCGAAAATTTTCGTGATCGCAATACTATCTCTAGCGAGATAGTAAAAATTGATCCATTCACTATAACGAAAGCACAGATAGAAAAACTCTTGTTTTGGCAGTTTGTACAATAGATATTTTATATAATTTAAATAATTTATATAAAAAATAATATTCTGAAACATTCTATATAATATAAATAACTTAGGAAGAAAAAGCAGTCAATATTTTCACTAAATCATTAAATAAATCTGAATATGAAAAATCTTAAAACATTTAGGATTATATTAAATATTAGGAAAAAATATTGAGAATAGTACTAATATGTTCTTTAATATATTATATAATATAATATATGTATATCTCTTAGTTGTAATTAATACAAAGTTTAAGGCCATCCAGACGACTGTAGTGTTTGTATTGTTTTTTATACATATTTAAAAATTGATGTTTAATAAACATTTAATAATTTTATTTACTTAAATCATTAAATTACAAGTAATATCTTCAAATTACATTGGTCTTATAATTTATAATTTTAATTAATTTTCCTTCAATGACAAATAAAATAAGTTGACCTGTGGCCAAGTCCGAACCGACCGACAGTTTGAAATAAATTAATTTCCAGCTACAGAAACAATTTCAAATAATTTTAATATATCTATTAATGTAATAACAAACAGATATGGATAGAACATAAATATTTTTAATTTTATTTTATTTATAATATATAGCTGAATTAGCCGGCGTTGCCCGTGATCATAATAAGGAGGCTGTGACGTCATGAAGGGCTGGGTGACGTCATATAATTTTAAATTAAGAAAAACATAATGAAGATGATTTTTCCCGAGGACAAAACCAATACATTCGTGGTGATATGTAAAAAAATCTCCTCATGTGAAATTTGGTGTGAAAATAACCCTTCCCTTCCTATTGCCGATCGCTAATACTACCACTTCCGGTTTCCGGATTTGCACCAACATGATCGATTCATCCCACTGATGCAAGTAAATATACCAAATTTCATCAAAATCGGTTCAGCCATTCAGGCTGTACACATCTATACGGACGGACAGACGGACGGACAGACATGATGCTAAAAATACTTTTTTCTGTTAAGAAAATGCATGATTCGCGGAGATATGTAAAAATCTCCACATGTGAAATTTGGTGTGAAAACAATACCTCCCTTACTATCGTCGGTCGGTAAAATCAATGAATTTGTGAATTTATATTTACTTATGTTTATCAATGTATTTTGTAATATTTTGTCTTAACTATATATTGTTATTATTGTTAAATATTCAATATTTAATTTGAATTGAGAATAAAGAAAGAAGTCTTATCAATTTTATCCATGTTTTTATCACTTACTAGTAATATGTATTTGTTAATTCAAACACAATTATTTTTTATCCATCATCGAAATGAAAAACATTCAACATTCCAAATGTTTTGTCATACCTATATAGTTTCTAATCGTTATTCAATCAAATAACAATTCCTAATCATTTAGATAAAAATATTCAAGGTATAAAACTTCATTCAAATATATGAAAATGTTAATTATCAATTTTTATATAAACTTCAATTTCCTGTATACATATAAAAATATTTTTTTTTTATTAATATTTACGTAATAAATAACATGGAAAAAATATTTTATAAAAAAATATTTATTAAATAATTTACCTAATAATACAGAATTTAGGATGGTGTAAAAATATCAGAATTGTGAGCATATTTAAGAACCAATCTTTTTCATGCCATGTCCCACCAGAGTTTCTAATAATTTAAAATGTTCACCCCCTGTTACATATCCATAATTTTTAATTATTTATTTTCTAAGCAGTTAAATGATCACTCATTAATTTATTTCATCGCCCCCCCCCCCCCCTGAACATTCAAATTGTCCCCTGTGGAGAGTACGCCCCACGTTGGAAATCAGTGCTCTACAATGTTAACAAAAATATTATTTTATATTTTATCACAAAAAAAAATAAGCTGGAGTGTCTCCACTCGACTATCTCGCAATTTGAATTGGATTAAATAACATAATATATTATATTTAAATTAAATTTAATTAATTATAAATTATAAATAATAAATATTAAACCAGCGCATGTTTGGCTTTTTATTGATGGCACCATGGCACGTGTTGGCGCGTGAGATTTGCAGTGTTAAAAAATTAATTCTAGTACTTTCAGCAATTCAATCAAGCTGAAATTCTATATATAACAGTTTTATACAATTATTAATCATGTGAAAAATTATCAAACATATATCTTTATTTTTACGGTCACTTTAGAGGAAAAAAAAATCAAAACGTTGTAGGTAATGACCCTCTTCCGGTTGAGCTACATTTCTCAAAAGTTGATAGAAAACTATAAATTTTGAATAATGCTCATCTACCAAATTTCATCATTCTAGCCCAAACCGTTTTTGCGTAATCTTGTCTACATACATACACACACACATACACACAATAAGTATTTCCAAGAAATTTATTACTATCTCGTAAGAGATAGTATTGCGATCACGAAAATTTTCGATGTTGAGATTTTGATGTTTTTATATGTGTGTATGTGTATGTGTATATATATGTAAGTGATATCAGTGATGTTATTTAATCCAATTCAAATTTGCGAGATAGTCGAGTGGAGACACTCCAGCTTATTTGTTCTTTGGTTAGGAAAATTAAATTTTATTTATGAAAATTTATTTTATTTTTATTTCTAAGATATGTAATATCCAATCCTGCAAAATTATTTATTTATTTATAATCAAAGGTATTGCAAGTACTATATCTACTTCCTATTTTAATTTGTTTTTTTAAATAGAGGAATACTTAATTTTATACATATTTAAATTGATGTTAAATATGATTTTGTTTAGTGAATAAACTACTTATTTTACAATATTCAGTAATTTCAATTTTTTTTTTTACGATTTTCAACAAATCATATTTATCCTTAAATTTATATTTAAATTCAATATTATATAGTACGATAGTCCAATGATTAACATTTAACCTTTATGGTTTTAAGGAAAATAAAATTTTATTGAAATTCAAAGTGTAATAGGATGACAGGACGGTAAATCAATTATAAGTTATTGATTTTTTTTTTATAATTTAATTAAGTAATCCTAAAGAAAAAAATTATTATTATGTTAACATAAAAAATATATTTCGTTATATTGTCACAATTATTTATTTCTTATCAATTTAAAAACATTTAATACAATATTTTCAAATGAAATATTATTTCTGATTATTTTGACAATGAAATCTGTTAAAGCTATTATATAGTACGATAGTTCAATGTATGAATATATATAAATATTAAGTATACATTTTCATATAAATTTGAATTTCTTCAATATCAAAATTTTTAGTTTCTAAATACTTTACAACAAAATGAAATGAATCTAATTTAAATAATCTATTTTTAAAATAATTTTGCTAATAATAATTTCATTAAAATTTCGCATTTTATTTGTAATTGAATTTTCATCTGAAAAAAAGGAGAAATTATAACTTCAATAATAATAAACAAATAATAGATCAGTGAATAAGCGAAATGAAATTTTAGGCAATAATGTCGTAATAGGATAGAATGTAGATAAAATTAAAATTCTAATTGAACATTAATAATTTAATTATATATAATATGTTTCTAGAATTCCATTTCATTTCTCATTCATTCTAGAAATTTTAAACAAATCTATTTTTAAAGTGTATTTTCATTATTTAATAATTAAATTTCTTATTTAAAAAATTAGATTTTTCTTTTAAATGAAAAATGTTTTATTTGTTAATATTGGGTAATTTCAAAAGACCGCCACCCCTGGGGAAATTAATCTGAATTTAACCGGATCCACATGTTCACCTATCGCCTCTTCTATTACTCACACTCATTCATTCACACCTGAGGACCAACACTGAACAGAATGACCCTACTTAGTTGCAGGTATTTCAATCACTCTAACGGATAAAATGTATTTTGCATTTTAGGACAATAGAAATGATGGGTGTTCATTCATTCGCATAATTTGATTCTTTTGTTTATAGAGAAGTTGGAGTTGGGTAACCACGTCAAAAAAAGGCTTGGGCTGTAGTTGCAATTCTAAACCAAACACACATGCTATCATCCAAATAATTCATTTGAAAACTTTGCCTTATTTGTAATTGATTGAGCAAGAAAGGAAATTTTGTGAGTAGTCTCATAATTGCAATAAAAACTTTTCATTCATAATAAAAAGAAATTTAAATTTATATAATTCTACTAATTATTATTATTTTATAAATTATGTTAACTTTTTTAATTTTATTTAAAATTTTAATTTAATAAAAGATTCATAATTATAATATATAATTTAATATTATTGATTTTTTTTAATATATTGTATATTTATATAAGTGATATATAAAAATGAATACGTAAAAATTTTTAATTACGATAAAAATATGATAAAACGAAATTACATGAAACTTATTGAAAAGGTTATCTTTAAAAAATAATATATATTCTACATTCTAAAACTACATAAAATTAATGAGCTTCTATTTTTATAAATTCTATTTTTTTCGTACTGATCTGTATAGTTAAATGTATTATAATTATCACTGACTTCCGGTTGGCAAATCTTTCTATTTCTATTTTTTAACGATTTAAGGAAATTTTTAATTATGGCTGAGACACCTATGCTCAATTCTCCTATGGATATTTTATCCATTCAAGAGACCAAAGATGAAAACAAAAATCGTATGAAGAAACAATTGGGACTTTTAGAAGGAGTTGCCATAATTCTTGGAATTATTTGTGGATCTGGTAAATATATATAATTACTATTTTCATACATACAATATATCTATAAATATTTGTGGTAGTGAAAAATAATTTAAATATAAGTAAATCTTTGTGTGTATTTATAAAAATCTTATTTTTTTTTTGTTTATGTTTTTATTTAAAAAATCATTTGCTAATATATAGTGATGATTTTTATTTTTAAAGATAATTGAATACCTCACATTATTTCAGGTATATTTATATCTCCACAGGGGGTCATAAAAGAAGTAGGGTCAGTTGGTTTCTCTATTGTCGTTTGGATATTATGTGGCCTTCTGTCAACTGTAGGTGCTCTTTGTTATGCTGAATTAGGAACATCCATTCCTAAATCCGGTGGAGATTATGCATATATTTTTGAAGCCTTTGGACCATTGCTCGCTTTTCTATATCTTTGGGATGCAATGTTAATTTTTGTGTATGTATTTATTTAATATTTTTAAATATATTTAATTTATATATATATACAATATTCTGACAAATGTTGACGCAAGTCTTAACACTTCTATATATTTATATAATATATATATATATATTATTTTTGATCTTTATATTTATTTAAAAAGGAAATTTTGATTTTAATAATTTGAGTTACTTGGAAAAATATAACCTTTATTTTTTTTTTATTTTTTTAGACCCACCACAAATGCAATAATGGGACTTACATTTGCTAATTATGTAATTCAACCATTTTTCCCAGATTGTGAAGTGCCTGATGTTGCTGTAAGACTTCTTGCAGCAATCACTATAAGTAATCAAATTATTATCATTTAATTAATATATTCGTCATAATAATGATAATAATATTAATATTATTATATTTCTTTAATTTATTTTAAGGTTTATTATCATATGTCAATTGTGTTGATGTTAAACAAACAACAAAAATGCAAAACTTTTTTATGTTTACTAAAATATTTGCTGTTGTATTAATAATAATATCTGGATTGACTTATTTTTTTCTTGGTAATTTTTTTTTTTTAATTATTTTAAATTGAGTTATAATTTTAATTTATTAAAATTTAAACTAAAAGTTTTAATTATTTTTATTAGGAAATTCTTCAAATTTTAATGAACCATTTGAAAGGACATCCACAGATCCTGGCCAAATCGCAGTTGCATTTTATTCAGGAATATTTTCTTACTCTGGGTGGTAAGTTTATGTAGTGGAAAATTATATTTAATTAGAACTTTAATTATAAACATTAAGTTTAGATAATATGAAAACAAACATTAGTCTTTTCTTTTTACAATAATAGGTAGTCAAAATGGTTGCAGGAAGTTAGGAAAAAAGAAAAGAAGATAAAATAAAAATGTTTATCACAGAATTTTACTATCAATGAACCGGTGAAAACTTATAAAATATTTTATTATTTTTACAAAAGCTAAATATTCTAATTTAATTTATTTAAATTATATCTCGTTTTTTTATTTGGGTAAAATAAAATACCAAAGAGCTCCCTTAAGCTAAATGAACATTAGAGCGTTTTTCTTTTAAGTGATTTGATATCTTTTTTTATTAGTTAATACAAATATGGGATCATATCAATATAAATTAATCGAATTTTCAATTTTAGGAGTTATTTGAATTTTATGACTGAAGAACTAGTTAATCCTTATGTGTGAGTATCAATTTAACCAAAAAATTATAAAACAATAGTATATATATAAATTATTTTTTTTATTTTCTAGAAATCTTCCAAGAGCAATCTACATTTCTCTTCCACTTGTTACAACTATTTATGTTTTTGCAAATATAGCTTATTTAGCAGTGTTAACACCCGAAGCTATGTTAGCAACCAAAGCTATCGCTGTTGTAAGTATATTTGTTTATAAATACTACTATAAAAATATTTTCATATAAACTTATCATAGAGTATATATATATATATTGGGGG
This sequence comes from Labia minor, assembly GCA_963082975.1. Lineage (NCBI taxonomy): Eukaryota > Metazoa > Arthropoda > Insecta > Dermaptera > Spongiphoridae > Labia > Labia minor. Next base: position 68,863,757 of record OY720347.1, read on the forward strand.
AAATTTTTTGTATATTTATTTATTAAAAATCTGGATAAATAGTTTACGTTGTAAAAATAGATTGAATTTTTTGATACGTTATCTTTGTATTTCTTTTTATATTCTAATATAATTATTTTTTTATTAATATTTGTTTGTTTTTTTTCAAATGTATAGACATTTTCCGACCAAGTTTTGGGATATATGTCTTGGAGTTTGCCTCTCTTGGTAGCTCTTTCCGCATTTGGTGGTCTTTGTGTTCATATCATGACTTCATCAAGGTATTATATTCAAAGAATATAATTGAAATAATTGAGTTAATGTTTTTTTTTAATAATAATTTCTTTCAGAATGTGTTTTGTTGGGGCAAGATATGGGCATTTTCCTGTAATGCTATCGCATATTAATATTAATCATTATACTCCAACTCCATCTCTTATTTTTTTGGTAAATATATCTTTATCTCTATTTAAAAAAAAAAAAAAATTATACAATACTTTAAAGACTAATCTTCATTTTTTGATTAATACATTTTTTAGAACATTCTTTCATTAATAATGCTTGTAACAAGTGATGTTCATTTACTCATTACTTATTCAAGTATTGTAGAATCATTTTTTATTATGCTCTCTGTTTCTGGTCTTTTATACCTTCGATGGAAACAACCGGATATGAAACGACCAATCAAGGTATCTTCTTTAATAATTTTTATTTAAAAAAGAAATATTTATATTATATTAAAATATCAAATAAATGGCAAAAATAATGATCAAATTTCAAATCTTATTGGGATTATAAAATTTTTAGAATAATGTATTTTTTGTAAGAATTCATTATTTATCCATGATCTATATATTCATCAATTTATATCATAATTATACAAAACAAACAAAATAAAAAAGCACTAAATTAATATTTATATTTTTAGGTATTTGTAGGAATTCCAATTTTATTCGTTATCATTTGTGCTTTTCTGGTGTTTGTCCCATGTTATTACAAACCGTATGAGGTAGGAATGGGTACTATTATTACTTTAACTGGAATACCTGCATATTGGTTTGGTGTTGTTTGGAATAAAAAACCTAAATGGGCAACATCATCTCTTGGTAATATATATATATATATAATATATTTATTTTTTTAAATAGTATGTATATTTTTAATTTTTTATTTTTATTTTAGAAAAATTTACATACGTAGTTCAAAAATTATTTTTATCTGCTAAAGAAGAATAAAGAGAAAAATTATTTTATTCCAAATTAAAAAATTTATTATATTATCTATCTTTAAAAAATTTTAACTAAATATTTCTGGAATATTACAGTATTCAATGTGTACCTCTTGTTATAGATGGTAACCGGTTTTGGAAAATTTTATTAAAAAAATATTATCTTTGATTTTATTATATCTATAATTTATCATATTAGGTATTATTATTATAATTATAATTTATTTATTTATTCATAAGGAATCTCATTTTTGAAACAGTATTATTTATTTACACAATATATAGGAACAATTTCTTTTCTTGAGAAAAAAAAAATCAATCAATTTTTAACCACTGTTTTATTTTATTTTTATTAAATATGATTGAAAAAATGTTATATTCTAAAACCGGCCCTATTTAAGTGTACTTAATTTTATTTATGAATTAAAACAATGTGTTAATCGGCTGTGTATATTTGAAAATTTTTTTTAAGATATATTTAACTAAAATTTGTTTATGAGTATAATAGAAAAAATAATTGTATTTTACCTAAATTTTTTTATATATTTTCTTTTTAAAAAAAATACCAGTGATTATTTCATTTTATTATGTTTGTTTGAATTCGAATTATTTTAAAATTACTAATACTAATATTATAAATCTTGAAAAAATGAGAGATATATATATATATATTAGTATTAATAAATTTGATATATTTAATAAATATATTTAGTGAAAAATATTATTATTATTATTGAAATAAAACTTTGTTATTATACATTTTATTAAAATAAATAAAAATCTAATCCAAAATATTTTAAGACATTATCAACTTTAACGTGTCCATCTCCTATGATAAAAATGAATTTTTTTCTAAATAATTTAAGAAGATTAAAGTAATTTCAAGAATAACTAGAGAAGCAATTATAATAATATTTTGCGTTATCACATGTTTTTATTTTTAATAAACTTTAAGTATATTGAGATGTTGAAGTTTTTTAAAAAAAGGAATTATTAAAAAAAAAGAGTAATTTACATATATAAGAAAAAGTTTATATTCAAATATTAGTCTTATACAATTTAATTTATATCTTTATAACTAAATATTTATATATCACACTGGTGTAAATTTCTATTATCATTTTATCTTTTAGTTTTACCATTTTAATTAAATATTTTAATAATTGAGAGTTCCGTTATTTATTCTATATAAATTTGAAAATTAAATTAGAATAAAATTAAAATTAATAATGAAATATATATATATATATATAATAATAATAATAATTTTAGATATTTGATTTTCATTTAAAAATAAGAAATGATAAAAAGTATATTTATTAAATCAAATTATAAAAAAAATCAAAAAAATATTAATGAATGGCGTTATTATTTGGCAAAATGTATTATAATTAAAGATCATTCACCATTATACCATAGATAGAAATATGAATATGGGATTCATTTATTCATTTTTTTACTTTATTCTCTATCCGTTAACTGAATGAGGGGGAGTGCCTTGTTTAGGGGCAGAAGTTGATGTTGTGACTACAGATAGGGTGTTATCAGCCAGAGTGAGCCCATTATGAGTTCCATTTGGGGTTAAGACAGCAGCATTAGCGTTCAGATCGGCACAAACAAGAGGCATTGAACTTGCTGATTGAAAATTACATTCCTCCAATTGTTCTTGCATTTTAGCAAGTGGTGGACATTTACTTACAACATCTTGCACATTTTGAAGTGTCTAAATACAAAAAAATAAATTTGATTTGTAGATATAATAAATTTGATTGCTGATAATAATAAAAAATGTATACCTCTAGAGCAGTATCTATAACTTCATATTGACGTTTAACTTCATTAGCTGCTTGTTTCCAACTTTCTTTTAACATATTTTGGCTTTCAAGATATTTTGTACCCATTTCAGTCAATTGTTTCTCTTTATCTTGTAATTGTACTTTCAAGGAAGGAACCTTAAAATATTTTATCAATGTTATTGAATATTCATTTAGTTTCTAGACACCACAAAAACGTTATGTATATAAGAATAGTACAAAACATGGAAGTACTATGGAAATGAACATTCAAATTTTTTTAAAATATATATTAAATTATTAAGTTGAGTTGTGAAAAAATGTAGTGTATAATTTTAAAATTTTTTATAATTTTTACATTATTAAATATATATGATAATTATTAAGAATAAATTATATTATATTTAATTATACCTGCTCTGATATGGTCAATAACTCATCAATATTTTCAGAATTATTAACTAGTTTTGTTTGTTCTTGAAGTTGGATTTCTAAAATTTGAAATTCTCTGGATAATCTATTTTTTTCTATTTTGAATGACTAAAAAAAAAATAATTTTATTGTTATTATTATTAATTTTGCAATGATAAAGAATGATTATTTTTTAGTTTCATTTATGTTTTTGTTTGAGATTCTTATATATATCTTCTTATAGAAACGAAATTGAAACCTTGATAACCTAAAAAATTCGTCTCACCTCAGCAGCATCTCTAGCTTCATCCAATTCATGAATTCTTGCATTTAATTGAGCTCTGGAATCATCTAATTCTTGACGAAGACTTTGGACTAGATTCTCCCTCTCTTTTAAAATAAATTCTGCTGAAATCTTCGCTGATTCTTCTAATTTTTTTTGTTCATTAAGGATATCTCTAAAATAGATAATGTTATATTATATTATATTATTCGTTTTTATCCATTATATTACGTTGTTTTATGAAGAATTCTTTAGAGAATTCCAAGATCTCTAAATAATTATAATTCCTTGAACGGAGTTCATTCATTTAAAAGTTCATTCTAACTGGGTTACTTTAACTTTGTTAGACAATATATATTTATATAAATATGTTGTGAATATTCATTAGATTTAAATTATTTAAGAATATATTTAAAAAAGTAACCTCTCTGACATTTGGACGTACTTCGAAAGGGCAGGGCCTAAAAAGTCTATTGTCATCTAAGCGGGGTAGATGTGTGATCATACAGTACAACGGGTCTTCTTAAATTCTATCTTGATTTTCTTGATCAGAGGTCTCTAATTCTTATTACAAGTAGGTTTTAAATTTTGATCACATAGGTCGGATAGACCTCGTTCTCATAGACCTCAACAAGAGAAAAATTCCTTAGCCAGTCCCAGGACTTGAACCCGGGCACCCAAGATTGAAAGGCTGCCTTCCAGACTACAGAGAAGCTTTAATATTATTAAAATAATTTAATTAATTAATATTATTTTGGAAAAAGAGTCAGGGTCAGTTAAATTAAATATAAATTTTGCGTACCTTTCCTGTTCCACTTCTTCTAGTCTTTGGTCATTATCAAGTTGAATGATTCGTAATATTTTTAATAATCGTGTAACCAGATTATCAACGTCAATGACTTGATCTACAAGTGTAGCTGCAGAGGCACAATTATGCAAGGGCGGAAGAGATGCGCCATCATCTAATGATCGACAACTTAATGTACATAAATCATCACTACTTGACCCACCACCTTCGCCAGTGCCATTCTCATTATCTCCATCGCCCCCAAATTCACTAGATTGGGTTAATAATTCTGCTTGTTGACGTTGAACAATTGCCTAAAAAAATAAAACCATATAATTAAACAATTCATATAAAATATAATATTACATATACAAATATATTAAAATACCTGAGAAAGATTAAGAAGTGATCGACTGTGTACTAATTCAGAACTTGGACTTATACTTGTAGAATCATCTAAATCAAGACCATTATCCAGTCCAGTCCAAGCTTCATCGGTATCTAAACATGGGGCTGCCTCACATTCCAATAAGTCTGAATCTAATGTTAAATCTAAAAAATATAAAAAAATAATATTTATTAATAGATTTCTTTATATTTTGATAGTTATAGAAACCAAAACGCATAACGTCTATAAATAGCAGGCTCTACAGAGTCAAGTTCTAAATAAATGATATGGTCTTTAATATTCGGTAATTTTAAAGCAATTGAATGTAAATTTTATTCTAAATTAAAACTCGAATTCGTATCAACTATAACTTTCTAATTTTAGAAAATATCATGAAACCTCGACTCTTTCTTTTTAAAAACCTTCGAGTTACATATATATATATATATATATATATATATATATACAAAATAATTTATCAAAAATAATTTCAATTATCAGGCACAAAGTGGATTCTACCAAACCGTTACACTTCAGAAATTCAAGTTTAAGACATAATGGAAAATTATGAATACAAATTTTTATATTGTAAAAAATAATGCTTTTACTCGATTTTTTATATTCCTTTATATTAATTAAATTTATATAAATGAGCCATCTTTTTTTAAAAAAAACAAAAACATCATTATTTAGAAATGTTCTTTAAAAGAAAGTAATATTTATTATAATTTAAATTCGAAGATTATTAAATAAATAAATTATTAGATTTATAGTAGTAGTAATTTTTTTTTTTGCTTTAACTAAAATTAATATATCTATCCTACTTTAGAGATAGATAGATAATTATATATATAATCTTTCTATATGCTCTCTGCTATAGTGACATTTTTATCTATAGGGAAACTTTTCTCCAAAATACATAATTTAATTTATAAAGCAATCAAAAAGTTATACATTATTTAACGTTATCAATGAAGCTATCATATTATCTTTTATAATCAATGAATGACTATAAATCCGAAAATATAAATTTTTATTTATTTATTTGTTTGTTTATCTTTTCGTCTGTTGGACTCTTGGATATTTCAACAGAATTTAATAGCTATTTTAGAGAACTGAAGAGCTATTTGGAGGATCTGATATTTCTAATTTATTATATTATTTGATTTCATTAATATGAAACGATACTTAATTTTTCATTAAATTATTAAATTTTTACTTTGTCTAATGTTTTAGAGTTTCAAGACTAAAAATAGTAACCATAGAAAAATGTTTATAAATAATATATTTATAGTATGTATATAGAAAATATAAAATTGAAATTATAAAAAGAAAGTATGTATTTATTGTTTGATAATATAAATAAATTACCAGTATCATCTTTAGGTGAAATATCTGTATCTAGATCAACTGTAACACCAGCTGGTACAACCGCTGTGGCAACAGCACTTGGCGCTGGAGTGGCTGGAGTAGCTGTATCTGTATTTGGACGGGAAGCAATCGTAGTAGCGTTCCTTATAGCATTGATAACTGCGGAAACAAATGAAGCACTCCCACCCCTCTTAGGCGAAGAGTTTACAGCTCCAGAACCATTAGCAGAACCTCCTGCTGCATTTGCACCATCATTTGTAGAATTGGAGACACTGCGTGACTTCTCCGGGCTTCCTTCAGCACTGCTACTACTCTTGCTGTAAGCCTCATTATGAAAGATTACATCCTGAAGAGTAAAAAAAGAAAAACATAAATTAATTTTAATATTTATTCACAATAATAATTTTTCCAACTTAAATGAATGAAATAATGAGGTACAATCATTATAATTGAATTTAAAGAATTCAATGATTGTTTCAATATTTGTTTTTATCTCAGATACGACAATTTTATAAGTTTTCATAAATTAACTTCAACTTTTACTACTCTTACAAATCAATATCTTCTATTAATAACAGAAACATGTATCTTTTAATATTCTTTAAGATATATGATTATATGTTTCATTAATAAATTCAAAAAACTTCTTTGATTAAATTAAATTAAAATTTATATATAATTAAAAAATAAAATAAAATGTTTTGAAATAAGACAACTAGAATGGCTAAAATGATAGAGAAATTATAAACTCATGTGAATGTAGTGATGAAATTACAAATTTTATATCATGTATTCAAATGGTGAATTACTTTAGTGTGAGAGAGGAAAAAATTTGTCTATTTATTTTATTGACTAAAATGTTCTGGGCTATAAGGTTATAAGGCTATAAAGGTTATTAAAATGTAAGAGATGTCTTGTAAACCTTTTTATTTAAATGTCTATGTAAATGTTTTATTAATTAACAATTAGCGCAAAAAGATGCAAAAATAAACTCAAGTTCAAATTAAATTTTTATTTCGAGAAAAAGTCAGTAATTTATCGCTATATATTTTTCTTAACAATTATTTTCTAATATTCGTTTCTAGTACCCGTAACAAAATGATTCTGCTGTAATTGTCATTGGCCTGTATATATATGGACATACATACATAATTAAATATAATAATGTGTAGGAGTTAAAATGAAAGAAATTATGAGATCACGTAAATGTAGGGATTTCACACCGTTAAATTACAAATATATAATCTGATCAAATATTAGTTTCTAAGGATGAGGCAGAGAAAGAATGAGGAAAACTTGTCTATTTATGAGATCACTTTCAACTTTCTTTTAATCAATATATTTATATAAATTAAATATACTATAAGATAATTTTTGAATCTTAGAAGAACAATTTAATAGAAATACGCAAATAATTAGAATAAGATAATAATTAGCCAATTAGCCAAATATAAAAATTATTATTAATATAAATATATAAAGAAAAATCCAAATCCAATTATGAGACAATATATTTTATATTAAATAAAAAAATAATAATAATAAATTAACAATAAGCTTTTTTTATATACCGACAATATTTAATTCAATCTAATTGTAAGAATTAATCAAAATAGTAAAATTTCAAAATTGAGTTAAGCCATTAAAAGTAATATTAAAAAAATCAATACATTTAGTTATTTATAAATTAGTAATTTATATATATATAGAGAGCAGTGCCGGATTAAGGAATTTTCGGGCCCTAGGCAAGGACAGAATTCCGCCCCCCCCCTCCCCATAAAATAACATAAAATATATTATTTATTTTATTTTTAATTAAAAAAAATTATTATTGAAGAGTACTTTTTACTAAAAATTAAAAAAAAAATTAAAAATTTAAAAAAAAGTCGAAAATATTTAAAAGCCTGATTGCAAAAATTATTTTACCTTATTTTTAAACCATTTTGAAAAATTTTTTAAAAAAGTCGAAAATATTTAAAAATTCACGATTTTTTGAACCGTTTTCCGGGCCCTAGGCAGTTGCCCATTCTGTCTAGGCCTAAATCCGCCCCTGAGAGAGAGGTATATACTCTATATTTTATATCCAAGAGTTAACAATGGTTACAAAACGAAATTCTGGTTTCTATTTTTATTTTTAATATTTCTCATTATTATTTCTATTTTATTTTATTCTACAATGTTGTAATTATTTAATTTATAATATATTAGAATTTCTGGCTGAGTTAAAAATAAATGGTTTACAGGATTTATCTCTTAATTGTTCAAAAAGATTCCATTCTTTGATTGAATGTTATATTCCTATGAATTTATTTATCTAGTGATTTTTTTTTTGGAAATTTAAATTAATAAAATATTAACAAAAATGAATCAAAACATAAAAAGATAGAAGATTATCAGTAAAACCAAATTTGTTCAAAACTTTCAAAACATGTATCTTATTTCTTTTTTCTCTATTTAAGACTATTCAATTTAAGTTATGTTGCTTTTTATAAGATATTTGTAACTTCTCTCTAAACCCCTATCTGGTCTGCATTTAAAGAAAAATAATAACTTGGAGACTATACGGTTTCGACATGCTTGATCTAATCTCAAATATTACTTAATATTAATTACTAATAACTAACTACATTATATTACAAATACAAAATAACTTTTAATAGTATGTTTTAATGTTTTGTATAATTTTTACACCAATTTTATAGTGATTTCATTACCATGCAAAAGTTTAATATTAAAATACTATACTAATCATTTTAACTAAATACTTTATTAAATAGTATCTTTATAAAATCTCTCAAGAGAATTAAAATAACGAATAATAATAATAATAATAATAATAAGGTCATTAGAAATATAATATTATTAGTTCTTTATTGAAGATTTTACAAGCATTAAGTGTGTCGATATACAGAAAAAATAATATAAATAAACAAAAAGAGAAGCCAAGCGGAAAGATAGACGCGCCACGACCACAAAACGACCACCACACACATTAACGAAAAGAAACAACTGGAGCATATTCCTCCACAACAAATCATTGAACACACCACCTGACCATTTTGTTTTATATTATTTTTTATTTAGTATTATTTATTATCCATCTAGCCGACATCAATTTTTTCAATTTTTATTTTATGCCTACTAGAAGTCATGCGTAATGAAAAAATTTAATTATCAAATAATTATAAGTTAATCGATAGATACAAGATGGGATAGTATAATTCATTAAATGTTCATTTTCATTTAAAGTTATGAAATTAATTGTAAAACGATGTGTCTGGACATTAAATCTGTGAGAAGATAAAAATAAATGGATGAGGATTAAGGTGGAATGGATGAGTGGATGCTGAGGTCAAAAAGTTCACAAATATATGCAGAAAGTGATATAATGCATTAGGAATCAACGGGTGGAGGCAGCAGTACAACAGTAGGTTTAGAAATGAAACTCTAACTTCTTTTTCAATCATGTGTCGACGTTTTAGTCCCATACCAGTGCCTAATTCAGGACTTAATACGAATCCGAAACGTCGACACATAAAAGAATTTAGAGAGTTCCATTTCTAAACCTTCTGTTTTACTGCTAGCACCTCCCAATTGACTCCTAATGCATTTTACATTTTCTAATCAGCCAATATAAATTATAAAACTGTTAATGATATCAAAATTTTATTTTATTCACTAAAGGAAAAGTATTTAACCTTATAAATTCTAGTAGCTTTGAAAAAATTAATAGCATGTTAATAGATGGATACTAAATATTAACAAAATAAAAATTTGGAGAATTAGTCCGTATATGGATTCTTTATGATCTGATGAGGAATGCACCAACTACGGGGCCGAAAAAGAGCTTTCGAGTGAATAAATAAATATTAAAAAACATCGAATAAAAAGTAAATAAATAATAATAAAAAATTAATTATTTAATATAATATTAAGTGCATAGAGAAGCCCCTTTTTTTGTTTTGTTTTTTTTTGTTTTAACACGAGAAGAACTTACCGAGAGGAACGCTTCAACACGAGAAGCCAGACGACAGGGGAAGGATAATCACAAGATTAGCCTACCATTCTTCGCAACCTCAATAAGTGGATGGATTTAAGATTAAAAAAAAGATAAATAAATTTTTTGAATCAAGATATTTTTTTTTTTTATTATAAAAATAAAAATTTTAATATTTGAATAGTTTTTGTTGATTTCCGCATGGCTAATATTTTCAATATTCAATATTTCTCTCTCATGCTTAAGGATGGATGAAAATATCTAATATGCATTCATCTACGTAAATATGAACCCACACGAATCATGCATTATATTTTTATTTTGTTTAATTTTATTTTTTGACAGATATCTATATTATAATACAATTTTACTTGGAAATATTTATTATAAATAACAATTATATAGGTATGTATATGAATAAATAAATATCTAAATATAAATAGATACAATAGACAAGTTTTATCTGTATATTATATAGAATTTAAAAATTTGACATATCTTTACCTTTTAATTATAATTTCACAATTATTCGTAGATGTTTATCTATGTTAATAATATAGACTCAAAATTAATTTGGTTGACAATGAAGGTTATGACAGAAAATATATAAATTTTTTCAAAATATTAGTATATATTCAAAAAACGAATGGTATAAATATAAATCTTTATGGAAACCATAAACAAGAAAAAGTGTAAAAATGCACATTTAATTGATTAGATTTAATTATCTTTTCTTTTCATTTTAATTATATATCACTAACTTCCAGATAAAGATGATTTATTTTATATTCATTGAAATGTTTCTTTCATTTCTTCTTTCTTAACCCCTCCTTCTATCTTTAAATGCAGGTCATACCTCATTTGGGATCAAAATAAAAAGTTGGAAATTTATATTTTAAATTGAATTTACATATATATATATAATTTTATAGTGAATTTTTTTTTTATCTCTTTTCATAATCTTTTATTATATTTTTAAACCGTCTTAAATTTAATATTTTTATATATACATAGTTTAATTTAATTAAAATAAAAAATAAAATTCAAACTATTTTATTTATTAAATTATTAAATAATGATAGAAAAAAAATATTTATTTTTCATAATTTAAATTAATTAAATTAAAATTCTAGTTTAGATTTTGTTGATTTTTTTAATAATTTATAATTATATTTTATATTAAAATATCCGATTTTCGGAATTAAGGAGTTGTATTATTATTATTATTATATATAAAAGGATGTTAAAGAATTTTAAAATTTGATATATACAAATCAAAAAGAGGTGGAGTGGATTATAATTTCACATGCAATTTTGTTTGTATTTATTTATTTTAGATTTTTATAAACATTTACCTCCAGATCTTTTTCACTTATATCGTAGGATTGTACAAGTTGTTCAACTAATGCATCGAGGCGGCTGCCTAGACCAGCAAGGGAGAGTGCAGCGCCTGAAAGTGCTGCTCCTTGTTGTAGTAATAATTCACGACTTCGACGTTCCAATGCAGTCAGCCGTGCTTCTAGTGCTAAATTTTCTTGCCTAAAAAATCATTAAAATTTCATTATACTTAAAATAAATGATAATAAATCAATTTTATATTTAATATATTTTATTACGTAGGTATGTTTTTATTTAAGAACCTAAAAAAAATATTTATTATTAAATTACTAATTTAAATTAATTATAATTATATTTAATTCTTTGTTTTATTAAATACCAAATTGTTTTATATATAGGTATAGTTTATTACAATTTACAATTTATTAATTTCTTTTTGTTTGTATATTCTTTATTTATGGTAGGTTTGGTTAAAATATTCACACAGGGCATTTGTTATATTTTCTATTCTTTTTTTCAATTTGAAATATAAAATTATAACTTTATAGAATATAACATAATTAGATAATAACATAGGGCCGATTCTAGGCTGTAGACAATATTTAGAAAAGGTAAAATTGCCTGAACTATTAGAAGACTAAAAATTAACATATGTTGCTAATCTTGGTCTATTTACAAGTCTTTTACCAATTGGTTTCCAATTAATTTAATTTAATTAATTTAATAGAATAATCGGACACGTAGTCTCTTCTTTCCTTTAAGGTCTCATCACCTAACATTTATACTATATCTGATTATATCGAATACATTTGATAATATAAATATTTTATTCTTTGGAATGCAATTCCAATAATTCTTAAATATAATTGAACATGGCGGAGTTCGATTCCTCGATCTTTCAGCTATAAAAGGCCTTACGAGATGGAGAAGATTATAAACATATATGAAATTAAAGCAAATACTAATATTTATTTTTAAGATTATATTAACTGACAATGAGATTAATCATTTGCTACTATAATCGTCAAAAAATAGTTTATTTTTTTTAACTTATTTATATTATTTAATATAATATTTAAATATATATGGAAGTAAAGATTTTATATATTATTAATGAGAGTTTAATTATATAAAAATACAATAGATATATATTTAGTTGATTTCAAAACTTTAAATTCAATCTAAATTATATTCTTAATTTAGAAGAATCTATGACTATGATTATGACCTTCTCCGTGATTTAATCATTACCAGTGAATTTATTGGTGAGAAACTTCAATTCGCCGTTTAAAAAACATCAGATTTTCTCTAAAAAATTAATTTATTCAATGAAACTACATTAAAATTTTCTTTAAAAATAAACTAGAAAGAGTAAATTAAAAAATTGATTTATAAAATTAGATATAATTAATATAGTATATTATTGAATCACAAATACTAATTTTCATGTGTGAAAATGTTTATTCCTCTTCAAATAGGACATTCAATTTTGTGATCCCTAATTTAGTAGAAGGTTCTACTTATATAAACCAGAATATATATAAATTTGAATAATAGGTCTGGGAATTTGAAAATTAAAATTATAAACGAATATTTTTATGTGTATTTTATATATTATATAAAACAAAAATAAATAGTATCAATAGATAGATAGGTTTCTAAAGAAAGGAAATCACCTGCGCTGTTCACTGACGCGTACTAAATGCTTGCATTCGTGGCCTCTTCTTTCAAGTTCAGCAGCATCTCTAACAACTACAGCCTTTTGAGCATCAGCCTCTTGTTCAGCTTCACGAAGTGCTTCATGTAAAGTTGCCTTTTCTGCTTGAAGAAATTCTTTAAGTTCAAGACTCTCTACTTCCATATCTTGTTGTTGTTGTAGGAGAGTTTTTTGTGCTGCTAAACTTTTTTCAAGATCCTAGTAAAAAACAAAACAAAATAATTATCAAAATGACATATATTTAATAAGAATTATGTAAATAAAAAAAAAATAACTAAGAAAACAAAATAATTTTTAAGTCAATGATAATGACAGTTTTAATTTGTTTTTTTTTTTTCAATTTATAAACTACGAGTATATAGGGTGTTCAGCCCGCATATGACAGTCTTGCAAGGATATGCTCCCTGAACCTAATCAAGAATTGAATAAAATAGGAAGATAATCGCAATCTTTTTTTCATATTTTTATTTAAATTTTATTTTTAATTTATATCTATTTTTATTCTTTCAGAAAAATAAATTTCGGCAACAGAAATAATAGAAATAATTTATTTACCCTTTTAAAAATTATACTTTTATATTATTATATTAAGAAACAATATAATATAATATAATATAACATAATATATTTATTGTATATTTAAATTAAAATTATATGTTGAATATATGAGCTGTTCAAGTTCATTTATTCAATTTGAATACGTTTGCGTTCAATGAAATCGCTAATCGACGCCAATTGAAAGCAATCTTGCAGGAAGAACGAGAGAGGACGATTTACATTCCACATGCTTAGTCTGGCAATTACTCTGTGAACCATTTATTTTATTATTTTTTTTTTTTCTCCCTAGTCTCATTTTTCTTTCTCTCTTGGTCTCTCATTCTCCCTAATTATTCTTTTTAATTGAATGTTAAGTCATAAATATAAAACTATAATATAGTAGATATATACATATATTGATAAATAAAAAAAAATTGAATTATTTTTCAAGAACAAATTCAATAAATAGGTGATTCTTTATTAAGTTCAATTATAATTCAATTAGTGATTTAGAAAAAAATTAAAAAAACAAATTTTATATAGTCAAAAATAAAAATATTAATATTTTGATAAATGTCTTAAGTAATACATTTATATATAAAATAAATTATACTAATTACTACTAAGTGAAAAATTTCTATTTCAATTATAATTTTAATTTTTGATTTACAAATAACAAAATGTTGCAAGGAAAATTTTAAGATTCTAACTATTAACCATATTTCAAGATGCATAGAGATAATGTTTTTCAAATATGCTTTCTATGAAATAATATATAACTATATATCAATAAATAAATATTTAAAATTTTAAGACAACGTAACTGGCTTATTTCTAAGCTTATTTAAAAGCAAGGGAAAGAAATAAAAGAGAGAATTGTGAAGAAATTATAAATTAAATTTAAAATTAATTTTATATAAATTTTTATAAATTATATTAAACTAAATAACATATTATTTATTTTAGTAATATATTCCAATATTATTTTGCATTTTTCTTTATATACAATATTTAAAACAATAACTTACATGTAATTATTTTATATTCTTAATAACTTTTAAGGTTATCATTAATTGTAATTTAGTTTAATTTATATGTGATCGTAAAATAATAACTTTGATTACAAAATATTCAAGTGAGATTATTGTATATATCAGGGGCCCTATGACCTATGACGCATGGGAGATTATGTGTACATTTAGTAATTTTAAATGCCCCACTAAAGTTCTAAAAACAATATTTTAAATATAAACAAAAATCAATTATAAAGGCAAAAATTGTAATAATGAAAAAGCATGAAAAAATACAAAGATATTTTCTTATATGAATCTTATTCCTTTATGAATTCGTGTTGCAGTTGCACCAATACAAAGCTGATCCTCAAGACTCAGTTTAGCTCAATAATAAAGTGTTGACAAATAAAAATAAATAATTTTAAAAATATATATATATTTTACAAAATGACTTTCAGAAAGTTGTATATCATGATTTACTCACAGACCCAGCTCACATGAAAAAATGTAAATTTAGATAATTTTGACCAACTGTTATAACCTCAGGTATATATTTTCATTGTAAAAAGAAGGCAGAGGTGGGGGATGGAATAAAAATTATAATTCCAAATTGTGTTGTCAAGTCAGAAAGATTGAGAATCGCTATAATGGTAATTATTTTAAATAAATATTTTAAATGAATCATTGTGAATAATAAAATAGCAAATATTACATATAATGTGTGAACTTACCCTTTGTAATGTACGACAAAGTGCTTCTAATTTGGAAATATGTCTTTGTTGTTGTGTTACAATATGTGATGAACTGTGCATTTGTGATTCAAGCTCCTGAAGACTATCTTCGCATCGACTAGAACCACTTTCTCCATCTACACCAAGTTTATCATTATTATTAATTATTACTATATTTATTTTTTTAGATTTTAGAAACTTTGTCAAATTCGATCATATGTCTTCATATTTAAAAATTCAGTACTAATGACAACGCGTTAATTTTAATTTTTTAATGTTTAAATTAAATATTGATAAATTTAATATTGATATGGAGAGTAGATCATTTTATAAACTTAAAAGGAAATTTATAATTTTTTTTTATTTAAATCTATGTGTTACTTATTACTTACCAGTTCCTAACATTGCAAAAACTCGAATGGCAGTACGATCTAATTCTTCTTTAATGGCTGCTTTTTCTGCCCTTTCAGTTTCTAATTCTTTTCGTATTTCATTGAGTTCAAATTGAAGACGCTCCCTTCCTTCTGATAATTGTTTAATTTGAACTAAAAGTTTATCTATTTCCTCATGTCGTCTATCAACCTATTTAATAATCGATTTACAACTTTTAATTTTTTATTAATTAATTTAATTTAATATTTAATTACCTGCACAAATTGATCCTGAGTTCGAAGTACATCTCCAAGATCTGTTATTCGAACTAATTTTCCAGACAATATAGAATCTAAATCGGATGTAGTTAAAGATGTTTGTACACAAGTCTCATGAAATATTCTTGTTTTTGGTGTTATTGTTGAAGTTTTTCTACTGTTTCTGTTTACTGACGTACTTCTTGGATGGCTAACAACTGTACTGTTTGTATTAGAATTACTTGAAGATGATGGTGGTGATTTCGCTCTTCTCGTTTGGCGTCTTGGTAATGTGGCAAACTTTTCTATGGCTGAAGATTTATGCTCCATTGTTGTTGGAGTACTTGCGGAAGAGCATGCTGCTGAGGCAGCTTTTCTTGGCGCAGGTTTTATTGTTGATGGCCATCTTCCATCATCCAATCTAGCATTGGCACGCGAAAGACTAGGTGTACGAGATTTATGACTGGTTTCTAATGAAGGAGGTTCTTTTTCTTTAGCTTTTGAAGAGGCTGTTGCAGCAGTAATTCCAGAAGGCGAAATTCGTGTTCTGGTAGTTGAAGGCGCCCTGTTTTGTGTTTTACCTACGGGTTTTGATGATGAATGGGAAGTTTTCGTTGAAGTTGAGGTTTGGAATTTTTTAGAAGTCTGAAATATATATAATAATATTAAATATATATATTATTTTAAATAATATTAGATTTTAAAGAGAAAAAAATTGTGATATAAAGTAGATAAAATCTAAATAACGAACAACCCTCAATGATACTCAATTTTGAATGAATGACAAATAAATTCAAAATTTCAATGTAGTTGAAAACTTGAAAATAAAATTATATAATAGCTATCTATGTGCTATCTATGTGCTAATAAATAAATTAATGAATTATTATTTATAATAATAAATAATTAATATATTGTATTAATAAATTATTTTCTTATTTAAAAATTTGCTTTCAATCCGGAATGGCTATCAAATTGTTTAATGTTAATGAAAGACATTATTAGTTTAGTATATTTAATTTTTAAAAAAGATGAGGCTATTCTTTTGAATTTCTGAAGAGTCTACATACTTACTATACCTAACTACTATACTTCAGTTGTATATATATGAACAAATAAATTAAGTTAAATTATTATAAAAAAACTCGCACTGACCCTTCTCCCCTTTTCATCATTTCTATTTATGAAAAATCGGCTAATTACCATATAAAGGTTCTCCACTCATAAAATTTATTTGTTAAAGTGATTCATATCAAAGTTTGCTTACAGAAAATATGGAGGTTGAGGATGGCTTCGGAGTTGCTGAAGAGGATCGTCCCGGGCGTGATCTTGTTCCACATGTATTATTATTTGTCCGAGGATTAGAATAAGTCTCTGGTCGTCTTTTAGTGCCGGTTGTAGAACGACGTCGTGATCCTACCTCACCTCTTATCGAAGAACTTTCAGAGCCACCTTCCGAAGTTCCATCACCAAACCTTTGTACTGTTGTATTATTAGTAAGCACTTCTTCACTATCATCACAACAACAACTAAGTAAACTTGAATCACAAGAAACAGTTGCACATGAACTATAACCACCCACACTTCCTGGTCCACGGCTAATATGAAGGCTTCTGGTGAGTGTCGGTAAAGGTTCATTATTCCAACATCCTTCCAATCCACTATCACTGCCCCCACTCGGATTTGTTTTTTCAATTACCGTTGTCATTAGAGGGTCTGTCTGATTCATTACAATACTATCTTGACTTTCATTAAATATCAGTGTTTGGTCAGCACTCAAATCCTCTTCACAATTCTCCATTTTATTTATTCGTATATATATTTTCTGAAAATAAATGAAAAAAAGATGAAAATTTATTAAAATATGACTCAAATTTACTTATTGATAATTTGTTATTAATATATGTATATAAGAAATAGTTTTTATTTTCAAAAAAATACATATTTTCTATTCATTTTTAATCATTATCATGTAATAAAAATTAAATAGGTTAAATAATTAATAATTATTCATTTACCCTTTAATTATTAATTAATTTTAAAAAAATACAGATAAGGAATGTGAAGAATTTATTTATAATTATTATCAAAAAATTGTAGTAAAAATTAAACATGTTAATAAGTTTGAAAATAAATCATATATATGTGTATACATATTTATCTTTTTTTAAAAATAAAATTATTTTTATTTTTAACTTTTTTAGAAAATATTATATTTTATATAAACTTATATTTAATTATTAATTTTAAGAAGGGATAATTCATATTAATTTTTATATTGTATAATTTCTTTTATAAGGATGACTTAATTTAAATTATGAACATATATTATTTAATAAATAAGGAGATAGTAAGAATACATACATATATATATTCTATTTTCTTTTTATAATGGAAATAAATTTCTATTTTTTAATTATAAAATTTAATTTGAATATTTTGAATTTTATTTTTTTTTTTATGATGAATACTACTAATTAAACTGTTCATAAAAATAAGTGAAAGTAAATTGTTTATCATTAAGAAGTTTAAAAATTATTTTGGAAGCAATCAAATTAAATTGATGTTTTATTATAATATTGATAATTATATATATATATATATATTAAAAGTAAAAAAGAAGATTATTTGGCCCTGGCTCAAAATAGACCAAAGGTTCTTTTCATTCTCAATGAAAATGTCCATTTATAAATTTCCTCCTGATAACAAAATAATATTTAACTTTAAATTTGGTTCAAATTTTATAATCTTAATAAAACAATAAATTAAATTAAATTTAACAAATATTAAATCTGTATAAATAAAAATATTAAATGAAATAGGTACGATAAGTATAGAAGTTATTATAGATATATTGATAGATGGGAAATGCTGAAGATAACTACGAGGTTTGTTCAAAAGAAAAGGTGAATTTTGAATTATTCCGAAAAGTATTTATTTATTCATCAATTCATTTATGCCAGCGCTTCTTCTGAAATGCGCTTTTCGATATGGCCATCAGCTCGTTTTTCGATTCCGACTTTATCTCATCAATTGTGGCAAAACGCTTTCCTTTCATTGGTCTCTACAGTTTTAGGAATAGGAAAAAGTCGAGGGAGCCAAATCTGGTGAATACGGTCGGTCGTTGAGGCATGATTACGTTGTTGTTTTTAGCCAAAAAATCACGAACAAGTAATGATATGTGAGCTGGTGCATTATCGTGGTGTACAATCCATGATTTGTTTTTCAACAATTCCGATCGTTTGAGCCGTATTGCTTCACACACACATTGCATAACTTCCTTGTAGTATTCCTTATTAACAGTACGATCTGTTGGCGAGAACTCATGATGCACCACGCCATTATAATCGAAGAAAACAGTGAGCAAAACCTTCACATTTGATCGAACTTGGCGTGCTTTTTTCGGTCGCTTGTTTTTTAAGTAAAATTTCGAAGAACACACAAAAACGTGACTAACTCTTTCAGTTGTCAAAAACAAACTACTAACCCAAAATGGCTGATAATGTCAATATACGAGAAACATATTTGTATGAACATAATAAAAAAAATTTCGATAATCGAATGTACACATCCAGCGAAAATTCAAAATTCACCTTTTCTTTTGAACAGTCCTAGTATATTCATCTAATTCTAACTTTTTTTTAAAATTTTTTTTTGAAAACACTCACATTACAACTAAACCGTTTTTTTTTTTTTTTTTTTTGTTAAAAAAATGAAATATTGTTTTATTTAAAATGTCTGCATTTGGAAGTGTAATCATGATTTTTATTAACTTTTTTAATTTCTTCTCCAATGAAAATTTTTTAGAATATGTGTTTTGGAATAAGACAAAATTACAAAATTACAAATACCACAAACATTCATCTTGGTAAAATATTTTCAGCGTGCCATCTGTTTGATGCAACATATGGTATAAAGAGAATTAATTAATACCAATTTCATTCATGAACTAAAACACATCAAACTTTAATATAAAAAAAAATGAAAATGTATATTTTAGTATATATATATATTTATTTCATGAATAAAACATGTGTCTAAATTAAAATGGATGAAAACTTTCTATAATTCTATAGAAAAATAAATAATATTATATAGAGGTATATATGATGAAATAAAATAGAGAGAAATATTCACATTGACAATGAAATTCTCAATCAATTTGCATATTCACCGATTAGAAAAATAGTGAATTACTATATCTACTTATTTAATCTAACATATTTATTCCTTAATTTTTTTTTTTTTGACTTGTTGATATTGAAAATATCTATAAAATGTTTTATGAAATTCATGTTTAAGAGGTCAAAAAATTCATAGTCGAATCTTAGACTCAAGATCATCTTAAGTACGGTCTTAAAACGTCATCTGGATTCATAATCACTATCATTACCGCGAATTACTTTACTATAAGATTTCTACTAGGAATGAAATTTCTTCACATTTCATCATTTGGAGAATCAAAATATAACTTTAGAAGATTTCATATCTGTCTGTTCGGGTAAAACTATAGAATCCAAATTGACTGGGCTGATTATTATGAAATTTAAATCACAAGATGAAATAGAAATCAAAACAGAGAGAAATGTTCACATAGACAATGATATTCTCAATCAAATCGCATATTTATCGGTTAGAAAAATCTGGAGTGTCTCCACTCGACTATCTCGCAAATTTGAATTGGATTAAATAACATATATTAAATTAAATTTAATTAATTAAATTATAAATTAAAATTAATAAATAATATTTATTAAACCAGCCCATGTATGACTCTTTGTTGATGGTACCACGTCACATGTTGGCGCGTGAGATTTGGAGTGTTAAAAAATTAATTCTGGTACTTTCAGCGTTTCAATCAAGCTGAAATTCTATATATAGCAGTTTTATACAATTATTAATCACGTGAAAAATTATCAATTATAATTTTTTAACACTGCAAATCTCTCGCGCCAACACGTGACGTGGTGCCTTCAACAAAAAGCCAAACATGCGCTGGTTTAATATTTATTATTTATAATTTATAATTAATTAAATTTAATGTAAATATAATATATTATGTTATTTAATCCAATTCAAATTTGCGAGATAGTCGAGTGGAGACACTCTAGCTTTTTTTTTATTATTAATAATCAATCAATTACAAATATTTGATATCATACACGAATTTATATTAAAGATATAAAGATTATTTTTTAAAAAAATGTTTTTTTGTTTAGGTTATTAAAATAAGTTAAGATAAAAATTAAATTCACAACATATGCTAGTAATTCTTATTCACTTTGAAAAATGTCTCCATTTCTCCTTCTCTTTATATGAATAAGTCAAAGTGACCATCTCTGACAAAATCAATAAATGTTAGAAAGGTGTCTACGTGGAATACCAGTGAGGGTGTATAACATTTAGAATCATGGGGTTTTAGTTAAGCTTATAGGGCGGGACAAGTGCGTCGTGGTGTTGCCATGCCAACCCATACGTTGTTTTGCTTTTTCCCTGTATGTTAGTAATTCTTATTCACTTTGAAAAATGTCTCCATTTCTCCTTCTCTTTCAAAATCCGTTTTAAATCTAGTTGGGATTATTCATTAGCGTACGAATAAAAATAAGTAGATATAGTAATTCACCATTTTTACTATCTCGCCAGAGATAGTATTGCGTTCACGAAAATTTTCGATTTTGAGATTTTGATGTTTTTATACGTTTTGAAGGTTCCTGAATCATTTTCACTAAGGTTGAGAAAAATGTCTGTGTGTGTGTATGTGTGTGTGTGTATTTGGACAAGATTACTCAAAAACGCTTTGAGCTAGAATCATGAAATTTGCTAGATGGGCATTATTCAAAATTCGTAGTTTTATATTAACTTTTGAGAAATTTAGATCAACTGGAAGAGGGTCATTATCTACAACGTTTTGATTTTTTTTCCTCTAAAGTCACCGTAAAAATAAAAATATATGTTTTCTATATACTTTCAGCGATTCAATCAAGCTGAAATTCTATATATAGCAGTTTTATACAATTATTAATCATGTGAAAAATTATCAAACATATATCTTTATTTTTACGGTCACTTTAGAGGAAAAAAAAATCAAAACGTTGTAGGTAATGAGCCCCTTCCGGTTGAGCTACATTTCTCAAAAGTTAATAGAAAACTACGAATTATGAATAATGCCCATGTACCAAAATTCATGATTCTAGCTCTGGCGAGATAGTAAAAAAGAAAAAAGGATAAGTTATTTCTTGTGAATATACATGTCTATTCTAAAACATTTTAATGAAAGAACTTTTATCAATGATAAAAAAATAATAATAATAAAATAATACCCAGTTACATTTTCGTTCTGGTTGACTTGAATGATAACAACTCCGGAAATACATATACAAGTAATTGCAATTGATTATATCTCTATGTTTGAGTCAGGAGTTTGGAGGGCGATGTTATATAAAAACATGGAAATATTAAAATCTCCTAGTAAATTAATGAAATGTTTAAAAAAATATAGAAAAAAAATAATCTTTTCTTTCTAACACTCTCTAAATATTACTAAATATTTTTGAGATGAAAAATTTCTTAAAAATTGTATTTAATATTATCTAAATTATTAATTGAAGGGGCAGCATGGCTGAGTGGGTAGAGTACTAGACTTCTACACAGGAAGCCTGAGTTCGAATCCCAGCATAGAACTCAAGATTATATATTTATTTAATTAATAAATTAATAAATATAAAAAATCTAATTCAATTTAACATCGGCTGCCCCACCGAAGAAGGCAAGGGGAAACCACTTCGGTCAAATTTTCCCATGAACACCCTATGACTCCTGTGGAGTTATTAGGGCCACGACACTTCCGCTAGGAAGTTATCGACAACGAAGAAGAAATTATATATATCTTCGATACGTATACATTTATCTACATGGTAACTTAAACTTTATTTATTAATAAATAATGTCAAATATAATTTTTAATAATATATATAAAAATTAATTTAAGTTCGAAGTTATTTTAGAAAAAAAAAGAAATAAGATGTTATTTAATATAGAGGGACTTTTTTTTTAAGTTGATCATTTGATTCTCTGGTTACTAAATAGCATTGTGTATATCGTATTTGCCTTCTGGCGTGGGATTCAACAGCTGAAGTATATCCGGTCTGAATTGGAGGGGATTCTTGACTTTGAATGTATTACCACGTTTTTTTCTATATCAAAGGACAGCTGAATTTATTGGATCCGTTGGTCGCTAATTAATTTATAAAATTTTATATAAGGAAATAATATCAATAATAACGATTTATTAATTTAATGAATTTATGGATATGAAACATTCAAACCACTCGGTTTGACAAATTATTACGAAATTACTAAAAATATAAGTATTTTTATAATTTTATTAATTATATAAACAATTTTAAAATTAGCTGGAGTGTCTCCACTCGACTATCTCGCAATTTGAATTGGATTAAATAACATAATATATTATATTTACATTAAATTTAATTAATTATAAATTATAAATAATAAATATTAAACCAGCGCATGTTTGGCTTTTTGTTGAAGGCACCACGTCACGTGTTGGCGCGAGAGATTTGCAGTGTTAAAAAATTAATTCTGGTAATTTCAGCGAATCAATCAAGCTGAAATTCTATATATAGCAGTTTTATACAATTTTTAATCATGTGAAAAATTATCAAACAAATATCTTTATTTTTACGGTCACTTTAGAGGAAAAAAAATCAAAACGTTGTAGGTAATAACCCTCTTCCGGTTGAACTACATTTCTCAAAAGTTGATAGAAAACTACGAATTTTGAATAATGCTCATGTACCAAATTGCATCATTCTAGCTCAAACCGATTTTGCGTAATCTTGGTTACATACATACACACACACATACACACACATATACACACACACACATACACACACAGACATTTTTCTCAACCTTAGTGAAAATGATTCAGGAACCTTCAAAACGTATAAAAACATCAAAATCTCAACATCGAAAATTTTCGTGATCGCAATATTATCTCTTACGAGATAGTAAAAATTAAGATTAAAAGTTGGGATTTCAATCTAAATTAGTTTGTTCATTTGTATTAAGTGACTTTCTAGGCTATTAGTAAATGAGAAATTATAATTTATATTTATAATAATTATTTTTAATTAAGGTTTAATTTTCATCTATTACTATTATATATACTAATTATTATACTGACAAAAATTCTATTTTTTTAATCTATATATAACATAGAAGATTTTAATTAAATCCTATAAGAGCTTATTTTCTTAAAATTTATGTAAGTATTATCAAAATTTTTTATGCTTTTTTTATATATATTCTATTACTTAAATGGAATGTTAAGAATGAGATCATTTATGCTGAATGAATGATTTGAGTTGAATATTCTATTATTTTTTTTTTGTGTGTGTTTTTTCTGTTACCCTTTTTGGATGTATGAGTTTTTGAAGATTCTTTGGTTTGATTTCTATATTACGCTGGATTTTTTTTTTTTTTTTTTGTTTTCATTTGTTTTTCTTTTGTAAATTTTTTTTTTTTTTTTTTTTTTGTAAATCCTCTAGCCCAAATTAAGGGGAGGATAGAGATTACCTGGATCTGTATATGATCTCTTAAATGGATAAATAGATAAATAAAATAAAATACTCCAGCTGAGATCTTACATATTTCAATAAATGGAAATTTGTTTTTGTTTTTTTTTGTTTTTTTGTATTCTTTCTGTTTCTATTTTTAGATACATGTATTTTTAAAAATAATTTAATTTCTGTTATGTTAAATTTTTCTTTGTTTTTGTTTTTGTTTATTTTTTTATTTTTTTGTAAATCCTCTACCCCAATGGTTCTCAACCTTTTTTTCAGGCGTACCTCATAGTTTTACATATTTTTGTAAGTACCCTTTTCCTATTAATTTTTTTAAATGCAAGATTAAGGTTCAAATAAAAATAACTAGATTTTTCATTTCTGAAAATTTATTTTGTGAAATTAAAAAAAATATAAATGTATGTTTAATAGTGAAAAATAATGAAACAATAAAGAATAAGTTGACCTGTGGCCAGGTCCGAACCGACCGACGGTTTGAAATAAATTAATTTCCAGCTACAGAAACAATTTCAAATAATTTTAATTATCTATTAATGTAATAAAAAACAGATAGGCATATAACATAAATAATAAATATAAACATTTTTAATTTTATTTTATTTATAATATATATGAAAGACCAGGCTGTGACGTCATGAATGGCTGGATGACGTCATATAATTTTAAATCAAGAAAAAACTAATAAATATGATTTTTCTCGAGGATAAAACCAATACAAAGTGCATGATTCGTGGTGATATATAAAAAAATCTCCTTTGGTGTGAAAATAACCCTTTCCTTCCTATCGTCGATGGCTAATACTACCACTTCCGGTTTCCGGAATTGCACCAAAAGTTGATCAATTCATCCCACTGATGCATTAAGTAAATATACCAAATTTCATCAAAATCGGTTGAGCCGTTCAGGCTGTACACATCTATACGGACGGACAGACGGACAGACATCATGCTAAAAATACTTTTTTCTGTTTAGAAAATGCATGATTCGTGGAGATATGTAAAAATCTCCACATGTGAAATTTGGTGTGAAAACAATACCTCCCTTACTATCGTCGGTCGGTAAAAATGCCAATACATGATTAAATTATAAACATGGAAACAATAAATATAAAATATATAATAAACGAATAACTAATTACAAATATATGAATTTTATTGCTAATGAGAAACTTGTGTTAAATTTTCAGCAATTTTTTCATAATTTGGTTCCCAAGACGTCAATTGACATCGAATGTCCTATGATGCGTTTAATTTATTTCTTTTTTTTTGTTTTTGTATCACAATATTTTGCAAAGCCGCTTTTCACATAAATAAGTAGTGACAAACAGCAAAAGTCGTATAATGGCCTTTTTAGTAACATTTGGAAAAAGTTCTTGAAGTGTAGGTAATCCAAAATGTCGAAACAGGCACACAAGAAAATTTTTCTTTATATGTGGAGTCGTAGCAAATTTCAATCAGTTCTTCTTCTTTTGAAGATAAACCCGAATAGTTTTTATTTTTTGTAAACGGATCTGCTATCCACATATCATTTTCAAAGTTTTTGTTTTTTGGAAAATAGTCTATAAAAGAGCTTGATAAATTTGAAAGATGTTCTAAAATTTCCTTTTTTAAATTAAAATTTATTCAAGTATTGTTTTCCAACAAGTAAGAATCAAACGAATTAAAACAATCAAATTCATTTCTCTTAACTCTTTCTATCCACATACTAATTTTTGCTTGAAAAACTCAAAGGTAAGCAATTATACTACTTAATGTTTTATTAAACTTATTAAAAAATCTAGAAAATTTATTATTATCACAAAAAATTAATAAAATTCGCGATTTTATACAGAAGCTAAACTGTACCCCTCGGACAACACCTGCGTACCCCTGGTTGAGAACCACTGCTCTACCCCAAATAGGGAGAGGATAGAGATATACTGGGTTGTATATAATCTCTTTAATTATATAAATAAATAAATATAAAGGAATTATTAAATAAAGAGAAAAAAAAACTTATTAATAAAGGTGTAAGTTATTATTATTCAAGTATATATTTATAATATTAATATTTTTCATCCTACTTGTTGTATATTTTAATGTGGATTCGGAATGGAAGGAAATAACGAGACTAACGAATGATGTTAATTATTTATTGGACTAATGAATACAATTCAACTTATAACTCTTTGTATAATCATTTTCAATATAGACTGCGTACACTATCTATAGCTGTTGGTTGGGTAATGCCGGTAATGCCCACAGACCATGCCCGTGTCGGAGTCCCGGCAGTGTTTTGATACCAACATTAACATATGACATGCCCTAGATGGAATATACTACTCTAACACTACCACCAACAATATTCTTTTAATTTCTTTTAGCTTTTAGTTTTTTTTTCTTCATTAACACTCAGTTATTATATCTTAACGTTGATAAAGATACTAACCCACAGGATTTAGAATAACTATATACGGATCATTAAATCCTTATCCAATTATCTTAATTTTTACCGACCGACGATAGTAAGGGAGGTATTGTTTTCACACCAAATTTCACATGTGGAGATTTTTACATATCTCCACGAATCATGCATTTTCTAAACAGAAAAAAGTATTTTTAGCATGATGTCTGTCCGTCCGTCTGTCCGTCTGTCCGTCTGTCCGTCTGTCCGTCCGTATAGATGTGTACAGCCTGAACGGCTCAACCGATTTTGATGAAATTTGGTATATTTACTTAATGCATCAGTGGGATGAATTGATCAACTTTTGGTGCAAATCCGTGAACCGGAAGTGGTAGTATTAGCGATCGACGATAGGAAGGGAAGGGTTATTTTCACACCAAATTTCACATGAGGAGATTTTTTTATATATCACCACGAATCATGCACTTTGTATTGGTTTTATCCTCGGGAAAATCATATTTATTAGTTTTTTCTTGATTTAAAATTATATGACGTCATCCAGCCATTCATGACGTCACAGCCTGGTCTTACATATAAATATATACATATATTATAAATAAAATAAAATTAAAAATATTTATGTTATATGCCTATATGTTTTTTATTACATTAATAGATATATTAAAATTATTTGAAATTGTTTCTGTAGCTGGAAATTAATTTACTTCAAACCGTCGGTCGGTTCGGACCTGGCCACAGGTCAACTTATTTTAAATAAGGCTAATCAAAAACTCTATCAGATAAGAAACAAAGTCACTTTACCAAGGTTCTAATGTTACCTATCAATGTGTATTAATCTTATCATTATTCCATTTCTCTTACATATCTCAATCTGCCATTCAGAATAAAGATATTTTCAGTGCTCCTAATCTCTGGCAACATATCGGTCAACATTTGACAGATGATTATTCGAAAATATACCTATACCATAAAAATAAAATTATAATTTCTTTTTTAATTATAATTAATTATTAGATTACATGTAAAAAATGATTATTTTCTTTATTGTCGGATATCTTAAATGATTATAATAATCTTACACTACTTAGTGAAAATGATTCAGGAACCTTCAAAACGTATAAAAACATAAAAATCTCCACATCGAAAATTTTCGTGATCGCAATACTTGCTCTGGCGAGATAGTAAAGATTACTTTCGTCAAAATATAGGTCACCGGTGATAAAGAAAATCTAATATATATATATATAATTGGTAAAAATTAACAAAATAGTAGAATAATTTAACATATACTAAAATATAAAATTACAAAAGAAAATGTATATTGAAATAGAAAAATATTCGTTTTTTTAATATCTCGCCAGAAGGTTGAAGGTTTTGAAGGTTATTAATTATTAATTAATAAATATATATTTTATTAAAATAAATATTTTTAATTATATTTCGAAATTAAATAATAAATTTTAAAATATTTTAAATATAAAAAAAAATATTAATACAATATCAATTAAAAAAAAAATTGGTAAGAGACAAATTTCAAAATGAATGTCATTTGTGACGTCATCCATATATAAATTTAAATTAAGAAAAAACTTATGAAGATGATTTTTCTTCAGGTTGAAACCAATACAGATCGATTTGTATTTATAAATATTATCTATGGTGTGAATTTTAAAAAAATCCTTCGAGCGGTTAATTAATAAATTAATCGACAATATATATATATATATATACATATATATACAATTTTTGCTAGCATAATAAGATAAGATAAGATAAAAGTTGGTGTCTTTCAACGCTATCTAGTGACGAGTTACAAATTATTTCTAATTTTTCAAAAGTTATCTAAAACTATGGTATTATGGAATTATTTCTAAATATATTATTAATATAAACGAGAACATAGATTATTCAGATTTATTTTTTTTTAATTTATATTGTGGAAGTTTTATTTTAATTTTTAATTTATTAAAAAATGAAAACTTTGCAAACTAATAAGTAATATATTAATAATTGATTCAGTAATTTCTTTAATAACCATTTTAAAAATCCCATTTGGGTCATTAGTCTAGGTCAAATAAATTTATTTATATTGAATTATAATTATATATGTATAAAGGTAATTTTGTAAGGAAATTTTCTTATTTTTTTTTTTTCTTCTTTTCATTATGAAAACAATTTATCATTTTTAATTAAAATGAAACAAAAGATTTTTTAATAAGGTTGAGTAAAATTTATGTATTTATTTATAGGTGTAGAGAGTTAGGTATTGTACAACTTTTATGGGATTAAATAATTTTTCTCACACATCACTAATTATTAATAAATTCAAAAGCTAGTTTCTCATTAGAATGAATGAGAGTATGTGTGAAAATATGTTTTTAGTTCTTTTAGGAAGTCTATTACTATTAATTTTAAAAATTCAACTTTTTTTAAAATAAAACATTAATTATTTATTATCATCATAAAGTTTTTAATTTGATTAGATTTAAGTTGAATTGGATTTATCAATTATAAAGTAATAGAAAAGAGACCCTCTTGTCCAATTAATTAAGAGTAAATACTCTTAAGGTATACATAGAATATACATTTACAAAGTTTGAGAACAATTCTCTAAACAATTATTAAAAACAACAATAACAAATATTGAATGAATGTAAAATAAGTTGACCTGTGGCCAGGTCCGAACCGACCGACGGTTTGAAGTAAATTAATTTCCAGGTACAGAAACAATTTCAAATAATTTTAATAGATCTATTAATGTAATAAAAAACAGATATGGATACATAAATAATAAATATAAACATTTTTAATTTTATTTTATTTATAATATACATGCAAGACCAGGCTGTGACGTCATGAATGGCTGGATGACGTCATATAATTTTAAATCAAGAAAAAACTAATAAATATAATTTTTCTCGAGGATAAAACCAATACAAAGTGGTGATATGTAAAAAATCTCCTCATGTGAAATTTGGTGTGAAAATAACCCTTCCCTTCCTATTGTCGATCGCTAATACTACCACTTCCGGTTTCCGGATTTGCACCAAAAGTTGATCAATTCATCCCACTCATGCATTAAGTAAATATACCAAATTTCATCGAAATCCGTTCAGCCGTTTAGGCTGTACACATCTATTCGGACAGACGGACGGACGGACGACGGACAGACATCATGCTAAAAATACTTTTTTCTGTTAAGAAAATGTATGATTCGTGGAGATATGTAAAAATCTCCACATGTGAAATTTGGTGTGAAAACAATACCTCCCTTACTATCGTCGGTCGGTAAAAAATAGTAGAAATATCTAGACTAAACTTTCTCTCCCTTATTTTCTAATTAGAATATTATCTCTATATTTTCTTGAATTTATTTTTTTTTTTCATAAATTTAGGTTTTGTAAACTATAGAATAGGAATATTTATTTTAAGAATATTTCATGCCTTGCTATAAATTCAGATTTAATATAAATATCCTCTACATAAATTTGAATTATTAAGAAATATATTGATATTGATTTTTAGAAATTGGAATTAAATACTTATAAATATTATAAAACTTTATATTTCGCAGATTTATTACAATAAATTGATTTTCAAATTTAAGTCAAAATAATTATCAAAGTTTATTTTAAAATAATTTAATTAAATTTTCATTATTGTTAATTATTATTATGGAGGCAGCTTGGCCGAAAGCGTAGGATGGCAATTTTCTACACAAGAAGTCGGCGTTCGATTCCAACTAAGAACAAATTTTTCTAATATAAATTCAATTTAACATCAGTTGCCTGAAGCAAGCCCCACCGTGGATGTCACCTTGTCGTGGTGGAGAGCTTCGACCTAACTAAGAACATCCAAGTCTCGAAGATGAAACTAGCAATCTGCAAAACATGAATTGCTCAAAGAACCACACATAGCCTCGGTAATCGGACGGATACCATATTGACGACACGGCATCGAACCAGGAACAGAATATCCATGACATTGCCAAATGGATTAAGGTTCGCCGAAGAGAATGGAATAACCACATGGAAAGAGGTAATGCGGATAGGCTCCTGAGAATTGCCCGGGATGGAAGGCCAGTAACAATTAGACCAAAAGGCAGACACCCCGAAAAGATGGGCTGAATGATGGGGGTCCTCTTCAACGGAGACCGTTGTGGAGGATTGTGAAGAAAAACAGGCCCCCTTTCTTAATATTCTATTAGAAATATGATTTCAAGATTTCTTTTATTATCATTTCAATAAAATAAATAAATATTCATTAAAAAAATAAGTTTTTTTTTAAAAAAAATTCATGTATATAGTCTATTCTAGTGATTGCCAACCTGAGGGGCGATCGAAATCTTAAAGGGGGCGATTAATGATTTTGCGAACAGGCTTTTTCCTCTTTTTTTCAACTTTTTTCAATATGTTTCTAAAAAAAGTTCAGATGATTTTGCGATCAGGCTTTTTAAACATTTCCGCTTTTTTTCAATATGGGTTCTAAAATAAGTTGACCTGTGGCCTAATTTTCATATATCTATTAATGTAATAAAAAACAGATATGGATATAACATAAATGTTTTTAATTTTATTTTATTTATAATATATGAGCTGGCTGTGACGTCATGAGTGCTGGGTGACGTCATATAATTTTAAATTAAGAAAAAACTAATGAAGATGATTTTTCTCGAGGATAAAACCAATACAAATGATTCGTGGAAATATGTAAAAAATCACCTCATGTGAAATTTGGTGTGAAAATAACCCTTCTCTTCCTATCGTCGATCGCTTATACTACCCCTTCCGGTTTCGGGATTTGCACCAAAAGTTGATCATTTCATCAAACTGATGCATTAAGTAATCAAAATCCGTTGAGCCGTTCAAGCTGTACACATCTATACGAACGGACGGACGGACAGACATCATGCTAAAAATACTTTTTTCTGTTAAGAAAATGCATGATTTGTGGAGATATGTAAAAATCTGAAATGTGTGTGAAATTTGGTGTGAAAACAATACCTCCCTTACTATCGTCAGTCGGTAAAAAAAAGTAAGATGATTTTGAATTTTTATCTGTTAAAATTTATAGGAGGGGGGGGGGGCGAATTATAAAGCCGGCCTTACGAAGTGGGCGTTTGGTCCAAAAAGGTTGGGAACCACTAGTCTATATATTTAAAATATTATAATTTATTTTTTAAAAAAATTGTAGAATATTCTGAGCATCTAATATTAATAATATACTTAAATGTTTATACATTTCATTTTTGTTTTTCATTAATTATTTAATTAGTTGGAATAATTGATTTCTTTCAAAGGATAAATATAATATATATTATGAACTTTGTGGAAGCATCGTATAAGACCTGGAGCTGGAGGAATATGTGACTTACAACCGCTGTCTATTTTGAGTGCGTTCTGCCTATAAACACTGAAAGTGGGCGAGTGCACGTGTGCCTTTGTAAGCACGTGACATTAATCTGTTGACAAAGGCATAGGTTTTCTAAGCATTTGCACACACAATTATCATTTGGAATATTATTTCATTCCCCCTCCATCTATCTCTTTAGTCTTTTCC
This sequence comes from Labia minor, assembly GCA_963082975.1. Taxonomy (NCBI): domain Eukaryota; kingdom Metazoa; phylum Arthropoda; class Insecta; order Dermaptera; family Spongiphoridae; genus Labia; species Labia minor. The sequence continues at coordinate 68,896,530 of OY720347.1, forward strand.
ATTGAATTTTCTTCTTGATTTTTTTTTCGTAAGGACATTTGAATGTTGCATGATTCATTGGCCTCGAATTTGTGTAGGTCATCTTTGATCTTAAATTTTTCAATATTCCATCCACCCCTAAATTAAATTAGTATAGTATAGTATTTTAATTTGATCTCTTTTTAGAAAGATTGAAATGATTTTTGTTAATGTTAATCGAAATCGATAATCAAATTATTTACTTTATTGTGAAAAAATTATCAAAATTTATAAGATAAATCAAATATCTTAAAAGTTTGTAATGTAAATAAAGTAATTTTTTGTTTATCTATTTTTCATCTAAAATATGCCCATATATATGGTAGTATATTAAATAAATTTATTTTTATCTATTTTATCTTATAGGTCTATATAAAAGTTTATATTTTGATTATACCTGATATATACCTAAATACACCCTCCATTCCAAAAGAAACTTTTTGGTCTTCGGTGAGTTTGTGTGGTACAAACCGTGAATTAACCTTCTTAAGGCCCAAAACTTCGGTCAAAATGCGGTATGCGGTTGTTTGATGAATGCCTAATTCCATTTCAATAACTTTCACCGTGGATTTTTTGTTATTTTTGATGAATTCACGCACTTTTTCGATATTTTCTTCCGATAATCCGGTTCTGGGACGGCCTGATCTTTCGTCATCATCCAGCGTCTTTCTACCCGATTTTAATCGCCCGAACCACTTGTAAACCACTTGTAATCATCACCATATGCAGTTTGTAGCATTTAGTGCGTTTCAGTAAAAGTTTTACTAAGTATAACACAAAAATCATTGCAGCTCTTTGTTTAAAACTCATTTTCCGACCGATGTACAAAACACACTGACATTTGAAACGCAATAACTTTTGTTGTATGTATCCAAATGTCATGAAATTTATACCAGTTTTCAATGAGGGACTAAGCCATCTACGGGTAAAATATTACAACAGATGGCATTAGTGGTACTATTTTTTTTAAAAAAGTTCGGTTTCTTTTGGAATGGAGGGTGAAAAAATGTACTAACACTTTGAATGACTATATTACTATTATACTATTTATGAACATAAAGACAAGTTTAAAGGCTCGAATTACAGAAAATAGATCTAATAAATAAATAGAATAAAAGAATCATGTTTGCAAAAAATGTACTAACCCCTTTACTGACTTTTTTGTTTTTTCAGATATATATTTTTTTTGAGACACCCTAAAAACCGTTAATGAGTTAGCTGTGGTGTATGCTCGTATCACATGAAGAAGATATGTAAAGATTTTTTTATTTTCATACATAAAACTTCACACCTGATTAAAAAGGAAAATTAAAAAATCATTAAGTGATTTAAAAGAAATGAACCTTGAATTAGGTCCTGCCATATGTTAAATGATTCATACAGAGCCAATTATTTCTCAATCCTTTAGAGATAAATTTAAACTTAGTTAAGTGTCATTCTCCCCCTCTAACATTAATTTGAAGGTGATGAAAGGGATCTTGTCTTGATTTTGCCATATATGTACTTTTTTAAATTAAATGCAAAACAACTTATTGTAATTTTTAATTTAATTATATATATATATATATATATATATATATAATCATACAAAGGTCAAAAATGAAAGGGTCCTGACATTGGCAATTGAAGAGTTCATGATGAATGCTGAAGGATATTGAGAGAAAAACCATTCATGCAATGCACCGAACCATATCAAATAATACATATAAATAATAGACACCAAAAAATAAATAAATTTAATAAGAATAATTTTTCAATTAATTTTTATATTTTTATTTATTTAAATATGGTTAGAAAACATTTAGAAAAATTAATCAAAAAGTTCTTATTAGAGGGTAAGCTAATCAAAATAATATTAAAGCTTGAATTTTCGGAATATTTCAGTTTATTTAAGGTTAAGAAAATCTAGTAATTTATTTTCAATCATTATGATATTTATGCCAACAAAACTAAGTCTTGATTAGCTTAATGCCAATAAATCAAAAAGCAAAACCAGTAAAAATCATCATTTCTATAAAAATGAATGAATGGCAATATACATATATGAGTGAGTTTGTTCGAGGAATTTTGGTATAAAAATATATCAAAGCATTGGATTGGAATAAAATATGGTACTTATATGCAACTGGGAGAGAGAGCATTGGTATATTTTCGTTTCTAAAAATTAAAGAAAAAAAATATTTACCATGAGGATATCTATCCTATGTAAAAAAATCTGGAGTGTCTCCACTCGACTATCTCGCAATTTGAATTGGATTAAATAACATATATTAATTTAAATTAAATTAAATTATAAATTAAAATTATTAAATAATATTTATTAAAACAGCGTATGTTTGGCTTTTTGTTGATGGCACAATGTCACTTGCTTTTATTAGGTTAACTTTTCAGTTCAACTTTTAGGTATTTGAGTACGACAGAAAAATTATTTTTGATGACTTATTTTTGATAACTCTCGTTATCAAATTGACAACAAAATAAAATAACTCGCAATAAGTTCGCAATAAATAGAAATAGTGATTGGTTACTATTATTAACAATTGGTAAATATTTTTTCTTAATTTATGTGGACATGTATCTTTAAATACAATTTAAATCCGAATTGTGTTGAATCCTTGAAATTGATATGATAAGTATATATGAGTCATTCTTCATTTTTTACTATCTCGCCAGAGATAGTATTGCGATCACGAAAATTTTCGATGTTGAGATTTTGATGTTTTTATACGTTTTGAAGGTTCCTGAATCATTTTCACTAAGGTTGAGAAAAATGTCTGTGTGTGTTGTATGTGTGTGTGTATGTATGTAACCAAGATTACGGAAAAACGGTTTGAGCTAGAATGAAAAAATTTGGTACATGGGCATTATTCAAAATTCGTAGTTTTCTATCAACTTTTGAGAAATGTAGCTCAACCGGAAGAGGGTCATTACCTACAACGTTTTGATTTTTTTTCCTCTAAAGTGACCGTAAAATTAAAGATATATGTTTGATAATTTTTCACATGATTAATAATTGTATAAAACTGGTATATATAGAATTTCAGCTTAATTGATTCGCTGAAATTAGCAGAATTAATTTTTAACACTGCAAATCTCACGCGCCAACACGTGACGTGGTGCCATCAACAAAAAGCCAAACATGCGCTGGTTTAATATTTATTATTTATAATTTATAATTAATTAAATTTAATTTAAATATAATATATTTTGTTATTTAATCCAATTCAAATTGCGAGATAGTCGAGTGGAGACACTCCAGCTAATTTATAATTTATATACAAAATTATAAATTTCATACAGATATTTGAATTTGTTTATAATAAATTAAGTTCTTTTTAATATATAATAATGAGGCCACTCGTCTTAAAACATTAAAAAAACTAATCAAAAAACTCAAAGTTGCCCTAACAATAAATTTTAGTTTCATAAAAAAAATAGGATTGTACTTTAAAAATTTATGTATTTTAGTTTTTTCTAACCATTTCCTTCTGGATAACAAAAAAATCTGAGGTGCTCCACTCGACTATCTCGTAAATTCGAATTGGATTAAATAACATATATTAATTTAAATTAAATTAAATTATATAAATTAAAATTAATAATTAATATTTATTAAACCAGCGCAGGTTTGGCTCTTTGTTGATGGCACCACGTCACGTGTTGGAGCGAGAGATTTGCAGTGTTAAAAAATTAATTCCGGTACTTTCAGCGTTTCAATCAAGCTGAAATTCTATATATAGCAGTTTTATACAATTTTTAATCATGTGAAAAACTATCAAACATATATCTTTATTTTTACGGTCACTTACTTTAGAGGAAAAAAATCAAAACGTTGTAGGTAATAACCCTCTTCCGATTAAGCTACATTTCTCAAAAGTTGATAGAAAACAAGAATTTTGAATAATGCCCGTGTACTAAATTTCATGTTTCTAGCTCAAACCGTTTTGGCGTAATCTATATACACACACACACAGACATTTTTCTCAACCTTAGTGAAAATAACTCAGGGACCATCAAAACGTATAAAAACATAAAAATCTCAACATCGAAAATTTTTGTGATCACAATTTTTTATATTAATTTCATAATTATATTTCATAATTAAATGAAAATAGTTTAAGTGATATATTTTTTATTCAATAATATTTAAATTATTATTCTATCAAATATTAGAAAATTAGATGAAAAGATAATTCTCCAATGATTGTACATGAAACAGCAAAGACAAACTTTGTCTTTTAATATCATTCCTCTGTCAACAAAATTTTGCGAATGGCTATAAATAAATGTGGAAATCTTAATAACTAAGTTGACCTGTGGCCAGGCACAGAACCGACCGACGGTTTGAAATAAATTAATTTCCAGCAACAGAAACAATTTCAAATAATTTTAATATATCTATTAATGTAATAAAAAACAGATATGGATATAACATAAATATTTTTAGTTTTATCTTATTTATAATATATAAATGGGAGCTGGCTGTGGGTGACGTCATATAATTTTAAATTAAGAAAAAACTAATGAAGATGATTTTCCCGAGGATAAAACCAATACAAAGTTCATGATTTGTGTGGAGATATATAAAAAAAATCTCCCCAAGTGAAATTTGGTGAGATTTGGTGACCCTTCCCTTCCTATCGTCGATCGCTAATACTACCACTTCCGGTTTCCGGATATACGCCAAAAGTTGATCAATTCATCATACTGATGCATTAAGTAAATACATCAAATTTCATCAAAATCCGTTGACCCGTTCAAGCAGTACACATCTCTATACGGACGGACAGACATGATGCTAAAAATACTTTTTTCTGTTAAAAAAATGCATGATTCGTGAAAATATGTAAAAATCTCCACATGTGAAATTTGGTGTGAAAACAATACCTCCCATACTATCGTCGGTCGGTAAAAAAGATTTTAAGAGCATATTAACCATCTGATTGCAAAAATCTTCAATAACTTTATTATATTGTTATTTTAAATTATTTTTCTTAAAAGGGCTTTTAAATTTATTTTTTTTCTCTTTTTAAATTGAATAATGTTATTATGTTATGTATTATAAATCTTAATTATATATTATATTCCATAATGTTTATTAAATACTAAAGCGAAACCGAAAAAGAAAAGGTATTTAGTGTTTTGCATATATATTGTTTCCAAATACGAATTTTGAAAATTAATTAAATTATTATAAGACGAATTATAATAATCACCTATATTTACTATATCGTAAGAGATAGTATTGCGATCACGAAAATTTTCGATGTTGAGATTTTGATGTTTTTATACGTTTTGAAGGTTCCTGAATCATTTTCACTAAAGTTGAGAAAAATGTCTGTTTGTGTGTATGTATGTAGACAAGATTACGCAAAAACGGTTTGAGCTAGAATGATGAAATTTGGTACATGGACATTATTCAAAATTCATAATTTTCTATCAACTTTTGAGAAATGTAGCTCAACCGGAAGAGGGTCATTACCTACAACGTTTTGATTTTTTTTCCTCTAAAGTGACCGTAAAAATAAAGATATATGTTTGATAATTTTTCACATGATTAATAATTGTATAAAACTGCTATATATAGAATTTCAGCTTGATTGAATCGCTGAAAGTACCAGAATTAATTTTTTAACACTGCAAATCTCACGCGCCAACACGTGCCATGGTGCCATCAATAAAAAGCCAAACATGCGCTGGTTTAATATTTATTATTTATAATTTATAATTAATTATATTTAATTTAAATATAATATATTATGTTATTTAATCCAATTCTCATTGCGAGATAGTCGAGTGGAGACACTCCAGCTTATTTTTATTTAAGAATATATATATGTATATTAATAATAAATATATAAATAAATACATAAATGAAACTAAAAAGTAACAATTAGGGTTATTCTTGTGACTAAATATAAGTATAGTTGTACATTTTCTTGTATAAGGTGTAACAGAAACGAAGAGGAAATTCTACGTTAAATATTTTTTTATTAAATTTTCCATTCGAATAAACCCTTCAGGAAATTTGCAGGCATAGTATTTATGTTGAGTTCGTTTTTCTTCTATCCTTCTCTAAAATTGCCTATAGAATTGAATAGAAGGATCCAAAGTTAAAACTTTTCAAATGTTTTTTCCCAACCACCTTGTGTTGAGTTTGCCCTTTGTACCCATAACTGATCATTTCTACTTTGAAAATTTACTTAACCAGAGAGGATTTATAAAATAATTATATTTTTCAATTGATTTGAAAGTTCTCTTAAATAATTATAATATAAAATGAATAAAATTTTGTATATTTTATTTAAAACTATTTTAATTATATATTTCTTTAGAAGGAGATATTAATAAAACATTTTAAAATAGATAATAAATTTAAAAAGAATATAAAAGAATTCTTAAAATTTAGTATTTATATAATTTTAGTTTAAATCTGTTTCTAATATTATTATTATTTTTTGTTAAATAGAAAACTAGTCTCTTGTGTGTTACACCATTTTTTTTTTTAATTCACATATTTATTTACTTTAGATTAATTAATTATTGATATTTATAAAAAATGTTTAATGTAAAAACAAAAAAGGATCAAAAAGATGTGTTAGAGGATTCTGATAAGATAGTATCAGAAAGTGGTTTAGAATGTTTTCCGAAAACGAAAATACATCATCGTAATAGAAGTACAAGTTTGCAATTGGATATAAATGAATATAATCAAAGTGAAATGGGTATGAAAAATAAAGCGAAAAGTGAACCGAATTTACATAAAGATTTAAATTTAAATGAGGAAGTTCAATATTTATATTGCAGTCAGGGTAATGTGAAAATCATGGTGGAAAAACTCGAAGATAATAATATTCCAATCTTAGGAATGAACTCTTGTCAATTGAAACAAAGTGATTCATCTGAGAAATTTAAAAATGAACACCATCCAGAAGAATCTTCATGTCAAATAATTAATGAACCATTATTGAAATATTATTTTAATTTCAAATTAGCTGGTATTAATATGTCAAATAATGATTATCAAAAGAATAATGGAACTCTTGCTATACATAAAGAAGTAACTCCATTCTCTGACAAATCTTTTACACGCTCTGGAGAGAGTACAATTGATGATCCTGTTGAAATAAATAACGACTTGCATCGAAATACAATTGAAACAATTAATAAAAGAAAAGTTAATAAAGATTATGATAATGAAAATGAAAAAATAAAATTAGTTAAAAGAAAAAAAATGGAAAAACAAATTAAAGATATATTTAATGAAAATGTGAAAAATGAAAAATTACAGGTTTATCAAAGTGAACGAGAAAAAAATGTCAATATTAAAATGAAAATTATGAAAATGAATATATCATTGGATAATCAAACTGATGATAGAGAAAATAAATGGAATTCACAACATACAATATTAAAACTGAGTAAGTGAATTTATTTTTTAATTTTATTTATTTTATTTAAGATTAAATTATAATATCAATGGTTATTAAGTATAATGCGTTTAATCAATTTAGTTAAATGCAAGAATATATATATATATATATATATATATATATATATATTAGTGAATATCCCAAAAAAAGAGAATTAATATTTATTTTTTTATATCTATTTGAGCTCTTTATGGGATCAAAATTTGAATTGTTTTTAATATTTTTTTACTATCTCGTAAGAGATAATATTGCGATCACGAAAATTTTCGATGTTGAGATTTTGATGTTTTTATACGTTTTGAAGGTTCCTGAATCATTTTCACTAAGGTTGAGAAAAATTCTCTCTCTCTGTGTGTGTGTGTGTATGTGTGTATGTGTGTATGTAACCAAGATTACTCAAAAACGGTTTGAGCTAGAATCATGAATTTTGTTACATGGGCATTATTCATAATTCGTAGTTTTCTATTAACTTTTGAGAAATGTAGCTCAACCGGAAGAGGGTCATTACCTACAACGTTTTGATTTTTTTTCTTCTAAAGTGACCGTAAAAATAAAAATATATGTTTGATAATTTTCCACATGATTAAAAATTGTATAAAACTGCTATATATAGAATTTCAGCTTGATTTAATCGCTGAAAGTACCAGAATTAATTTTTTAACACTGCAAATCTCACGCGCCAACACGTGACGTGGTGCCATCAACAAAAAGCCAAACATGCGCTGGTTTAATATATTTATTATTTATTATTTATAATTTATAATTAATTAAATTTAATTTAAATATAATATATTATGTTATTTAATCCAATTCAAATTGCGAGATAGTCGAGTGGAGACACTCCAGCTAATTTTGATATTGAAAACTGCTTTATGATTTTTATAAAGATTTTGAGTTGTAAAATTCATATATATGGTGTCATTTTTTGACAAAATCATTTTCTTAACTGATTTTTATTATTTAAAATAATTCATCATTATTAAAAACAAGTGACTTAATATAAATACGTTTGATAAGTGAATATTAAACCTAATTATATTATAATATTTTATATATTAATTTATCTATGTGTATGATCTCTTAATAATAAATAATTAATAATAATTCCTGAGGTCTTATAATAGTAGTTCTAAATATCCATATAAACGGTTATTATCTATTTATATATTTATTATTAAAGCCAAGCTCAATAAGACATAATAGACTATTTTTTCAATGTAAGAATAAAAATCTATACTTGAATCATTTCAATTTTATGATAATAACATGACATTCAGTGACACCTGTTGATTCAGTAAACTAAATAAAATGTATTTTTCTGAATGAAATGTTCTCTAAAGATTAATTTTTCAAAATGAAAAAATTCCCTACTATTGAATTTCAAATATCCTAGTCAATATCGAATCTAAATATAATTGTAATGAATAAAACTATAATACAATATTATACAATATAATATTTCTCGGCTAATAATGAAAAAAAAATAATTATAATCGAATATATGGCTTTATTGCTTTTCAAAATCACTACACTTTTGCATGCATTTGATCCAATATTCGAAGCATGCCAAGGTGTATTGATCTTGATGGAGAATATTTAGAAAAGCAAAAAAGCCATATAATCGATCACAATTATTTTTTTCATTATTATTATTAGAGGGAGACAGAGAGAGAGAAAGAGAGATAAGTAATATAACTAAATTCAAAATTCTAATACACCAAAACGTCACTTGGCGAGGGGCCACGTTCCAAAAAAAAAACGAAACGGAATGAAATAATTTCAATATTTTAATATAAAATAGAAAAGATAAAGAAAAAGATTATAAATACAAATGTTTGCTTGTAAACATTGTTAAGTCCTTCCCTTCCCAAAAACTTTTATACTCATATATATTTCTAATAGGAATAAGGAACCTGAATTAATTAATGAGCGTTTTTTCAAAATTTATGGATTCATTTTTATACAAATATTAATCAAAGTATTGTCCATCGTTGGACACTATTTTTTCCCATCTTTCTGGCAATTTTCGCATACCAGCTCGAAAAAACGACTCCTCTTTTGAGAGAATCCAATCATCGACCCATTTTTTTAATTGTTCATATGAAATGAAATTCATCGAACGAAACAAATAATAGACCGAAGGAGGAATGCCGGGTGGGGTAGGACTTTCCATTTCAGTGTTTCTAGGTAGGTTTTCGCCGGTTTTGCAACATGCGACCGACGTTCAACTCGTAGGGCATCCAGTTTCCTTGCTTTTGAATCAATCCCATGGATTTTAGGCGTTTACTGACTTTCGGCTCCTCCAGTCCCAAAGATTCTGACAACTCCTGAACCGTTTGGCATTGGTCTCCATTGAGTAGTGATTCCAATTCTTCGTCTTCAAACTTTTTGGATACAATCTGTTGAAAACGACTATTGACTGTAGGTTTTAGCTCGAAGACATTGAAAACTGGAATATTGAAACTACTAGTGGCGGCCCCTTGTGCGAAATACTCATTATTAATTCAAATACCGAATTCATTTATTAAAATTATATTTCAATATATATTATATACTTATCTACGAGGATTAATTACTAAGTAATGACAATATATTATATTAAACAACTGAAGCTCCTAATGGTAGTATTGTAACACATCAATATAACAGTAGTACTTTACAACACAACTACATGTAGTAGTTTCCATACATATTTGTTGATATTGAAATACTTTTGTAACCTTTGTCCGAGATTTAAATTATGCGAAAGCGACAAAACTTTCTTACGTAGAGGTAGAACTGCAAAGTAATGTCATTCAGAATTGCAGAAACTTTAGGTAGCTCGCCCTTTCGATAAAGAAGAGTCGATGGCCAGATGCATTCCAGCGTTGAAAAGGACGTCCATATACTGTAAGTACTGATGTTGTATATGCTGTAATTGTACAGTAATTAGAGGCACTATTTTTGCATAAGAACTTTGTTCCTGTTGCATAATATTTATCTCAAAATTGGTTGTTTAATAGAAAAATATGTTATCATAACTTAGTGTGAGTAACTCTCGTATAAACCAAAATATTCAAATCAATTTATATTAATAGTCAGTAATTTAATATTGTTATTGTATTGTTTTTTTTTTAGGAGATGTATATTGTTTAAGTAAATCTAGAATGAGAGAAATATTATGTAAAGATTTATCATTTAGAAATCATTTAAATGTTTATGTTACCTATATGAATTTTAAAAATCTCTTTCCAATTGGAACTAATATGTCATCTTTACTTTGTGAAGTACTCGTATTATATGTGATGTCATCTTCAAAGCTTGATCATATTAATTTACCAAAAGAAATTGATCAAAAAACTCTTCGTGTAAGAAAACAAAAGTTGGTGCTTAAATTAATTCCTAAAAACATATCTAGAAGAGTAAGGCCCTCAAGATTGGATTTATTAGTATTAATGAGACGTGAAAGACATTTTTATTTTAAAATGTGGCCAAATATTGAATCAATTCTAAAAATTGAATATAATTATGATTGTCCTTGGTATACTGTTCCCAAGTAAGTATATATATATATATTCATATTATATATTATTATTTATTATATTTAATTAACATTTTTTAGATGTTACAAACATATCCCGAAAAATTGTGTCTTATTAGAGGATTTACTTTACGATGGATTTTGTCATTGTTCAGATGATGAATTTGATCTTGATCATATGAGAGTGTCTCTAATATCTCTTGCAAGATTCCATGCCGGCTCTATACTTGCTTTGTCCAATCAATCGAATAAAAACCTAGAAAATATTTTTTCTTCTCTTGTAGATTATCAATTAGATCCTAATAATATTTATGTATATCATTATATTCGTGGTCTACAATATCTTCGATTAGCAATCTTTGATAACAAGTAAGTATTATTTTTTCAATTTCAGGGAAGAAACTGGTACTAAATTATTACATTACTTTTATATTTTTTTTTTTTATCGAAGATATATAATATCGAAAATAATAATATTTATATATATTAAATTTAAAATAGAAGGATTATTAACAGTCCAACCAGAAATTTTTGAGTTCAGAAGCGTGATAGAGGCGATAAATGTAAAAATTTAAAAGAATTTACAAAATTTTTTTTTTCTTAAAATTGCATAAAAATTTTCTTCCATGTTTTATTTGTTTGGTTAATTAGTATCTTGCAGATTATTTTGCTTGTTTCAATCTATTTGGGTCAATTTCTTTTAAAGATATTATTTTAGAAATCAAAACGATTTAATTTTTCGTTATTGATCTTTTATGTATATTCACGAATTCTTCTTTGGAAGATTTCCGTTATGGAAATAAATAATAACTAATTTTGTAAAAAAAATTTCAATTCTACGAATTCATGCATCGTTCAGTAGTAAAATGAAAAGCAAATCTTAAGCACAAGGAATCAAACTCTTATTTATTAATTTACTTCTTTTCTTCCAGTTTAGATAACTTTAATATTAATTTGTTACATTATAAATAGGAATTAAAATCATATCTTTTAAGATTCAACTGATGAATTATTTTTTTGTTAATATAAATTATCTAGAAGGAATAAAAAAACTCTACTATAGTGATATGTATATTATGATAAACATTAAGCTAAGCTTTCAAGAGATAAAGAATGAAAAACTGTCTAAATATCTTAAATAATAATTTGTTTAAAAAAATAATTATCGAATTAAATTAAATGATATAAAGATTTTTAAAAAATGTAATATTATTTTTCTTTAAATCAATTTTTGTTAAATAATGGATTCCTTGAAGTTTTAATTAGTAAATTTTTAATATAATATGAAAACAAACTTTATTCAGAAACTATTTATATTTTTGATCAGATTTCAATTTTGATTTTTTGGATAGATTTTATAATTTCCAGTTATTATTTGGTCTCAGCATTTTCAATTTATTCCCCCACCCTTTATACGTCCTAATCCTAATGTTAAATCCAGGGATATCTGGATTGCATCTTGATTTAAAAGACATTAAAACACTTTCTTTTTCAAATTCGAAAAATTTATTTATTATTTCTAAGTATTTATTATATAAATATTATTATAACTTATATATATATATATATATATAATATACTTTTTAAACATATATATATATATATAGATAGATATTTTTTAAATTTCAAATTAGTAATTATTAAAATCAGTAATTAGTGAATTATTAATATTATTTTTCTTTTTAGATATTTGAGGACAATAGAAGAAAATTTAAATATTCTCATGCATACGGTGGTGGATTATATTTCAAAAATAAAAAATTCTAAATTTGGAATACTCAAAGTTTTAATTCATGGTGATTTAACAAAGAAAAATATTCTCTTTCGTTATGAAGATAATCTACAATTGAATTCTAAAACTCCTCTAATGGCTAAATTCATTGATTTCCAATGGTGCCAGATTGGATCACCTGCAATCGATTTACTTGAATTGATTTTCAGTTCAGCCCCATGTCAATATCCATTTGATTATTTTAAATATTATATTGATATATATCATACAGAGGTTATTAATATTTTAAGCCAATTTAATTATGATATAACGAAATTCTCTAGAGAAGACCTCAATTTAGACTTAAAATTAATGTATCCCTATGGGGCAATTATTGGGCTCACAACACGATGGATGCGTTATGTTAAGATAAATCAAGAAAAAGAATTTACATCCTTAATGATAAATCGCCTATTAAGATTAGATAATATTTGGATTAAATACTTACACCAAAATAATAAGCAACTAAAATTTTGTAAAGATATCCTCTCTAGTATTGATTTTAACCTTCCATTTATATTTTAATATTATATATTTATTGTTATATATTCAATTTCTAAGCAAATTATTTATATATTTGTTTTATTTTTTTGCTTAAAGTTATTATTGTATTATTTTATTTCAAAATACCTCTCTCTTTTTTTTCTAATTTTAAAAATTATCATTTCTATCCATTCCTTACAAATATTATGAAGACATAAGAGAATCTATAATAATAAAAGCAAGTGTAATGTGTCTGTTTGTCTGTCTGACCGAGCTCTCCAGGCAAATCTATCGCACGCAGGGACATGGAATTTTTTACACGGAAGCACAAAGGGGCTGGCCACCAGACCTCGAAGCCCGATTTTCGATTTTTTAATTAGAAAAATTTTAAAAGAATTATAAAGAATAATAATTAAAAATAGTTTAGTTACCATACTAGATCATAGAGGCGCTGGTGGCGATAATTTGGCGGTAATTTAAATTCTGAGCAATGTGCAGATCAAAATCTTTTTATATATCTATTGATATTTACAATATCTCAATTGATCTTATTGGCCTTTTAAACTTTGAAAACATTCACATTACGGCTATAATTTAATACTATTAATTTTTAAGATTATGTGAGTAAATTATTTTAATTAAGAAAATTTGATCTCATAATTGGAATTTCACGTAAGATTTTAATATATAATATATTTTTTAATATTATTTTTATAGTAGTTTATTGTTATGCTAATTTTATATTTTATTTTTATTTTGTTTACTCTGATTTTTTTAAAATAAATTAATAACATTTAAAGTAGCATAAAAAAATTAATCGAGGCAGGAAAATTGATGGGGTTTGAAATTAATAGTGATAAGACAAAATAATTAGTATCAGAGAGAATAATATTTGCAAAGAATTTAAATCGAGGTTGCAATCTGGAAATTATTATCAAAGGGGATCAAAATTATTAAATTATTAATTGTATTATATGGGTGGGAGGCATGGTCTATAACCCTGGGAGATGAGAGTAGATTCAGAGTATTTGAGAATAGGATTCTTCCCAGCATTTATGGGCCAAAGAAAGATGAGGACACCGGGGAATGGCGGAGACTGCATAACAAGGAATTGCATGACCTCTATGCATCTCTAGATATAGGTCATAAAATAGGGAAGGCTGGGATCGGCAGGGCACATGGCTAGAATGGGAGAGGAAAAATATATTGGTGGGGAGTTCGATTGGAAAAAGTCCGTTTGGAAGACCAATTGTGAACAGGGCGGACAATGTAGGAAGGAACGTGAGAGAGATGGGACAGGGTAGGAGTTAGATGGTTATAGCTCAGAATAGGAACACTCGGGGGGTACAGGGGGCGGAGCCCCCGTCTAGGTGTGGAGAGCGCCGAAGGCGCTCGAAGCAGCTAGTATAATATAATATAATAAAGTACTATACAACTAACTCTACACCTCATTTAAAAATTGGAAGTCAAATCATTCATTTATATAAAATATGTTTTTATAGTATATAATTATTAGGATAACAATTTTACCTTATCATATAGTAACTGTATAAATATGACTATAAACTAATCATTTGAAAGAAGTAAGCGTTCGCCAAATGTGTAAGCTGAAAAACAAATCAGTCTGGTAGAGGGTTTTCGTTTATATAAAAGTGGTTATTTTGTTTTGCCGTAAAAAAATGATAAGTGTAATAATAGAGCAAATTGAAATTTCATATGAAAATTAAAAAGCGGTGCTTAGTAAAGAATGAAAAAAGAAACTTAGGCCTTAAAACTAATTGTCTCAATTGATAAAAAAAAAAGAAATAATAATTCTTCTGAAAATAACTATCGAAACAAATATTTTTGATTTTCTAGCTGCTTTTCTCACCTAGTCAAGGACCTCTGCAAATCTATATATATAAAAAAAGGTTTTTGTCTGCACATTGCTCAGAATTTAAAATTTTTTGCATATCTTCGCGTTTCATGACCTCTAGAATCCAAAAGTGACTTTAGAATTTTTCATGTCTGTGTATCTGTCCCGAAAATAGGAATGTTATAGACTTAAAATTGGCTGAACCTATTTCTATGAAATTACATCACAATACTCTTATATACCTCTATCGTAACATAGGCTATAAATTGTATTAATATCTAATCAATAACCGCAGAAATTAATTTTTTAAAGTTAATATAATTCTCCGTGTTGTTCATTCAAGAGCCTTCGTGGTCCACTGACCCTAGAGGAATTATTTTCACAAATAAATCAATTATTATAGCAAGTCTCAAACAAAGAATTAATATAATATTTTATTTTAAATTCTAATATTCAAATATCATTTCAATTAGATAACCTATTCTAAAAGTTATCATTTTAATTAATTTAATAAAATATTTAGATCATATTTTTATCTTAAATTATTTTGTATTTATTTTAATATTTCTTCTTTTCTATAATATATAATAATATATAAATTTTATCAATGTCTAATAAAAAAAAATATTATTTAGTATTTTATGAAGTCAAAATAATTTTTAAAACGTCAATTAAAATGACTAAATTATATTACCTTTGTTTTTGATTATAATTTAATTACTCAATTATTAATTACTAAATCTATCTATATATATATAAAAGTGAAATATATGTATGTTTACACACGGCTGTTTATTGGTCGAGGAATCCAAGAGGCGGAGATATAATTATCTGTTTAACTAATTAATTTAATTTGATTAATATACTGATTGAAACAAAATAGATGAAAACCTTTTACATATAAACTTTCAACTAAATACTATGTATTATTTCGGGGGTACAGGGGGCAGAGCCCCCGTCTAGGTTGGAAGAACGCCGAAGCAACTAGTGATATATAAGGAAATCTAAAGTTAGAGACATTTTATAAAATTAAAAATAACTTTTTTAAGGTTATATAAAACTATAAATTAACTTAAAATATAAACATTCATTATTAATATTAATTTAAATTAATTGGTTTATTTGTTTTTGCTTTTACTATTTTTTCTAGTCCATAGTTGTCCTCCTTCTTCAGATCTTTATGGTCTGTGAGTAAAGCTTAGTCAAGAATTTTCAAGTTTCCTAGCGCTACATAGGTAGTTTTTTAAATAAGTTTCTGTGTGATATTATTAATGAATGTTTATATTTTAAGTTTATATATTAGGTTAAAAAAGTTAGTTTTAGTTTTATATAATAAATTGCCTCAAATTTTAATCTTTTGATTTCCTTGCATATCATTATAAACCATTATTCTAAATACAATAAAAACATATATTAAAAAGAAAATTAAGAAATATTGTAACCCATTACAGTAAAATTAACAGTAAAATATATAATTAATTTTGTGGTTAAATTAAACAATAAATAAGAAAACAAAAAGAAAGTGAAGGTATTAATTTATTGCTTGAAATAAAATAAATAAAAAGCTATTATATACATTTTCAACAAAATATTATGCACCACTTTCAGGGATTCAGGGGGCACATTGAAGTCATTTCTTAAAATCCAACAAGAGTTTTAGTTAATAGAATATTTCCTTTATTAGGATATACTAGGTGACAATTATTGGTAAATGTAAATGTAAATTAATTTGAATCAAAAGAAATAATGTATTAATTATAGCAATTATTTAAGTTGTTATAATAAATTCATATTTATAATAACTTTGATATTATTTATTGACTAAATGCTTGTTTTCAACTTAATGATTAGATTTAAATGTTGTCTTTCTGAAAATATGTAGTAACTTCTTACCAGTGGTATAACTTCACTTTGTGTTATTGGAAAAAAACTGACTTATAATGAAGCCATTGGAAATAATAATTAGTACTTACGTAGATTGGTTACTTAAGATAAAAAAAAAACAGAAGAATGAAAATAAAATAAATCTCAAGAATTTTCCTAAATTTTTATCAAATACTTTAGAAAGTCTTTTTAAAAAAGAATTACAAAATTCAAGAGGGCGTATTGGTCATATTTCCGAAAAATATCAATATTGAAGATAAAATATGTTAATCATTTAGGTTTTTGCACAGAAAATGATTATTTTTGTATCCTGGATACATTAAAATTTCAATTAAAATTATAATTTTTTGAGTTATTTTTTAAAAATAAGATACTTATATTTTTAAATTATTTATTAGTAGAATTTTCAATATAGAATATATATACTAGATGAAAACATTAATAGTTTAAGTATTTTAGAAAATTTATATAAATAGATAAATGATTAAATAAATATTGAAAACACATATAGAACTTGCTATATTTGTATTTAATTTTAGTTGAGGAAGTGTAAACCCAAACATACAAAATACAATAAAGCTATTTTGCTATACGAGGCATGAGCAAAATAAATGTTACGATAAGGGCCCTCACACACTGAATGATTCATTCTTTAGGTCAAAGACATCTGCAAATGCTTAAAAGGTGTAGGAAGAGTTAAAAAGATGTATTGGACATGTGATAAACTTACATTTATTTATATCTTATTCAAGATTTATTTTTATTTTATTGCTAGAAAATGAAATTAGCTGGAGTGTCTCCACTTGACTATCTCGCAATTTGAATTGGAATAAATAACATAATATATTATATTTGAATTAAATTTAATTAATTATAAATTATAAATTAAAATTAATAAATAATATTTATTGAACCAGCGCATGTTTGGCTCTTTGTTGATGGCACCACGTCACGTCTTGGCGCGTGAGATTTGCAGTGTTAAAAAATTAATTCTGGTACTTTCAGCAAATAAATCAAGTTGAAATTCTATATATAGCAGTTTTATACAATTTTTAATCATGTTAAAAATTATCAAACATATATCTTTATTTTTACGGTCACTTTAGAAGAAAAAAAATCAAAACGTTGTAGGTAATGACCCCCTTCCGGTTGAGCTACATTTCTCAAAAGTTAATAGAAAACTACGAATTATTAATAATGCCCATGTACCAAAATTCATGATTCTAGCTCAAACCGTTTTTGAGTAATCTTGGTTACATACACACATACACACACACACACACACACACACACACAGAGAGAGAGACATTTTTCTCAACCTTAGTGAAAATGATTCAGGAACCTTCAAAACGTATCAAAACATCAAAATTTCAACATCGAAAATTTTCGTGATCGCAATAATACTTATCTCTGGTGAGATAGTAAAAAGATCAAATTTGGAGGCTAAAATATTGTTATTTTAACAATATTTTATAATTTTTAAAAATATCAATAAATACTTAAGTACTAGATTGATCTTCAATTATTCTTTGAGATATAGAAAAATAAAATATAAATTTCAAATTAATTATTAAAAAAAATTTCAGTAATTATAAATTTTATTTTACTTGTCATTTAAAGGGAAGAAGGCTATATTTTATATTAGTTGATTTTAATAAAAATTCACATATTAATAATATATATATATATGTTAAGATTCATTTTTATAATAATAAAAGACCTATCTATAAATTAATATTTAACATACTTAATGTATAAATTAAACAATTTTCAAATTTAAAATCCATTGATTTCCTTTATCCATAAAAAGAATTTTAGATAATTTCACCCACTTTTTATCATTATATTATTATTATTATTATTATTTCAAATGAATCATCACTAGAAATCAGCATATGAAAAAGGCAACATTATTGGTTGTTTTTTTTTTGGGTTTTTGTAGGCGTTTTCTCTCTTTCTCACTCTCCTAGATACATTTAAATGAACTCAAATTTTCACGTGGGTGAACAATTTTTATTTTATTTCTTAAGAGAAAATGTTACCCCCACTCGATTTATTTTTATTTTTTATAACAACTTGTTTGAATAAATGACATGAACCAAACAAAAAAACATTGAGTATTTTGAAATAAAATAATCTGATATGTGCAGACTTTTCAATCAGTTTGAAAATTGAAACTCATGTAATTTAGGTTTTGTTTGATTTTATCAAAAACGAACTTAACAATTTCCATTAACAATTTATAAATATTAAATTTATAGATAATTAAATTCTATTTTTAAGACTTATTTAATAATAATTATAGATTATATTCCATGGAATGCGTAAATAAATATGTGAAAACATAGAATATATGAAAAAAATATAAAATAACCCTTTATGAAAATCCAAAAGCTGATTAAATACTAGGTATATTGTTCAAATAATTTTTTTTCCATTTGAATGATCTATTTATATGTGAAAATGGTTTTAATAATATATTTATTGAACATTTAACATATTAGTAAATTATGGAAAGAAGTTGAATAAATAAATATTTTTTTTTGTTTTTCATTTGCTTAGTTGCTCATTCGGTTAACTGGGTTAGTTTACATTCTTCGAGGTCCCGGGCTTAAGTCCCGGGCATGGCACCGGATTTTCTCTAGCTGGGGTCTATGGGACGGAGACAACCCAAAATTGGGAAGCTTCTTAATAAAAAGTAGCGCCTCCGATCAAGAAAATCAAGATAAAGGTTGATAGGACCCGTTCTACTGATCATAGGACACCTCATGGATATAACCAACTTGATATCGCCTAGATGGCCTAGATATACAAAAGTCAGAAGTTTTTTTTTAGTTGCTCATTTGCTCTTTTTATAACAAGAGCCGTTCAGTATAAAATGCTGAACTTGAAGACAAATTCACTAATACTTTAATGTATTAGAATCAAATCAAATGTGTATACAGACTAAAAAAAATCCGAGGCCATATATTTATGTATATTAATAATTATGATAATTAATATAAAATATCAAATTTATAAATTAAACATATTTGAATTTGAAAATTTTACATTCAACAAAATATTAAGTGTATTTAAAAAGTGTTCTAAAATTCCACTTTCCCTAAATGGATTTGTAATCCTCAAATTTTGGATGAGTGTTTCTGTTCTTTTCACATAGATGTTCTTCTCTACTTAAAGAAGTTATTATAAGGCCTATTGTAATAAATGTTTGATGGCAAAGTCTTTTTTATAAAATGTTGGCACAAAAACAATCTTAAAGAAATTCTACATTATACATTATTCTACGTTAGCTGTCGGTTCTAAATCTATAAAACAAAGTGTAAGATATAGTTGGGTGTTTTATATATATACATATATATATTTCAATTTGTGACATTTAATAGTGAATTTCCCTTTTTATATCTTATTTAGATACGGTGGAGTGGAGATGTCTTACTAAAATCCGATAAGATCAAACAGTTTTAATTTGAAAAGTATGATAACAAATCTTGTATTCCATGTGTTTTTTCATTTTCGATAAGAGTTAATTGTTTTGTGGTTAACTTTAATTGAATTAATTTGTTTGTAAATTGTTTTATTTCCACAATGTGTGTAGGTTTGTTTGCTTAGCATTTTGGAATAATTTGTGACATTAAATATAAAAATCATTAGTATTTTTGCAAACCCATTTTGAACTTATTTAAATCATTTTTGCAGATTTAAAAAAATCTGTTTGAAGTTTAATTTTAAATATGATTTCCACCGTAACTTCTTGATATTGGGCAGAGGTTTTGTACCTGAGTAAATTAAGACATAAATATTCTTTTTAGTATACATACATTTATTTGTAAATAATTTATAAATAATATTTTTTCTGTATTATGTGTAAAATGTTATAATTTATAATAAATAAAAATATTATTCTCATTACTCTTATAGAAAATACATTTGGTTTACAGTTCTCTCCAGAGAGATGTGAGGTACTGTACATATATATATATATATATATAGGTATATTATTACCTTTATTATAATAATTATATTTTAGAAAATAAAGAAATTTAAATTATTTTTTTAAATTTTTTTTAAATAAATATTATATAAATTAAATATCAAATTTTTATGATAGCACATATTGAAAAGACACACATTCATTCAGTGGGGCTTAATGCAAATATTATCTTAATTTAGTTAAATATTAATTATTTAAATAAAATATAGAATCATCATTCAAAAAAATAAACTTGATTGAATGATAAAGGACTTATTTGTCCTTGTTTAATTAATAGTTCTTTTTTTACTTCTATAGAATATTTATTTGTTTATTATAAAACGAATAGTTCATTTACATTAAGGCAAATACTATAATTTTAATTTATGCTTGTGGCAATGAGAAAAATATTTTGACATTTTGTTAATTCTAATCATTAATTATCTTTTTTTGCCAAGTCTTGATTTTAGTGACCTTTAAAATAAGTTGACCTGTGGCCAGGTCCGAACCGACCGACGGTTTGAAAAATTAATTTCCAGCTACAGAAACAATTTCAAATAATTTTAATATATCTATTAATGTAATAAAAAACAAATATGAATATAACATAAATATTTTTAATTTTATTTTATTTATAATATATATGTAAGACCAGGCTGTGACGTCATGAATGGCTTGATGACGTCATATAATTTTAAATCAAGTAAAAACTAATCAATATGATTTTTCTCGAGGATAAAACCAATACAAAGTGCATGATTCGTGGTGATATATAAAAAAATCTCCTCATGTGAAATTTGGTGTGAAAATAACCCTTTCCTTCCTATCGTCGATCGCTAATACTACCACTTCCGGTTTCCGGATATACACCAAAAGTTGATCAATTCATCCCACTGATGCATTAAGTAAATATACCAAATTTCATCAAAATCGGTTGAGCCGTTCAGGCTGTACACATCTATACGGACGGACAGACGGACAGACGGACGGACAGACGGACGGACAGACGGACGGACAGACATCATGCTAAAAATACTTTTTTCTGTTTAGAAAATGCATGATTCGTGGAGATATGTAAAAATCTCCACATGTGAAATTTGGTGTGAAAACAATACCTCCCTTACTATCGTCGGTCGGTAAAAATTTGAATACAAATTTTTAAAAATGTGATTATTGGTATCATTGTAATCTTGACGCCAAGTATAATAATAATAATAATAATACACCAACGACTTGCTACCCGATATGGTCTCCTAAAGGATGAAACCCCATATTATAAATATGAACCACCTGAAGTATTAGACAACAAACATTATAAGCTTTTCTGGAATAGGGGATTGCTCACGGATAAAAGCCAACCGACCAGATATTCTTCTGCATGATAAGAAAAATCAAGTCGTACATCTTCTCGATGTTTCGATTTCGCTGAACAACAACTTACAGCATGCCTATTCAAATAAAATAAATAAATATTCTTAGTTTGCAGAGGAAGTAAGGCATCTATGGAAGGCTAGCTATCAGACCGCTAATCATCTCAACAACGGGATTGATTCATATAAAACTCACAAAACAACTTGAGGATTTAAGTTTGAATTCATATCTTATTGAAGAGATGCAAAAATCTGTCATAATTGAAACGTGTTCAATCGTAAGATGCTTTCTCACCCAGGACTGAACCACCTCTCCTATTTACTTAGCTCGTAAAAGGAGTAAATTAAAACCGTGATTATCACGAGAAAAACGAGAAGAAATAATAATAATAAAAGTTTGGATTTCGATTGATGACGAAAATTGAGGAATATGAGTCACAAGTTCTATAGACACCTAAATGCACAGCTTTGTCGTTTCAGATGGCAATGGAGGAAATCATATAAGTGATATTGCATTACTTCTAGCATCCCCAAATATCCGAACAAAGTTAAGTCATAAAATCGATGAGTTAAATACATAGTTCGAATGGGTAAAGAAAGAATAGTGTAAAGTTTGTTTAAGTGAAACGGCCGGTGGGTAGACCAAGGATACCTTGGTCAGATAATTTAAAGATTAGCATGAGGGAATTGGAATAGAATAAGAATGGGATGAATAGTTGGAAAAACGTGGTTGTTACGTCTAACAATTCTCCAATTCACTAGCGATGACTGAAATGGATTTTAACCTTAATAAACATAAAAATAAATAAATAATTAGTTCGTAAAAAACATAAAAATATAAATATTGAAATAATTATACACTTCATATTTTATTTTACATTTTATTTCAGAAATATGATCGAGTATTAAAAGTCATCAATATGATCTAAAGGTTTTTTACTTTTGAAATAAACCTATTCAATTTAAGAACTAAATTAAATTTTTATGAATGGACCTAGATCGATGGCTTAAACTCCCTCTTCATTCCTCTACCTTTTTACAAATTTTAATAAAAAATATAGATTTTTTTAATACTAAAAATAGAAACATTTAATGTTTTATTAATTTTGAAGATTTAAAATTTTGAAGAATTCCATATTCTCCAAGCATTCCTAAGGATTATAAAATTCTAAAAGATTGGAATGAGGGACATTTGAATGTGTAGAGAACTATTGGTGAAAAGTTTATTTATGAGAAAACTAGAGGGTGGGTAGGAAAGATTGAATTTGGAAGATATAAAATAAAATAAGTTGACCTGTGGCCAGGTCCGAACCGGCAGACGGTTTGAAATAAATTAATTTCCAGCTACAGAAACAATTTCAAATAATTTTAATATATCTATTAATGTAATAAAAAACAGATATGGATAGAACATAAATATTTATAATTTTATTTTATTTATAATATATAGCTGAATACCCGAGGCTGTGACGTCATGAAGGGCTGGGTGACGTCATATAATTTTAAATTAAGAAAAACATAATGAAGATGATTTTTCCCGAGGATAAAACCAATACATTCGTGGTGATATGTAAAAAAATCTCCTCATGTGAAATTTGGTGTGAAAATAACCCTTCCCTTCTTATCGTCGATCGCTAATACTACCACTTCCGGTTTCCGGATTTGCACCAAAAGTTGATCAATTCATCCCACTGATGCATTAAGTAAATATACCAAATTTCATCAAAATCCGTTAAGCCGTTCAGGCTGTACACATCTATACGGACGGACAGACGGACAGACGGACGGACAGACGGACGGACAGACATCATGCTAAAAATACTTTTTTCTGTTAAGAAAATGCATGATTCGTGGAGATATGTAAAAATCTCCACATGTGAAATTTGGTGTGAAAACAATACCTCCCTTACTATCGTCGGTCGGTAATTAGACATCAAGGGGAATTAAGAGACAACAGTAATTAAAATGAAGTTATTAAGGATTTGCACAGTTAGAAGACTGTAGTTATTTCAGACAAAAATTTTCTAGTTCAGTAGCGACAAAGATGATGATTTTGATTTGTTTTGAAAATAACGATGACTATAAAAGGACTATCCTTTAAATTTCGTAAAAATTTTTTCCTTATATTATCTATCATGTTGAAATAGTCAAATTTCATACTAATTAAGGTGTAAAAAATTAAAAATATAACATTAGTCAAAAAGAAGATTAAAAATAATTATAAATAAATTGTTAATTAAAATGAAAAAAAAGACGAAAGAAGAAACTGTTTTTGTTGTTGTTGTTTGTACTTAGTTTCATTTCGAGAGAAATTTTGATCTAATTTATTTTATGAATCCCTTGGAATCTTTGAAAAACAAATATACAAGTGTTTCTTGACTTCCAGTATTGAACTATTTCTTTGACAAATTTCTTACTTATATTTATAGGTCTATTAATTTATAGAGATTTATGTATGAAAATGTTATTTAAATGAAAATAAATCTATACTCAACTTTATAATTCAATTTAATATTATTTCTTTAAATTATAATTCAAAAATAAATTCTTATCATAAATATATACGAAATATACATTACATAACTTTTTTTTTATAATCTTATGAAATTTTGTCGAGTACGTTGATGATCATTTTATCTTTTAAAATTATTTTTGGGGAATCTGTGTGATCCATTAATGTTGAAGAATACTTTAATAACTTCTCTAAAATATATATTAGTTAATTACTATATATATAGATAGATAGATAGTTAGATAGATTTGTTCCTTTATTATATTCTCATTTAAAGTGTTTAATGTTGGTTTAGAATGATTTTAAATATATTTAATATATAGAGAATAAATTGTTAATGAAAAAGATCGATAAACCCCATTTTCCAAGGTCCCGAATTTGGATGGGCTAAACTTCGGTTAAGTATCGATCGTTAAGTATTTGTTGCAGACTTGTCGGCGCCAAGGGGGCACCCCGTCCAAATTATACTAGGTATTCGTGACAATCGACACTGGTAAAAAATTTTATATATATATTTGTATATATCAATTATGCTGCAGAACTATTATATTTTTAAATCAATTATAAATTTTATAATAAAATTAAAAAAATAATGACACTTTCAATCATTGAAATTCTATATTTCTTTATTTTTCTAATTTGAGGAAAGAAGTCCTATCTTTAAAAAAATATTTAAAAAATAAATGAGAAAATATTCTTAAATAATATTATGTAATAAATAAATACTCTTTGCATGAATACATTAAATAAATGAATGAATTTACATTCTTGTAAATGTCAACAAAAATAACAATATAATATAGTAGGATAAAATTGCTATAATAAATAATATCAATTATATAAAAAATGAATGTAATTAAGAAAAAGAGATAGTAACAAAATTTTTTTAACGAAGAGGTGTTAAATGTAGCAATTTGAAAAAAAAATATAAAACAAAATTGATCACTTAAAATTTATAATTATGTTAAATATTATTATTATATATATTTATATAATTTATTATTAAAAATAAAGAAATCACATTCTAAATTCTAAAATGCTTATAATTTAAAAAAAAAAATTATTTCCATTATATTTCAATTTAATTTTGACATTGATTGAAAAATTGTGATGTTTTTTCTTTTTTTTTTATTATTGGTAATTAATGATGACAAACCTTAATGACAATTCATGAAATCGGGTTGAATGAAGAGGAGATGAATTTAAAATATAAAAATTAAAAATCAATAAAACAAATTTTAAGTCACATTTTATATTTTAAGAAAAACAAAAAAATAAATAAAATAACAAAATAAAATACACTCAGTTACAGGTATACACAAATAGTCACAGATTTATAGAAATAGAAATAATAATTGTAGAAAAAAAAAGGTTACACTTCTATTCACGTGAATTGATATACAATCGTTATATTTGCTTGCAGAACCTCGACTGGAACGGGTGATCCATCCCTGCGCGCTGGAAGCCACTTTTCTCCTCCACCATTCCTCTATCTATCCCCACCTTAAAACCACCATTGAAAGAGGGTTAGTAGCGCCAAATATAAATGTAAATGAATATATATATATATATATATATATATATATATCACAGACCATCCATAATATATATATAATTTCCTCTTATAGTCAGATTGGCCTTTTTTTCAAAAATTATAATAAATGAATATATTTGTGGTTATAATTATATATATATAATTTACACATTAATACATTGGAGTCTTGGGGGCGAAGGTCTTCTAATACAATAGAATCCTTCCTTCATTTCTTCTCCCTTTTTTTCTATTTCCCTTTCTTCCTCTCCTCGAAATATGTACATATTGTAGAAGACATACAATTTTATAGTGCCCATTATAATAGGGCAGTTGTAAATTTAATTGGATATTAAATAAAATAAAAAATTAAAATATTCGTTAAAATAAATATTCTAACTTTTAAGTTCAGATTATAATATCTCATCAGTTTTTACTTAAGACTTAAGAGCACGGAGATAAATAACACTTTTTTAAAATTCTAAGGAAATTAATATGTAATAATTATTATGTAAATACTTATCAATTCTAATAAATATATTATTTAAATTAAATTAACATAAAGTGGGGGGGGGGCGCTTTAAAATATTTTAAAATTTATTTTGTTTTTCTTATGAAATAATAATAATATATAATAATAATAATAATATAAAATATTATAAAACTCGTGAAGTCTTGAAGGGGTTTATTATTATATATTTAAAAAAAATGCATATGAAAATTCAAAATAGTTTTCTTTG
The DNA here is from genome assembly GCA_963082975.1 of Labia minor. Taxonomy (NCBI): domain Eukaryota; kingdom Metazoa; phylum Arthropoda; class Insecta; order Dermaptera; family Spongiphoridae; genus Labia; species Labia minor. Next base: position 68,923,620 of record OY720347.1, read on the forward strand.
ATTTATCTTATCAATTATTTCCCCCTAGAAATAAAAATTATAATATTAATTCGTTATAAATTAATGGAATGAAACAAATATAGATTGCATTAATTACATATAATTTTCTTCAAATTCATCTTTTTTTAATTTAAAATGTTACAAATGTTACAATTCATCGCGAGCCTCCCTCCTTTTCGGTTTAATCCTCAGTTTGACCCTGAATCCAAATCCACCACCCTTTGATGAGTCTTGTCATCAGTCGACATCTCTCGACTTGTATAAAAATTAGACAGGTATCCGATTTAAAGATTCTTATATAAAGAACACAGACTATATAAAGAAATAATAATAATTAAACTATAAAAGAATTATTTTATAGTATATTTGAATGTTAATGATTGCATATTTAATACTAGAACTTATAATTTAAATATTATCTTTGAACAAAGAGATTATTAATTAGATTTGTGTTTATGCGCTTGATACCGAAAGTCATTGAAAATTGTATATATTTATTAAAAATAGTATTGTTTTTTAATTTATTAAAATAATTTTTTTTTGCAAAATTTAAGTATTATTTATTTAAAAACGTGAAAAATCAACCCAAATTTTGTTATATGCATTACACAAATTTAAATGATATGATGTAAAAATTATATTCACACAACTAATGTCAACTTTGTTGCGCTTAAAAATTCCGCTTCAAACTTGATAATATTTGATTTGTTTATATAAGGATTTTGATTCTAAATTTTTGTAGATCTTGAAAAAAAATGTTACAAGCTATTAGATATAAAAATAATAATCTTGAAATCTTAGATCAATTATTACTTCCATTTGAATCAAAATATATAAGTGTGAATAATGTTGAAGATGGATGGAATGTTATTAATAAAATGCAGGTATAAGCTACACATGTCTGGTTTATTAAAATACTAATAATAAGAAAAAATATCGATAAAAATACTATTTTTTATTTATTTATATATAATTTAGGTTAGAGGTGCTCCAGCAATTGCTATAGTTGGTGCATTAAGTTTAGCTGTTGAAATTTATAAAATTGATTTTTCCTCGAAAGACCAGTTATACGATGATATTGTCAAAAAAATGAATTATCTAGTCTCTGCAAGACCGACAGCTGTTAATATTAAAATGACCACAGATGAATTAATTAATTTAGCTAATCAGTTAAAAAACAATTCATTATCTTCTATAAGTCAAATGAAAGAAGAGTTTGTACATTCTTATTTTATATATTTTAATATATGTATTTAACTTTATATGAATTGTTTAATATATTTAATGTATATTTTAGAATCTTGAAATATATTGAATCCATGTTAGTTAAGGACATTTCAGACAATAAATCCATTGGAGAGCATGGTTGCAAGGAGATAATCCATAAATATCCAGAAGAAAAGTTGGAAATTTTAACACATTGTAATACTGGTTCATTAGCTACAGCAGGTTATGGGACTGCCCTTGGTGTAGTGAGAAGTATTCATTTGGCTAATTGTTTAGGTATAAATTCATTTTTAATTACATAAATTAAAGTATTTACAGTTTTTTTACTACCTTCAAAACATTCATTTATTTAGAAATTATATATAGCAATTATGATAATTTGTAGAAAATTAATATAAAATTAGTAAAAAAAGATTTTAACCTTATTTGGTGAAATTTATTTGTTCTTTTATATTTATATCAATCACTTTTTGAAAATAATAATAAACATCTCATTTTTTTTTTAAATTTCATACGGTTTTAGAACATATTTATTGTACTGAAACAAGGCCTTATATGCAAGGTTCAAGATTAACAGCCTTTGAATTAGTTCATGATGAATTACCATCAACACTTATATGTGATAATATGGTTGCTGCGTTAATGAAAAAAAGAAAAATTCATGCAGTTATTGTAGGTGCTGATAGAGTTGTGGCTAATGGTGACACTGCAAATAAAATTGGTACTTATCAGGTAAATAAACTTATGTTGCTTTAGTAGTTTATTTATTAGATTTCTATGCATTACTTGTTTTATAATTAAATGAGAAATGCTTTTTTGGAAATTCTTATGACTTAAAATAACAAAATTGTCAAAAATTATATAGACAGATAAATAGTAATTAATAAACATTAAATATTAGTTTCAGTTTAAATTTATCTAGGATTGAGCTCTTTAATTAATCATTATAATTAAAGTAAATAAATAGAATTTTGATTACTAGTATGTGCTAACTAAGAGTCATGGTTCAGATAGTTTTAACTTGAGAAATATGCACTTATATATCTTATAAATTGATGAATAGAGCAAGAAAAAGAAATAATCGTATTAGTTCAGTTTTAATATCATTGATAAATTTTTAAGATGTTAAATAAAAAGTATTTCGAAGAAAATTTATTTTAGCTGGGTCGGTCAATATATTATTTTATTCTTATATTTTTTAATATAAATATGATAAACTATATATATAAAGATTTTTTTATTTAATAATTATCAAATTTATTTAAAAAAATTAAGTTTATTATATTTATATTATATTAAAAATGTCCTAAAATAATTAATTAAAATGTAATTTTCAATGTCTAATATATTTTATTTCTTTATTTGTTTGATAGATTGCAGTTTTAGCAAATTATCATAATGTTCCATTTTATGTTGCTGCTCCGTGGACTTCTATTGATATGAAACTTCAATCTGGGGATGATATTGTTATAGAAGAGCGCCCAAAAAAAGAAATGACTCACTATGGTGAGAAACAAATTTCTGCTCCAGGTATTATTTATTTATTTTTTTCTTTTATTATTTTATTGAAAATTTAAAAACAGTTTTATTTATATAAATAATTTAGTTATATATATAAAAATAATAAAATAAAATTTTATTTTTTTATTTAAGGAATTAATTGCTGGAATCCTGCTTTTGATATAACACCTGCCTCTCTTATAACTGCAATTATTACGGAAAAAGGTTGTTTCAAACCATCTGAATTGTTAAAAATTTCAAATAAATGAATATAAATTTTCAAATATCTGTTGAACATCACTGATTTAATTAAATTAAAAATTTTTATTATGATGAATTTTATTTTTGATATTTATAAATATTAAAATTTTATTATTGTCATCAATTTTTTGAATAAATAATACCTATTTAAATTTATTTTTTTTTTTTTAAATCTGGTGACTATCAGATAAATTGGTAAACTCCTTCTAGGTTAAGGTAAGAAGAGCAAATATCCGCTTGATACATCTAACAATGGCTTGTAAGGCCTAAATAATTAAAAGAAAACTATTGTTCCAGAAAATCGAAAGTGGAATTAAATGGAATGGGATGAATCCTTAATATCTATTTAATTTTGCTCGAAGGGCTAAAAAGAGGGATTAATAAAAATACGATAGATACCTCTTCACTTCTATCGTTCCTTGAAAATTGGGTAGACTGTATTAAAATGTCTTTTTAAGATATTAAAGATTCGGGATGGATAAAAGATCGCTAAATAAAAACTAATCAAATTTTAACGATATTTTAATAACAAATTGATTTAAATTTAAAACGATTAATTATATTTAGAAGAATCTAAATATATATAACAACTTAAATCTAAAATTATTTATAATTCAAAAGGGAGGATATAAGTCGACTTATCTGTTTTTGACCACGGGGATTGGGAAAGGGTATTCGCCGTCTCGCGTGTCTTGGATGATCGCCCTGATGCAGATGGATTGCCAATTGATCCAGATATCAAATTGCACCGCGTTCAAATTGTAAATTTGAACGGGCCAAATGTGAGTGAAACTGGACGAGCCTAAATAATGTTAGTTTAGAAAAGGACTGTCACAGATTTACTTATCTTACAGAAGGCTTTTGAAAATCAAAAACAATAAAATCTACCATTAATTTTAAAAAAATAAGTTGACCTGTGACCAGGTCCGAACCGACCGAAGGTTTGAAGTAAATTAATTTCTAGCTACAGAAACAATTTCAAATAATTTAAATGAATCTATTAATGCAATAAAAACAGTTATGGATATAACATAAATATTTTTAATTTTATTTTATTTATAATATATATGTAAGACCAGGCTGTGACGTCATTAATGGCTGGATGACGTCATATAATTTTAAATTAAAAAAAAACCAATAAAGATGAATTTTTTTGAGGATAATTCGTCGTGATATGTAAAAAATCTCCTCATGTGAAATTTGGTGTGAAAATAACACTTCCCTTCCTATCGTCGATCGCTAATACTACCACTTCCGGTTTCCGGATTTGCACCAAAAGTTGATCAATTCATCATATTGATTCATTAAGTAAATATACCAAATTTTATCAAACTCCGTTGAGCCGTTCAAGCTCTACACATCTATACGGACGGACGGACGGACAGACATCATGCTAAAAATACTTTTTCTGATAAGAAAATGCATGATTCGTGGATATATGTAAAAATCTCCACATGTGAAATTTGGTGTGAAAACAATACCTCCCTTACTATCGTCGGTCGGTAAAAATTAAGGCGTCACAGGGAGAGAGGTTAGCGTAGCGTGGTCCCGGATTCAGGTGCCGGGCCTGGCAAGGGAATTTCTCTAGCTGGGGTCTATAGGATGGAGCCAACCCAGCCTCCGGGATCAAAATTAGGAAAGCTGCTTGATAGCGCCTCCGATCAAGAAAATAAAGGTAAAGGTTGATAGGACCCTTTTTACGGATTATAGGACACCTGATTAATATAACCGACTTGATAGGCAATGTACAAAAATGTACAAAAATCAGAGGTATATAAAACTAAAATTAATTCAATATTTAAACTATTTTTTTATTTTTAATAATTTTAATAATATTAAATGTCAAATAAAATTTTATTATTCAATTTTGCAATTAATAATAAGTAATTTTTAAGAGAATCCTTTTCCTACTTTTACAGATAATTGTTCCATATTATAGGAATTCAGAAAAAACACAATTTTAAATAAATATTTTTTACAGATAATTGATATGGAATATATAAATCAAAAAATTCAAAAACATATTTTTACAGAAAATCCATAAAACATGAAAAATCATTTAATATTTTATATTTGTGTTCGGATGGTGTAAATGATTTTTAAACAAAAAAATTTGGAGTGTTAATTTATAATTTAATGTAAATATAATATATGTGTTAATTAATCCAATTCAAATTTGCGAGATAGTCGAGTGGAGACACTCCAGATTTTTTTCATTTATAAATTAACTCAAATGTACCTAAATCATTTGTTTGATAAACTTAGATGATTAAAAATGCGTTTGATTAATTATTCTTGGTTTATCAATGATTAATGGATTTCTTGTGATCTTTATAAATAGTATCTTAATGGAAATGGAAATGATTATTTATTTATTTATTTATTTGTAATTTTCTTTCTCGTTAAGAACAATTCGTATGTGTTTCTCTCGTTTCAAAATTTATTTTGAAGAAATTTTTAATCCATTAATATTAAATATTAACAAGAACATTATTCGTTTATTTTATTTATGTAAATTACATAAAAGATGGTAGAATTTCCAGTTAAGTTAAAAATTATTTATTTGGATATAAAACTAACATTGCAGAAGTAGCAATCGAAACGTTGTGTATATGTTTGTATTTTTTGAATAAATTTACAATAACAAATATCAATATGTGGTTTAATTTACGAAATTCCGTTATAAAACTAACATTTTTGAAAAAAGCATATTTGATTGCTGTAATGTTAGTTTTATTAATCAATAAATGATTTTGCGATCAGGATCTTAAATACTTTCGATTTTTTTCAATATGATTCTACAAATAAACTAAATTAACTTAAATTTACTTTATCTTTTTATTTGTAAATTTTATTACACTATTACCATATTCTCGCATAAGGATTATTATATTATTTAAATTTTTATTTTAATTATAATATTCAAATATCCTTTTATTTATTTAATTTATTCTAAAAGTTCTCATTTTAATTAATTTGATCAAATATTTAGATCATATTTATTAAATTATTTTTTATATGTCCTATCTTATTATACTAGCAACTATCAAAACTTGTATTTATACGAGTTTTGTTCAAAGGAAAGGTTAATTTTGAATTATTTCAAAAAGTATTTATTTTTTCATCAATATCAATCAATTTGTCCCCTACAAAGTAATTCTCTTCATTAATCTTCTCATTAATTTCTAAAAAAATATAACACTTAAAATAAAATGTGTTTTTTCATATAAAATTAATTTCTAAATATATCGACATATAAAAAATAATTCCTAATTAAATAATAAAATAATTTCAATTATAAAAAATTTACTTACATTTAATACCACGTTTGTTGGGTTTGTTTCGGATAGTATGGACACGGATGGTATGTGGGTGTCGAGTTTGATATTCAAATAATTGCAGGGAATTCGGAAGGCCTGTGGATGGGGGGGGGGGGTGATCTGCGGTCTTTTTTTGCGGTGCAATCTATTAAGATCGAATATACAGGAAAACGTGAGAGAATAGGAGTTGGATGGAGGTGTCTCATGATAGAGACAATTGATAGATCGATAAAACAAATAAATAACCCAATAAATAATTAACATTATTAAATGTTTATATTTTAAGTTTATCTATAGTTTTATCTAACCTTAAAAAAGTTAGTTAATGAATATTAGGAAATAATATATCTCACATAACTTATATAATGAAATATTATATTAATTTTGAGGTTAAATTTAAAAATAAATAAGAAAAATAAAAAGAAAATGAAGGTTATAATCAGTGGTGTATTGGGAGGGGAACGCGGGGGAACGACGTTCCCTTACCTTTTTTCAGAACCTGAACGTGTCCAGTACTTTTTCATATCCCGACAACTCCCACTTAAATCTGCTGTTAGAATTTCTTTTTTTGTGTTCGTTAATATTTTGAATAGTAAGAATAAGAAAAAATAAAGACTTATATGGAAAAAAATAGTTTACTGAAAATAGGACTTATTTTGCTCCCACTATGCGTTCCCTTGCTTCTTATTTTACCAATACATCACTGATTATAATATATACTGATTGAAATAAAATAAATGAAAAGTTATTTTATAGAGATTGTCAACAAAATCCTGTGCATCATCACTACTCTCTATATGGGATAAAATCTGATGGAGGCCTGTTCAGCTAGTCTCTTATAAAATAATTTAAAGAAATTTGTGGTGTGCGTGAACCCTCTATAATTATTTCTTTACATTATAGATCATATACATACTCTTATTTTATCTCTTATAACATCATTTGTATTTAACGTTTTAAGGAATAATTGAAATATGTATATCAATCAATGAATTTCCTATCTAAATAGTACATTATATATTACATAATTACATAGGTATAATTTTATAAATATTAATGGTGTTTCTTTTTCATTTATCAAATTATATCAATATTTGACCTAAATTTATCTCATTTTCAAAATATTTTACATAAACTTTTTTATTTTATTTGTTAGATTGTGATTTTTCATTTTACTTAAAGAAAAATATTTGAAAAAATTAGAATTTTGATTTTTTTAAATGTTTTCATTGATTGATGTATTTTTTTATATAAAATCTTATATTCAATTAAATTGTTTATTTTGAAATAATTAGAAAATCCATTTATCTCTTAATTTATTAAAAATATTGTATTTATAAATAATTAAAAATAATTTTATTTAAAAAATAACATTTTTATATTATGAGAAATATATCATAGAAAATATTTATATAATAACATAAAAAATACCAAATTTTAAATTTTTCATAGCACAAATTCTTATATATTATTATTATTATTCACAAAAAGGGCTATATATATTTATATATATATATATTAATTATCAAAATAATATTGAAATTATATTATAATTGAATAATATTGCATTGATACATAATTAGTGATAATAAATTAAAAAACCCGGCATACTTTCTAAAATGTTGTTAATCCAATAGGATCAGTGATAACAATAAGCGAACCAATAGTGATGTTTGTATCTTTCGGCAACTCTTATTGGTCAGAAATGAAAGAATCTGTTCTAGAGACGACGCAAACAGCAAATTTGCATTCCATTTCCGCTTTAAGAACTTACATATTATAATCAATAACTTTCATATTGCAATATTTATTTTTAAATTTAACTTATTATAGTAAGTAGTTTTAAATTTATAAAGTAATGATACTAAAGTGTTTTTTTTAATATTTTTTAGTCATTCTTCTGAACTTTCTCAGCTAAATTAATTTTAACTTCCATTTTTAGTTTATTGATTAGCCTCGCCCAATTCTTTAATTTCTTTAATATATTTATTGTTTTTATTTTATATTTACAGTTTTTAACATAAAATGTCACGATATAGAGAATGGGATTTATCCTGCAAAGTATATGTTGGAAATTTAGGCAGTAGTGCTTCTAAACATGAAATAGAATCTGCATTTAGTAAATATGGCCCCTTACGAAATGTTTGGATAGCTCGCAATCCACCAGGATTTGCTTTTGTGGAATTTGAAGACCCTCGAGATGCTGAAGATGCAGTCCGAGGTCTTGATGGAACGTAAGTTATATTAATATGAATAGAATAATTCATCATTTATATATATATATATATATATATATATTATGTTTATTTTTATTTACTATTTAAAATTATTCAATAAACATTATACAAGCATTTTTTAAAATTTTATTTTTATTTTAAAAATAATTAATTATTAATATTCTCATATTTATTTATTATTTTTTATTAATTCATTTAAAATTATTTTTAAACTTAAAATAATATTTTTATATAATAGTAAAAAAATGACATTCACTAATGTAACTTATCTGTCTTACTAACTATAAATATTGTTAAAAATAAATAGCCTGATTAAGAATCGTATATTGAAATATTTTAATGAAATTCTCCTGATATAAATGTTTGTGGATTTTAAAATTATGTAATAGTCTTAAAAAATTTTTACATTTTACAATTCATTATTAAATAAATCTCTTTTTCAATTTATTAAATATTATTCTTAAATGTTACAAAAAAAAAATGTTTATAAATTATTTTTTAGGAAGATGTGTGGAACAAGAGTAAGAGTGGAAATGTCATCTGGACGAAGCCGTCGTGGAGGTGTAGGAGGTCGTAGAAGTAATATTCCAGCTCGCTATTCAAGGTAGGTTATTATAGCGTATTTAAAAGAATGATCAAATATTTTATAACTTTTTGATTTAAAACATATATATTATATATTTGTGTATATTTTTCTTCGATGAAAATGTACATTTATATATATATTCTCTCTTTATATATATATACATCTATATATATATATATATATATTAATTAATTGTTAATTTAATCATTAAAATAATTATCCATTTATACAGTGATGCAGTTAACAAAAAAAAAAAAAAAAAAATTAATATCCCATTATAGTTCACACTGACCATTTTGGGTGAGTTCTATTGCGAAAATTGCTAAACTGCAGAAATAAGTCCGGGCATGAGGTGGTGGCGGTTGTTTGATGATGTCCCCAATTTACAGGGCTCACTCCTCGCTTGGTATCGACCTGCCACCTCTGGCTCCAGACTTCATGTATTTGCTACCAACATGACCGGCACCACCCAACATCTTCCCAATCTGAAAACTTGGTTCAACTCGTCGCAACTACATCTAGGGTCAAAAATTAGCGCCCAGCGGTTTTTAAAAGAGCCAACCTTCCATCATGACCACCACACCACAATCCTGGCTGACGCCCGGTCAATACGGCCCAACCCTACGACATTCCACCATCACGCAACATTCAATTGTTCGCGGCTTCTCATCAGACTCTACTGCCATTCTCTTCTGTCTTCATGTCAACGCACTCGCCCAACCAACTGAAGTCTGGTATTCTAATTATAAATTCAATAATATCCGTATTTGACGCTAGTCTAGGATTTTTTTAATGACAAATTTACCGAGACATATTTTGGAATTTAGGCAATTATCAATCTACACAAACCTATCCTCTCATCCTTACATATTAACTTTCATGTCTATATTTATATTGACCGGCCGAACAAGTCAAATCATACCATATATTATATTAATATCTATATATACATATATATCTATATATCTATATATGTATATATAGATATAGATATATATACATATATATGTATATATATATTTAAAATATGGATGTTGTATTTATTGAATTTGTGCCCCCATTACTTTAAGATTATGATCGCCAAATCTTCTAGATGAGTTGACACTCCTTTAGTTATATTTTATATCTATATCTATCTATCTTTCTATCTACCTATATATATATATATATCTATCTTTATATTTATATAGAGATAGATATATATATATTATTGAATTATATTTTCCCCATCTTTTGATTTATGTATATTTAATGGAAGTGTTGATTGAAAACATTCAGGCTTGATGGTTTCGCACATGGTAAGAAGGACAAAATTGCAGAATTGAACAGTTTTAACTCTGACCTTTGACTGATATTGTTATAGGTCACGTTCGCCCAGGCGCCGATCTCATAGCCGCTCTCGCTCAAGGACTCGCTCCCCTAGAAGGTCACGATCTGACTCCCGTGACAGACGGTACGACGCCTCCCCTTAGCTACAAGATGGCTATCTTCTTCATAAAAAATAATTCCATTTCATTTATAAAAAAAATTTTACCCTCATTATATTTTGATGATTTTTCATCTCATTTTCTCATTCTATACTTTACAGGTGAATAACCCCCAAAACAACTAAAATAAATATCTATCTAGAAAATATTAAATACTATTAAAATATAATTTTTTTTTAATATAATTAAAATATTTCACTAATGTGATTTATAAGTTTATAAAATGATGAATAATCATAGTCAATTTATTTAATATAAAAACATAACACGAACTTTATAGCTGCAAGCTGTGTTTTTTCTTTTGTATCTTAATAATGTATACATGTATTAAATAATTCTAAAAATATTTAATTTTTTTATTATAATATTTTCATGATTATATATATATATATCATGATTTTAAATTAAATAAATTACTTTTGGTTTGGATTTTTAACTATTTTTTTTCTACCTTTTGATTTCTTAATTTCCTGAATATTGAATATTTATTCATACACCCCTAAACTTTCATTCTTCTTTTTTTTTAATTTTGTTTTCTAACATTCTACCTATTTATTATGTTATTATATTATGATATATTATATATATTTATATATGATATATCTACCCATCTTATTCTCTAAATTTTCTCTTGACCCCCGAAACCTAAATGCCTTTTTTTTAAACGGCCCATACATGGTGCAACTTTTAACAATCGTCGCCCTACAAGTTGAAGCAGGTTGTGCATTATAAGTTTTAATTTTTTAAAATAAGAATCATAACTTTCTTTGTAAACAGTACAACATGCCAGACACCATGAAACCTTATCAACCCAAACAAGATTAACATGTTGCACCGTGTATTACACCTCTATTAATCATGATTTTTCTTTAATTGGTATATAAAGAAAAAAATGATTTTATATATGTATATTATCAAATAATTAATACTTATTTTATTTTTCTTAATTAAATAATTATTTCTATCATTTTGCACTTCTCTCTTTGTTAAAAAGATCTAATAGGGTATAAACAAATTAATAATAATTTCAAAGCATAGATCAATTAAAATATGAATAGAAAACTACGAAATAGATAAATTTTACTAGAACAGAAATACTAACGCTAGACTGCAGAAATTAATTCAGAGAAACGGATGTTACATCAGGTAGAAATGATATAATGGGAAAATTTAAAAAAATAAATCACGGGGAATCAATGGGATACCTGGAGAACTAATTATATATAGTGAAAAATCTAGTGGAGTGTAAGCACAAGTTAGTTCTTTCAAACTGGCGTAAGGAAAAGGTCTCATTAGAATGTCAAGAAGCAGTTATTATCCCCCTTTTTAAAAAAGGAAATAAAACGGATTGCAATAATTGCAGGGAAATCTCTTTTGATATCATCTTATAAAATACTCTTGAATATTATTTTATTAAAATTACGATCATAGGCAGAGAAAATAATGGGAAAATATCACATGTGGATTTAGGACAAATCGATTAACATTAGATCAAATATTCTCGTTAAGACAAAGACAGATATTAGGAAAAAACGCGAATTCAATATTTCTGTGAGACCAGTTGGAAGTCCAAGGACGTTGGGCAGACAATGTAAGACGGAATGTAAAAGAGATGTGAGGACAGGATATAGCCATTTGGAGAAATGGTTGCTACGGCCAAGAATTTTAAGAGTTCCGTAAAGCCTCAAAGATAGATAGTTATGAGGACGTCATGATTGACATTATGTACTTTGGGCTTTGGATATCTATAAATCTACTATAAATCTCTATTTATATATGCACTTTGAAATTTTAACTGGATTAAGAACCAATCTATGGGTAAACTCAAATACCATTGGAGAGTGAATTGAGTAATATAATCTAACTATTTTTATAAGAAAATAAAAAAAAAAACTTGTTTAGAGTATTTATAAATATATACAATTTTGTTTTTTGCCAAGAACGCTGAAATGGGCTCAAATGGCAAATAGAACAGGTAGAGGTATCTCCATATTTTCAAACAGAATAATTTATTATGGATTTTTTATAAATAAATAAGTAAATTTAAAAAGTGACTAATATGGATATTTTTTTCAATAAACAGTATAAAGCAATTTTCATTGTAATAATGTAAGGATACTATTTAATTTAATTATTTTTAATAAAATTAGAAAGATATTTGGTTTATGATTAAAAGCCACAAGTAGTTAAAATTTAAAATCAAAATTATTAATTATATTATTAAATAAAGTGAATATTTTTAAATTTATATGAATGGTCACGTGACCCTTGACTATTTCGCGCGAGACCGGTACATGAGAAGGCATGACAACTGGCCGAATACAAATTTAAATTAATTATTTCATTATTTTGTTTTTATTTATTTATCTTTGATTCCATTAAATATATATATATTTATGTTAATTATTATTTAAAGATTTACCATTTTTTCATCTCTTAAACATACTAATGACATAAGCTATTATAATTTATATAAAGAAGCGATAATAAATTTTCATCATGTCTGAAGGTTAGTTTATATATTTTATATATATTTTTAAGAACTTTTTTAAATTTATTATTAATTTTTAGCAGTGGGACAATTTGATGATATGTGGACTCCATTTAAAGAATTACAAAGTTTTGTTGAAGGTGTTTTAGCCAATTCTCATTCAGATTCAATAACTCAGCTTGAAAATGTTTTAAAAAATCACAAACAAAACTTTATTACCTTGTTAAAAAATCCGGTAATTTATAAATTTTAGATATTAATAATAAATAATCCCTAATAAACTGTGTTTTTAATTTTAAGCCAAAAAATTCAAAAAACAGAGAAGAACTTAAAAAGGGTATTTCTGAGGGAATTTCTATTCCTGGGATTGGACATCAGACTTTATCAAAAGATCTTGTTGAGGAAACTCTCATTATATCTGATATGTATGATTTAAATGAAAATGCTTCATTAGATCTTCTATGTACTGGTATATATCAACAAATGTCATTAATTAAAACTGAATCTTAAATCTAATTAAATTTACTTTTTTTTAAAGCACAACAACAAATGCCATATCATCCTGGACTTACTAGAGGGATTGTAGCTGTTCTTCTTTATTATGATGGACGAAAAGCACTTGTTTCAACACTAAGAACTTTAGTTCAAGCTCGAAAAGGCATCTCCTGGTCTGTAGAAATAGATGAACAGATGTGTCATTTTATTACTAGTTATACAGATCAACTTTTGGAATATGGACTTATACCGAAAATATTAGGTGATTACATATTTATTTTTTAAACTAATTTATTTTCAAAAATAATAAATACCTTTTTGTTTGTTTTAGAACTTCTTGAAAAACTTGATTTAAGTAAAGAATTGGATCTCCTTCGACAAAATCGAGCTCTTGGTGGGCCAAGACATCAAAGACAAGTTTTAGATTTATTTCAGTCAATTCGTCAATGCTTGGCAGATATTGTATTTTTATGGTCAGCTCAAAGTCCATTACCTAAAGATGAAACACTTTCTCTTTTATCTCATTTGAGACGTCTTGAGCCCAGTCATGACCATGCTGGCGTAATAGATCCTGTTACCTTGGCACTTCAAATGGCTCTTTTATATTCTTTTGATATCTCTTATCTAAATAGAACTGATGATATTGAAGGTAATTAAATCTTAAATTTATTCAAATTCTGCAAAAAAAAATAATTGAATCTTATTTAATAATGTGTTGTTAAAATTTTGAATTGAACATTTAAATATAACATTAACATAAAATACCAACAATATTTAAATATTATTTCTAGTGAAGTGTTTAAACTTATCCATATTGTTAATATAATTATTTTAATATAAATTTAAATTGTATTTATTTTTAGGAGCAAGTCAAATGTTACCACTTCTCTCAGATCCTGAACTTTCTAAATCATTGCTTCGAGAATTTTCAACTCCAGCACCATGGGCTAGTATTGGTCTTCAATCTTTATCTCAATTTGCTTGGGGTTTAACTCTTGCTTCAATGCGAATGAGCCCACAAGGGATTCAACCTATATGTAATCAATATTTTCAATGCTATACTATTATTCAATATATACCATATTTGTGCACATTTTTTAGATTAAATAATGTAAAAATTATTTATTATTTGAACTCATCCAATTTCAGCAATCCTTGATGAAGACGATTCTCTTATTGATACGGCCATTGAATTAAAACTTTTTGAATTTTTACAACATTCATTTTTTGCTAGTCCTAATATTTTCAAGGAGGTAATTTAATTCTCTATTTTTTTTATTTTACTCATATTATTTTAAAATAAAATTGTTTACTTTTAGGAATTTTATTTAAAACGTTTACATCAACTTATATCAGATTTTCTTATTTTAATGCCAATTAAAATTAAAGAATTAAGACAAAGAGCAGATGAAACATCTCGAACTATACAAATGTATGCCCAAGTAAGTTGAATTTTATAATTTATATTTTTTAAAAATGTTTTTTATTGCTTTAATTATTTAATATTCGTTATTTTGGAAACAAAAAGATTTTGATTAATTTTTAAAATAATTATTTTTAAAAGGAAGGCCTGGAACCACCTGCGGGGCTCACTCATCATTTTGAACAACTTTTATTAGCCTTGTCAACTCTTTATAGTCGAGATCCCTTAGGATTAGAGCTTGCTTTGGATTTCTGGAGTGCTGAAGAGATATCTTCATTAACTCAATCCATTCCAGTACCTCGACGAAGACCCAATCCAAGACATGTAGCTATGTACAAATTCGTAAGAATCGCAGGTGATCTTTTGCCCCCTGCATTATTTGTACCATATTTAAAAATGCTGACAAGTCTGGCCTCGTCTCCTCGAGCCGCTCCACATGCATTTGCCCTTTTAAAAGGAAATGCACTTGCGGGTGGTGCCAATATGACATGGGATCATTTTTTTACTTCTTTAAATAGGTAAATAGTATAGAAAAACTTTTCATCTATTTATTCATATTTTTAGATTTATCTCTAATTATTTATCAACACTTTGCTTTTAAACTTTAAAAAAAGGAATTTTATTTTATTTATTTAATTTGTTTATAACTTTACTTTTATTAAAATGAATTAATTCATTGTCTTGTTTTAAATATACAAATCCAAATTATTTGATGGTTTATTTAAAAGTAAATCGAAAGAGAATTACCCTTATCTATCTATATCCAAAAACTAGTTACTATGGTTACCAAATATATAAATAAATAATAATTAGGATTAAAAAAATGATGAACCCAGAAGATAAAGATTTTGTCTTTTCTTATCATAATGCAAGCCATGATATTTTCGGAAATAGCTCTTTCAAAAGTGATTATTTAACTCAAACAAAAAACGATTATATATATCGTAAAATTCATGAACGAAAAACTGGACATCGAAAAGAATTATTAACTCAATTTTATCGAAAAGAAATTCTTAAAGAAATTGAAGATGAAAATAACCAAATAAATACTTTGGATGATGATGCCTCGCCAAAAACTGTTTACCAAGAATGTTTTGATAAGGCTGATTTTAAACCTAGTTTGACTACTATATCTGAAAGAAAAGAGCTTCATTTAAAGTATCCATTATATACCGATCAGGGTTTTACAATCAATCATTTAATTTTACAACCTGGTGATAAACATCGAAATATATTACATCCTTTTCGTAGAAATTATTTTTTTAGTAAACCCTTAAGTGATCAACTTGATGAACCATGGGGTGGTTTTTAATTTTGGAAATTATATATAAACTTAAATTGAATAAAATTTTTAATTTTGATCTATTCTATTATTTAAAAAGAACTTGAATTATTCTTTTCTAAAATTAAATATAAATAAGAATTTGAGGAAATTAGCTAATTTTATTTAGACTTCTTTAAACATTATTTTAAATTCTCTCATTTATTGTTACACAATTTTTTAAATTTGAAACCAATTGACAAAATAAAATGTAAGTTTATTTTATAATTATTTTGAATCTTTTCATTTCAATTTTACATTTTAAGAAATTTTAATAAAATCCTTTTTCACTATCTGTAAATTATTTTAACAGATTCTTGTTTGTTTCTAGATTTCCTATTTTATTATATTTTTTTTGTTAAGATTATTTCTTGGAAAATTAATTTGTTCATATCTTTTTTTAGATATTATTCTAATCTTCGCCAAGAAGCACCACCAAATGCAGATACAGTTTATCGCCAAAGAAGTCATCCTCGAGGAATTACTCCTCAAGAAATGATGGGATTGCGAGCAGTGTTATCAATTATGCGTGCTATATCTGATAATGATAAAGTTGCAAGATTAGCTCTTGCTAAAAACCCATCATGGACAGCCATTCCTGTTTTATTAGGGCTCGTAAGCTGCGCTGTACCAATCCCATTAAAAGCTGAACTAATCCTTACATTAGCTTCATTAGCCAAAGCCCCAGATACAGCTGCAGCTCTATGGCATCAATTAGAATCTTCTCAAATTCTTGCAACTGTACCAAGTGCAAGTTCCTACCAACCTCGAGGAGTTCAGGTATTGAATTAAAAACAACATCAATTTGAACAAAAATGATTTTAATTTAATTTGTAGACTGAACTTGAAGAAATTGAAGCTAGAAATGAAGAATTTCCATTAACTAGATCTCTTCTTCGTCTTCTTGATATTCTTACTGAAGCTCCAGTCCCAAAACTTTTAGGAGCTGGAGCACGAGATCCTGGATTTGAACCTTATTTAAGATTTATAGTTGATTCTGTTTTACTTCGTTTTAATTCGAGAAGTTATAAAAATCCAGAAGAGAAGGTCTGATTTATTATTTTTAAATATATAAATAATTACTTATAAAATTATTGTTTTTCAGTGGGAAATTGCAGAATGTTGTTTAGCTCTTCTTGTTAAATTCCTTGAAAAATATGAGCCATCTTCTGAAGATTTCACAAGTTGTAGTGTAGAAATTCAAGGAGGAGGTTCAGCTAGATTAAGTCCTCCTCCAGGATTTCATTTAATGGTTAATCTTAATGCTAAATCAGATCTTCTAAGACTAGTAAGTACCTTAAATTATAAAATATTTGATTATAATATATTTTAATCTTGTTTTTAAATTTTAGATCTTGTGGATTTTGGATGAATCTTGTCGATTATTGGATGCTTATATTCCATTTCCGGGTAAAGAAAATTTGGAAACAACATCTTTATATTGTTTAGGGATTTTAGAAAGAGCTCTAAGACTTCAAGAACGGTTTCACAAATTATTAACCTCTTCAGGAAGTTCATTACTTCTTACCCATCTTTCGAAATTGCTTCTTGGAGTTAATCCAAGATCTGGGAGACCGGATCATTTGCTTCATGTTGCAAAGCATGTGTCATATGGAGCGTGGTTACCTCAACATGCTTTAACTGCTGTTCGTGTTCTTACCTTTGTAACTCGGGGAACACAAGCCCAAGCCCAATTATTAGCTGAAATGACAGCATCAAAAACAACAAGTGATGAAGTCCGAAGGGCATTTGTTGATTGTCTTGAATCTGATGAAGGATTTGAAGATCTTCAAGAGTCTGTATTACTTTTATTACATCGAAGTTTACCCCAGCCTACTCCAAATTTGGCTCATTTTCTCTTAGGATTTGATATCAATCGAGATCTCAGAGCTACTCTATTTCAACAACCTGGTAATTTTAATCTAACATTTATTAATAAAGATTTAGAAAAACTTTTTAGAATATTTAAAATTATTGTAACACTTGTTTTAATAATAATTTTGAAAAATATTTTTTTAGGTATTTTAGGATTTCCGAGAACTTGTATTCATTCTATTATCTCAATTTTGGATACTGCTTTAGCAGTCCGGCTAAATAAGCATACAAGATGTGCTTCATCATCGGTAATAATTAGTGGCTATGCTCTTCTATATAATCTTGCTTATGAACCCTCAACTTCTGCACCTACTTTACGATTTTTACGTTCTTGTGGTGATTTTTTATGTCGCCATGTTGGAGCATTACCATTTTCTTTCAACGATAAAAGTAAATTTGTTATACTTATCTTTTAAAAAAAAAATTCTTTCATTTTATTACATCATAGAATTACATTTTTAATCTATTATTTTTTTTTAATATAGCTTCAGAATATAATCAAATGGCTTGGCTTTTAAAAACAGTAGCAATTGAATTAAAAACTTCAGCTGCCGATAAAAGGTTTTCGCATCTTACTCACCTTATGCGATTACTTTTCAAAGAGAAAATCTCAGAAGATTATCCAGAAAGTTCAGGACTTGGATATAGAGATCTTATAACTGATGGTATTTATACTAGAAACATTTATTTTTACCCAGAATAATTTAATGAGTTTCAACATTCAACTATTCTTTTTTTCTTGAATAATTTTTTTTTGAAGCTATTTCTCATGATGATAGTAGCAATGAACGAATGCTGCAGAGTCTTCTTAATGTAATAGATTTATGCCATGATTTGCCACCTCCTGGTAATTGGCCTTATTTGCCAAAAGGTTTGGCAGATAAAGCTTTAACAGAATGTGAAAAAGTTGCTCCTGTTGGAGAACCAAGACTTATTGATGTGAATCGTCTTCATAAATACTTAATAACCGAATTAGCTACTCGTCAACCTGTTTCTACTGATATTCAGGTATTTGAAATATAATGAAATTAGTTTGCTATTTAAAATTAAATTATTTTTTTATTTAATTTAGGAATTATGTAAATATGGTTTACGTCTTAATGAGCATCGAATTCTTATGGCTGCATCAGTTCGATGCTTTCAAGCATGGAATCACGTGACTGAAATTCTTCTTCTTGTTGCACCACCTGAATTATTTTCTCCAAAAATAATTCAAAAGTTTTTAATTGATTGTTTACATTTAATATTTATAAAAGTAATTATATCATTATTTATATTCATTTATTTAAATGCAATAGGCAATTTCTCTTAAATAAAATTTTAAACTTTTAGATTACTCATAAACAGTTACTTCCTGAAGTTGCAAATTTAACGTCAAGTGTTATTTTAGTAATGTTAGTGAACCTACGTAAATGTTTAAAGACACAACAAAGAGAAGTTGGAACAGATACAATAGCGGAAAGTAAAATAAGCATGTTTACATTAGTCCTTTCATCTTTAATTGAATGGATGTTAAGCTCAGGTATTAAATTTGTACCTTTAATATTTTAATATATTTATGTTTAATTAAATATAGATCAAATGTAATAAATGTCTTTTTAATCTTTTTTATTAGGAGTTAGTTCTCAGAGGCTTCGTGTAAACCAATATGGAGCGCTTTTACATCTTTTAACTGTTACTTGTAGAGATAATGCTCCCAAAGCTTTATACCAAGGAAGTATTGAGATTGTTTCAACCTTTGGAGAAAATCTTATTGATTGTGTTAGTCGGGACTGTATTGGTGGACATGATGTTGCGAAGGTTTGTTGTTATTATTATTTTTAAAAAAATGATGATAGTAAAAATTACACTATTAGTTGCAAAAAAATTCAAAACGTCTTTTTAACTATTAAATAAAATTTCTTTTTAATTTTTTGACGTATTTTAATTGAATTTCAGATGCTTGCATTATCGTGTTTGGACGTTCTGGTTGAATTAGATCCTCACGCAAATTATATATCTTATCTTTCATCCCGAGGATATTTAAAACATGTAGCTGATTCGCTTCTTGATTCTGATTCAAAATTATTAGCAATACTTGAACCTGGAGTCGTTTCTCTTCGAGCTCTTTATGTATATGAATCGAAAATGGCATTATTGTGCCGAATAGCTTCCACACGTTTAGGTGCAGAACTTCTTTTACAACAAGGTGTATTTACTAATTTAGGCAATATGCTAGTATTTGATAAACATCCAGACGTTCATTACAAGTAAGTTGCAAATTTATCTAGTCATTCTTAAAAATTTTCTTTATTAAATTTTGTTTTCTTTTATTTAGAAATCCTCTCATGGATTCTGATTTTGTTCCTCCACCATCTTCTCGATTTACACAAATGCTTTTACCTGCTTTAAATATTTGTGATGCTGTATTAACAACTCTTGGAAATGAAAATCTTTCCTGTTGTGCACAAGTTTTGGACTTTTTATTAGCTCATAATACAACTGTTACACAAGTACTTCGGACTGGGCATTTACCAGGAATTAATTATACTTCAATGCGAGAATTAGCTCGTCTTACTGGTGTCATTGCTCGAGCTTCTTATCATGGTTGGAATTTTATTTTAAATATTGTTATAACTCACAAATTAATTTATATACATATATTAAATATTATTATTAATTAATTGTATAGTAATATTAACTTTTCATTTCAGAAAAACGTTTAACTTCTGGACAAAGTCATTTGGGACGTATTCGTTCTCAAATGCTTTCTTTATTATCACGATTTCTTGTAAATGAAAGTACTTTACGTGAGTTGCAACAACCTAGTATGGAGAGACCCTCTGATATTGATGGACAAGAATTAGTATTGTTATTTTTACAAATTGCTTGCAATTTATCCTTATTTGCAAGATATCAACAATCTTCCAATGATGTTGACCAAAAAATTAGAGAAGTAATTTTCAGACCTCTTCTTTCAGAACCTTCTTCAGAAAATCATTTTAATGGTAATTTTTACAAATATATAACATAAAGTAGTAAAAAATGTATATAAATTGTCTTCATTTACTTTTTCATTTTAGACCAAGTTATAAGTGAGGTAACTGTTCCAACATTAGGAGTTGTTGTAAGGCAACTCGTTTTAAGTGTATCATATTACCATAAAGAAAAAGTTTCATTAGATTTTTTAACCCGAAAATTAAATTTAGTAAATACAATGAGTACCACTGAACTTAATGAGGTATTTATCAATATTTTTTTAAAATTATAATTACTCTTTTTATCTCTCTCTCTCTCTCTCTATATATATATATATATATAGGGTAAAGGCGCCGGTATATGACACTCTTAACTTTTTGTCATTTTGAACTTCAATCTCTGACGGAACGCTCATTCAAAACTATTTGTTCTGCTACAAAAATAGTCTTAGGTTCAAGGAATAAGGGTCAAATATATTATAAGGCTTTTAATACACAAAAAAAAAATATTAACAAAAAAATAAAAAAAATGAGCAATTACCCAGTTATTGACAGTTTTGTCCAGTGATTGACAATGCATCTCCTAATGATCAAACCTTATGAATATTGATAAACACTGCTTATAAACTTTCTAGCTTTTTATTTTTATTTTCTTATTCTTAAAAATTTCAACAATCTTGATGGTTAGTTGGCCATTACATTTGGCAGATGTCTCGTGCTTGATTTTAAGGCACATATATGCCAAAAGTATAATAGAGCCTTATATTGGAGGGATTTTTAACCAATAGTCATACACTGTCATACTTGTGTATCTTTGTCCTATATATATATATATATATGTTTAAATATTTAATATATATTTAAATTTATAGGTATTAGATATTACAACGGATCAAATGCCAGTATTAGCTGGTAGAGCTTTGGCTACTCAAAAATTACAAATGAAATTGAAATGTAAAACACGTCAACTTGAATATACCCATTTCTTAATTGAAAATTGTTTATATCTTATTTGGAGTCATCTAGATTATTATATGCTTAGAACAATACCAAAATCAAAATTTTCTGATTCAACGAAACCTGGTAAGTGACATCTCGAAAGTATATTTGAAGTTTCTAATAACAGAAAAAGGAGAAGTCATGTGATTTATTTTTTATCATATATTGTATTTAATATATAATTTTTATTTTATAGCCGTTTGGAATACAGTATCTGAAGAACGTTGGAATCTTTGTCAAGATGATATTGTACATGTCAAACAAGGATTAGTTTCTATATTTAATGATAGTTTCAGTCAAATGCTTGTTGATACAAAACAGGTAATTATATTTAACATAAATTATTCTATTTATTTTTATTTATTATTTTAATTGATGACATATATTTTATTAGGAACAATCTGCCTCTGAAAAAGGATTTGTCGAAGCATTTTTAAGAAGAATAAAACGTTTAATTCAATTTGTACCAGTTAAATAACATTCTTTAATACTGTCTTTATATCTTCCATTTTTTTACATTAATTAAAAATACAATTTTTTACTCTAAATCGATTTCATTTACAATTGCTTCATCCCAAGGTCCATAAATATTTTCTTTATATTTTTGCCACCTTAAAAATAATATAGGACATAAAAGTGTAAGAAAAATAACGACAGCAGCAAAATACAAAGTCATTTCAATTGAAATAGAGTATAATGAGGTAAAACCCAAAGTAGTTAATATAAATATTTTCATAAGATGCCATTCTAATTTTTCTAGAAAAATGGGCAACAAAACGAAACATTTTACAGCTATAGTTAATAATACAAAGGCATGAAAAGGGGTTGGTAAACGAGATGCTAAACAAATTGATCCAAATATAGCTGCATTAAATGAAAGAGAACTTGAATTTATAGCATTTGAATTGTTATAATCAAAAAATATCAAATGAATTCCCATCATAAATGTTGTAGTAGTGTAAATAGTATCTGTACTAATTGTTTCAGTTAATGTTTTCAATATTGGCGATAGTATATAACCAAATACTAAAAATATTATACTTGTGTTTATATCTTTTGATAATATTGACAAAGACGATGTTTTACTTAATATAATTCTTTGAAGTAAATATATATTAACAGAAATCAAACTACTTTGAACAAACAATATTTCTGGTTGAATCCAAAAATTATAGAGATAAATATATAAAACTACGAAATTTACCACCACAGACAATTGCTGTGTTATTAATCCCGCTCCCAAAAATGCTTCTCGAAAACATATTTCTTTTATATTAATATTTTTTCTTAGTTCTACAAGAAATGATGAATCCGTATAATTATCAGGGTATCCATTATTTTCATATAAATTTTTTCTCCATGGTTTTTTTCTTTTCGAGTTCATTTCCAAACCTTAAAAATAAACAAATGATTATATATTAATATTAAATTATTTGGATCAGATCATGGAAGGATTTAATATTTAACTTATAATATAAAAAAATGGGCAGATAAATATTCGTGAGCTTATTTGTCAACTTGAGTCGGAGCAAGAATAGGGTACTTGATAACGTCTTCACAATAAGCTGTGGACACGTACATTTATTTAATTAAATAAATAAATTATACAAATTGTAGTTTTTTAATAAAAATCCATTTAATAATAATATTTATATTCGAAAAAACAATCGTTATAAAAATTTGATAGCTTATAATGAAAAAAATAATAAGAAAAGAAGAAAGTATGAAATTTTAATAATAAAAATAAGTAAAATTGTTCATTAAGAATGTTTAATGTACAATTTGGAAAATTTGGAAATTAAAATTCCTGTTATTAATTAAGTAAAAAGCTAATAGTGATTGTGGTAATTTTATTGTTGGTGAATA
Organism: Labia minor; assembly: GCA_963082975.1. NCBI lineage: Eukaryota > Metazoa > Arthropoda > Insecta > Dermaptera > Spongiphoridae > Labia > Labia minor. The sequence goes on from OY720347.1 coordinate 68,947,665, forward strand.
GAACAAAAGAATCCTCAATTCATCAAAAACTATTATACTAACAATAAGTATAGACAAATTAAAGATGTTCATTTTCATCATTTAGTTATATTTTTCTATAGTAAAAGTGAAGAAATGATTATTAAATTTTATTTTAAAAATATTAATTTTCCGTCAAAAATCAATGTAATAGAAATAATAAATAAAACCAGAGAAAATTTTTTTTAACCTATATATATTTAAATAAATGTAAGAAAATATGCAGTTAAAGAATGCTTCATTTGTAATTTCGTTTTATTTATTTTTTATAAATAAATATTTTTCTTTTTCTAATTAGGTTTATACAAATATCCGCTCAATTTAAATATACTCAACATATATTCTTTCACCAAAATTTGAATTAACATTTTATTTTTAATAATATACAGTTTGTAAATGGCATATTTTATCAAATATTTTATTCTAATATATTAATAATTTTTATAAATCTTAAAAATGTAAAAAAGACACTAACCATAAATTCTTTTTTTATATTTACTCTAAACTCACTTGTCATTTGTAATCATATAATTTTATTATATTTATATATATAATTCTAAATTTGTATAATGTATGTACATTTACCATTTCTATTTTGAAAATTTGAAATTTATATAAAATATTTTACTTTTTAAGGAATTATATATATGTAAAATATGTATATATAAATGTATTTTTTGAATGTCATGAACAGTCATGAAATTTTATAGATGGAGCCTTTGAAGTTGAAGTAGTTGAGATATATAGTCTGTGGGGAATACTTATCCATTCTATATAAAGGGGCCAATCACTTAAAAAATTCCACATTTTCCCAATAGTCTGTGTCCCAAACGCTCTGTACAAGTGTACTTGTCAATTAATTATTTCAAAAAATGACTACCCGAGATCCAGCCGCCGATCAATTAATTAATTACCAGAAAAGACTAAAGGTTTGTTTATTTAATTTATCTATCAACTATATATATAAATATGATTAATAATTTTATATTTTTAAGACAATTACTATTATAAAAGTGTATAGTATGATCTTTAATTGTATTTATATTAAAAAAACTTTTAATAACACACACATAATGGGAAAATATAATATATTGCCTATTATAATCATGTAATATAAAATTTTATTTAATCATTTATTTATCTATCATAAAATATATATAAATTAATAATTTATTATAATATAGTCAATATCATTTGATATGAAATACATTTATATTTCAAAAATATTAAAAAAAAATCAATAAATAAAAGATTTTTTTTTATAAATGCACATCTATTAAATTATCAAAAGTATATATATATTTATAAATAGCATATGTATTTACATCTATACATATTATACGGGGAGCAATCTATACATATATATATATTATATTTAAAATATATATTTATTGAATGAATATATAAACAAATCATCCTATATTGTTAATTATATAATTTTAAGCCCCACGACCTTGAAATTCTAAGACGTAATTGAAAAAAAATTGCATAAAAATTTAATTGAATGAATATATATTTATAAATTGTCTATCTTTAAAACTTTTCTGGTCTATTTCTTATTTGGAAAAATTTATTTTTTCTAAAATATTAATAAAGAATATTTTTAGTGATAAATTATTTTATTGGATTTTTTATATATATAGGATTTTTCTAATTTAATATGTATCTTTATTACTATTAAATAATGAATAAAATTAAACTTATTTTTTTTTATAAATAAGAGTGAACATTTATTTTATCAACTTACATAGATATTCACACATAATTGCCTATTTTTATATATTCAATGAGATGATTGTGTAAAATTTCGGTCCTTCAAATACTTTTTTAATTCAAGAAATCATCCCTCTCTCGCTTGAATATTTTAAATGCTATGTCACATGTTTTATTAAATAGAGTTTTATTTCTTCAACCTTTTCACTTTTATAAAGGGAAGAAGGAATTAACATTTTCGATTTTAACATAAAAAACTGGATATCATAAGAAAAAATTAATTATGTAACAAATTTTACGTGTTATTGTTGAATAAAAAAAAATGAGTTATATTTCTCCTATTCCAAATTTTTTACATGTAAATGTTCACTTATATGGCAGACCCCCAGAATAGTTTAAATTTTACCCTTTCAGTGTTCATTGTTCCATTATAAATCTATTTATTTTTCTATTTTTCTTTTAGTCAAATACCCAAGAATGAATCAATTTTTTTAATATTATTTTTATATTTTTCTTAATTTGTTTAAATGCATTTGTTTTAACATTTTATTTACATTTTAATTCAATTAGAACCTAAAATGAAATTAATCGAAATCTGCCATCTAAAAATCCGGCGTTTTAACCAATTTTTTTTTTAAATTTATTATTAATATGGACTATTTAATTAATTAGATACTTTTATAAATAATAAAAAATACGATATGAATAGGTGTTTTTTCAAAATATAGAATTTTCAAGATAAAAAATGATGTTCTCTGAATAATTTTTAAAATATGAATGACTTATCAAATAATTTTTTATTTAAATATCCAAAGATTTATAGTATGTTTATTTAAGAGAGCTCCTGCAGATATATATATTTATATAAACTATATAAACTTTCTTTTAAATTACATAAGTCTCTTTTAACATAATTTTATGTTAAAAGAAGGTTCTATAAATTATTTTTACTTCTATCATGTAATATATTAAGATAATAATAATGATAATAATATATTAAAGTTATTTTTAATATATTATTAAATTATATAATTTTTTACAGTACATTCAATCATTCTGTTTTTTATTATTAATTATATTATTAATAAAAAGGACTTGAAAGTTCATTGCGCAGATACCCATATATTGGTTTAAGTTTTACAGAAAAGAGTAATTAGATCTTTGACCATGTTGATATAACGTAAAGGGTTGAACCCCTCTATGATAACCTTGCTTCTATGCTATCATTTGTGTACTTAATTAATTATGATATAATATAAATGAATTTATAGAACAAAGCTCAATTGGTATATTTTTAAAATTGACATTATATCAGATTAGGATTAAAGATTTTGATAAATAATTCTATAAAATATTATCTTTATCTAAATAAAAAAATCCATTTATAACCATTCTATTTATTTTTAATTAAAACCTTTTAGTATAATTATCTCGGTTTATTATATATTGAAAATAATAAAAAAAATATGAATTATTTTTACATAATACTTTCAGATTATGATAAATAAACTTTATCTAAATCCACTCATATATATTTTATATATATATATATTAAATAAGTTCTTTAAATATAATTTGATAGAAAGAATAATGTATATTTATATTATTTTAATAAAAAATATATATATGAAAACAAACCAATTATATAAAATATTTTTATTCAGACTGTACCAAGAAAAAACAACCTTTCATTTTGGAACCAACGTATAACAACAGGACTTTGACCTTTTGCTCTCCTTTTTTGCTTCTCCAACATGAGTCTTATTAAAATGTTAATATTTATACTTCGCAAAGTTTAATTTAATGAGTAAACCAATGTAAATAATCATATTTAATCATTTTAGTTACTTAAAGAGAAAAATGAAAATAATTTTAATGTGATTTTAAATTTCAATTTTTGTTGTCTTTTGAACCTTTTAATAGTTTATCCTTTTTTTCTTTTATTAATATTTCCAATAATTCATTCTTATTAAGAAATTGAAATTATTTTTCAAATTGATGAGTTGAAAAATTAGGTTTTAAAATAAATAAATAAAAAGTCTATAAATAAAAATAAAAACTAATATTTATTAATTATTTATAATTTTTTACGTTTTTATCAAATTTCACTTCATGTCTGTTTGTCTGTATGGGATCTCAAATGAAAAATTGCAATCGAGTTTTCATCAATTTGAAATTGATCTATGCTTCTGAAAATTTTTGTAGATATTTTAATGGGTCCATAAAAGGATATATATAATTGAATTATAATCAAATGTAATTAGCGAATAAAGGTAATACTTTTAATTTTGATGCGTTTATTTTTTTCATCCATCTAAAAGCATAAAGATTGATTACATAATAGATTTTCATTTTGACAATAATTTAAAATATTTTATAGCATTAAAATGAAAGATAAATTTTTATTAATCAGGTCGGACAAGATTAAACTAGGGGTAGGTTTTCCCTCAAAGAACAAGTGTTTTTAATTTTTGATATTTATTTCTGCCATCAGGGAAAAACGCTCTCACAAGCTAAGGCACATTACCATGAATCAATTGTGAATTAAATTCGATTGAAAAATTATACTAAAAAGTATAAAATAATTAAAATATAAACAAATTGTATAAAACAACTTTTTTCTCGAGGACTTTAAAGAATAAAATAATTTATATATAAGCCTGACACAAAGTCTGATTGAATGGTTTCATATAAAACGACAAACGTTGATCGCATGTAATTTTCATTTAATTTCTTTGTTATTTCTATGTTATTAAATTCATTTATAGATCTATAATATATATATATATAACGTATTATCTTACTTAAACACTCCATTAACAAGTTCTTATATAATCAACTGTTTTTTTTATGTGTGTATGTGCGTGTGATTGAGAATATGTAAATTTAAGAAAATCTTAATTCTTTTAAAATTTGTTACATACACACTCACTAAGATACAAGTATATTATAGTGAAAATTAATAAAAGAATTAATTCTTTTAGCTCTTAAACTGTCAATTTTATTGCATAATAGAAATAATTTATCAGTCGTTTTTAATAGATATATATCATAGGCTTTTTGTCAGGTTTAAAGAAAAATTATTTTATTCTTTCAAGTCCTCGAGAAAAAAGTTGTTTTATGCAATTTTTTATATATATTTTAATTATTTAACTTCTTTTGGACGAAATTATGACATAACCATTTCCTTTTATGTTCAAAAACTATTCTCATAAATATTTCTTCTCAAGAGCTAAATATATATTCTCCATGATCTTAACCTTCACGATTTTATAATTTCCAAATTTTTAATTATAATTATTTCGATAATTAAATTGAATACATATTTAATTTGGAAAAATTCATTTTTTCTCATATTGCAAATACAAGTAATATAATTAATATCGTACCTATCAGAGCATTTTGTAATATATCTAGTATATTATTATTTAATTTTTTATTACATTATGAAAAATTATTATTTATACTATTATTATTATTTTAGGTTTTGTATTTTTAAATATGAATATTAAATAGAAAAATCAATTTAAAATAAACAATAAATATTAATGAATTACCACATTTTTAAATTTAGCTGTTTTTACTCTCGCTAGAGATAGTATTGCGATCACGAAAATTTTCGATGTTGAGATTTTTATGTTTTTATACGTTTTGAAGGTTCCTGAATCATTTTCACTAAGGTTGAGAAAAATGTCTCTCTGTGTGTGTGTGTATGTGTATATGTAACCAAGATTACGCAAAAACGGTTTGAGCTAGAATGATGAAATTTGGTACATGGGCATTATTCAAAATTCATAGTTTTCTATCAACTTTTGAGAAATGTAGCTCAACCGGAAGAGGGTCATTACCTACAACGTTTTGATTTTTTTTCCTCTAAAGTGACCGTAAAAATAAAGATATATGTTTGATAATTTCTCACATGATTAAAATTTGTATAAAACCTCTATATATATAATTTCAGCTTGATTGATTCCCTGAAAGTACCAGAATTAATTTTTTAACACTGCAAATCTCACGCGCCAACACGTGAGGTGGTGCCATCAACAAAGAGCCAAACTCGCTGGTTCAATAAATATTATTTATTAATTTTAATTTATAATTTAATTAATTTCAATTTAATTTAAATTAATATGTTATTTAATTCACTTCAAATTTGCGAGATAGTCGAGTGGAGACACTCCAGATTTTTATTATTATTTACCTATTATATAAAAATTGAATAAAAAAATAAACCAGATAATACACTACAGAAAGTTTGATTATTCTCCATTTAATAAATTTTTTATTAATAAAACCAAAGTTCATGTCATTTAAAAATATATAATATTTGTTCTCTTTTCCTTTCATTTAAATTAAACATGAGAATTTATTTGACCTGTGATGAAACTTATTGGCCCTACTTTTTCATCAATTTTCAATTGATCCTCTCACTTCCTCCTACATTTTATTTAATCTCTATTCATCTATAGTTATATTTAATTTATATTGAAAATATAGAGAGTTAATGCCATTTTAATTACAATATTTTTTATGTTAATTTTTATCATATATTTTTCTTTTATTAACTATCATTGATATAATGAGTAATCTTTGTTAAGATAATTGACCCTTAAAACACTTCGTTCTCTCCCGCTTCTCCTTCCCACATGCATTATATAATTATATTACTTGCAACATTATTTTTTATTTATAATGTTAAGAATATTTTGATTTTCAAAGATTTTATCCATAATTTCAATGTCATTGCTAATTAATTCAATACATTTTGAAAAGGCAAGTTATAATATATATTCATTTTAAAAATCTGTAAAATCTTGATTTATAAACTATTAACAGTCAATTTCTTAAGGAAATTAAACAATAGTAATTTTTTTTATATTCTTTATTCTATATATATATATATATATATATAATCTAAAGTCAAGGATGTAAGCTGCTAATTTCGCTCTTATATTATTTAAAAATTTACTGTAAATTCCAGTCATACATATTTCAAATATGGAATTTCCCATTGGGAAAATTTCAAAAAGTATAAAATCATTGATATAAGGGTTTATTTTCGTTGATTCGAAGTCGATTTATTCTATATTTTAAAATTTTAATTTTTTTTTTATTTCCTTCTAAGAGTACTTAGTTGAAAGTCATTTCCCGATACATTCTGATTTATTTTAATACATTATAAAACAAGGTTTTTTATATTTCCTTTATATAATTAAATATAGTAAAAGTAAATATGTTATAAAAAAACAAGTCGAATATTTAAAATTAATTTTTAGTATTCTTAAAATAAAATTCTCTTTTGAGCCTTAATAAATTATATTTGGTACTGATTATTAACATTTTTTTTTTGTTGTCATAACTTTAACAATATCAAAAATTTGCATCACACTAACAATAAGTTTAAATTAACTTAAAACAAATAATTTTCGTATAATATACCGAGTAATAATAATAATTTTAAATAAAATATTATTCTATACATTGGATCTGGTAAGAAATTCGGGGCCTTTTCTGTTAAAATTCAACTCGTTTTTTTTAAATATATGTTTAAATTTAATATATATGTGTGTTTGGCTCTTTGTTGATGGCACCACGTCACGTGGTAGCGCGGGATTTGCAGTGTTAAAAAATTAATTCCGGTACTTTCAGCGAATCAATCAAGTTAAGATTCTATATATAGCAGTTTTATACAGTTTTTAATCATGTGAAAAACTATCAAACATACATCTTTATTTTTACGGTCAGTTTAAAGGAAAAAATGATAACGTTGACCTGCTTCCGGATGAGCTACATTTCTCAAAAGTTGATGGAAAACTACGAATTTTGAATAATGCCCGTGTACCAAATTTCATTATTCTAGCACAAACCATTTTTGCGTAATCTCGTCTCCACACACACACACACACATAGACATTTTTCTCAACCTTAGTGAAAATGACGTAGGGACCTTCAAAACGTATACAAACATCAAAATCTCATTTAAAAATAATACTAACATTTGAACTCTGACTATCCGTTTGTAAAATAACATTTACTTATATGTATATTATAATTTAAAACATAAATTATATTTTTTTAGTAATAATTAATAAATGATTTTCTTCATAAATTAGATCAGGCCCCTATTTATCAACATCTAGAATATAAATATTTTATCTATTGTTTTTATTTATTTTTTCAGAATACCGATAATGTGGTTAAAAATAGCGCAGGGAATCCAGTTGATAATATTGGAGTGAGTTTAAGCGCAGGACCACGGGGACCTATCCTTTTGCAAGATCACACACTAATTGATGAACTTGCTCATTTTGATAGAGAACGAATTCCAGAAAGAGTTGTCCATGCCAAAGGCGCAGGTATACATATTATTTTGTTTAAAACACAACTGAATAATATAATAAATTAATATTTATTTAAATTTATTTGTCAATAAACTTGAAACATCACTTTGTGTTTAATTAAAAATTATTCTATTTAAATTTTTTATTTTTCAAGTTTAATTTTAGTCTACAAAACTTAAAAAATGTTTAAACTAATGTCTATGGATAAATCATTTTCCATATCTCTTTCATTTGTAAATAAAAATATTTCTATAACATCAGGGCCGTCCCGGGGGTTCAGATGGTGCAGGGCACCCGGGCCGCAATCTTGGGGGGTGGGGAGCGAGCCGCCTTAAAAGAACTTATTCATTTTATTTGTTTTTTAATATGGTTCTAAAAAAAATGGTAAAATGTTTTTGCGGTCAGGATCTTAAATTAACTTTATCTTTTTTACTATCTCGCCAGAGATAGTATTGCGATCACGAAAATTTTCGATGTTGAGATTTTGATGTTTTTTATACGTTTTGAAGGTTCATGAATCATTTTCGATAAGGTGGAGAAAAATATCTGTGTGTGTGTGTATATGTATCTAACCTATATTACGCAAAAACGGTTTGAGCTAGAATGATGAAATTTGGTGCATGGGCATTATTCAAAATTCATAGTTTTCTATCAACTTTTGAGAAATGTAGCTCAACCGGAAGAGGGTCATTACCTACAACGTTTTGATTTTTTTCCTTCTAAAGTGACCGTAAAAATAAAGATATATGTTTGATAATTTTTCACATGATTAAAAATTGTATAAAACTGCTATATATAGAATTTCAACTTGATTTATTTGCTGAAAGTACCAGAATTAATTTTTTAACACTGCAAATCTCACGCGCCAACACTTGTCGTGGTGCCATCAACAAAGAGCCAAACATGCACTGGATTAATAAATATTATGTATTTATTTTAAAATTTATAATTTATAATTAATTAAATTTAATTCAAATATAATATATTATGTTATTTATTCCAATTCAAATTGCGAGATAGTCGAGTGGAGACACTTCAGCTAATTTCATTTTCTAGCAATAAAATAAAAATAAATCTTGAATAAGATATAAATCAATGTAAGTTTATCACATGTCCAATACATCTTTTTAACTCTTCCTACACCTTTTAAGCATTTGCAGATGTCTTTGACCGAAAGAATGAATCATTCAGTGTGTGAGGGCCCTTATCGTAACATTTATTTTGCTCATGCCTCGTATAGCAAAATAGCTTTATTGTATTTTGTATGTTTGGGTTTACACTTCCTCAACTAAAATTAAATACAAATATAGCAAGTTCTATATGTGTTTTCAATATTTATTTAATCATTTATCTATTTATATAAATTTTCTAAAATACATAAACTATTAATGTTTTCAACTAGTATACATATTCTATATTCAAAATTCTACTAATAAATAATTTAAAAATATAAGTATCTTATTTATAAAAAACAACTCAGCTCAAAATTCAGTTCCTGTTCAGGCCCTGTATATCATAACAATTAAAATATTTTTTTACTGTTTTTTATAAAAGTGAGGAACATATTTAAAAAATTACAATGAAATAATAAATATACTTCTAATATTGTAAAATCATCGTTGTATGAATATATTTATATTATATTTATATTAATTCTTTCTTAATCAGATATTATATTTTTAATTAACTTCAATTTTATTACATTTTATTTAATTTCCTAATTTGAAATTACAGGAGCTTTTGGTTATTTTGAGGTGACCCATGACATCAGTCAATATTCCAATGCTAAAGTTTTTTCTGAAATCGGTAAGCGTACTCCAATTGCTGTGCGATTTTCTACTGTAGGAGGAGAATCTGGATCAGCAGATACTGTCAGGTAAAACTTTTATTAGATCTCTTTAAAATTCCATATAAGAATGATGAAAAAAACAATAATAATTAAATTTTACCAGGGTTTTGAATTTCTAGAATTAACTTTTTTTAATAAAAAGAAATTTCCTCCAAGATATTTAAACATAATTATCAATATTTTAAACCAATTATTATTTATTGCTCATTCACTTGAAATCTTCTATGTTGTGTTTTAATTTTCTTATTTTTAATAAATATCTTTTAGGGATCCACGAGGATTTGCTGTTAAATTTTATACCGAGGATGGAAACTGGGATTTAGTTGGCAATAACACACCCATTTTTTTTATTCGTGATCCTCTTCTGTTCCCAAAATTTATTCATACACAAAAACGTAATCCAGCTACCCATCTTAAAGATCCTGATATGTTTTGGGATTTTATTACATTGAGGCCAGAAACAACACATCAAACGCTTTTCTTATTTTCTGATCGAGGTCTCCCAGATGGTTATCGTTTTATGAATGGTTATGGTTCACATACCTTTAAACTTGTCAATGCTGAAGGAAAACCTGTCTATTGTAAATTCCATTATAAGGTATTTAAATGAAAAAATAAATTTAAACTATTTGTATAATTAATTAAATTTTCCATTCAGTCTGGTCAAGGTATTAAAAACTTAGATGAAAATAAAGCTGGTCAATTGAGTGGATCCGATCCTGATTATTCTATACGAGATCTTTACAATGCTATTGAAAGAGGGAATTATCCTTCATGGAATTTATTTGTTCAAGTAATGACATTCGAACAGGCTGAAAAATTTAGATGGAATCCATTTGATCTTACTAAGGTATCTAATATATAAATATATGGTATATATATATATATATATATATTAAATATTTTCAACTTTTATGTATTTTATATTAATTTATTTTACAGGTTTGGCCCCATTCTGAATATCCACTTATTCCAGTTGGAAGATTTACATTAGATAGAAATCCAAAAAATTATTTTGCTGAAGTGGAACAAATTGCATTTTCGCCTTCTCATTTGGTGCCAGGAATTGAACCAAGTGTAGATAAAATGCTTCAAGCTAGATTATTTGCCTACGCCGATACTCATCGTCATCGTTTAGGCCCCAACCATATTCAAATTCCAGTTAATTGCCCTTATCGTACTAAAACAACTAATTATCAACGAGATGGTCCAGCGTGTTATGCTAATCAAGATGATGCTCCTAACTATTATCCTAATAGCTTTGGAGGTCCACAAAATTGTCCAGGAACTGCAATGAGTAAATATAAAGTATCTGGAGATGTTGCAAGGTATTTAGAATTTTACTTTAAATATATTAATCTTAATTAATTAATTTTCATATTATGACAAAATATCAATGAGGTACCATAACTATGAATGACTTTTTAGACTTGTTTTCTTAAGACATTTAAAATCAACATTTAGTTAAAATTAATAATAATTTGAATAAAATATTTATTTCCTTTAGATATGATTCTGGGGATGAAGATAATTTCAGCCAATGTACCACTTTCTATCGCAAAACTTTAAATGATAATGAACGCCAACGATTAGCTACAAATATTGTATTAAGCCTTAAAGACGCAGCAGATTTTATTCAGGTATACATATTTTGTTCTTCAATTAATTATAAAATTATTATTATTATATTGTTTTAATTATTAATATAATAATGTTCTTTCATTTATTTTAGGAAAGAGCAGTTAAAAACTTTACTCAAGTTGATGCCGATTTGGGAAGAAAAGTCTCTGATGGTTTAAGCAAATATGCTCGCTCTCGACTTTAAAAAACAAATACATAAATAAATCTTCATATATTTTTAAATATATAATAAAATAAAATAAATAAATATATAAATATATTATCATATATTATTTTAAAAAAATGGTTTGGGGCAGAAACATTTATTTTCTTATATTTTTAAAGATTTTTTTTAACAAAATTTTTTTAATTAATAAATTATATATATTTCAAATATATATAAAAAATTTTATTGTATTTTATATTTTTAAAATATAAATATAAAGATATTAAATCACTAATAAAAAGTCATTTCATTACTATTTTAATAGTTTTGGATATCCATCTTTGTTTAAAAGATGACTATTTTCATCTTCTATTACATAAGCACCTTTTCCTACATCTGTTTGTATTATATATTTTAATTTTCCTTCAGGTTGAATATCTAAATGTAAATCCATTAATATTTCCTGAATAAATAAATATTAGATTAGATTAAATATATATGTATATATATTTAGAGAAATATTACCTGAGGAATTTCAAATTTTGGAATTTTCATGCCTTTATAATATCCACCAAGATCTTTCGGATTTGGTGGGAAAAAATGATTAATTAATGCACCAATTAAAGGAACATCTTTTTCCAAAAGAAAAAGACAAGCATTTGGCCCAGCATCAAAAGAATAACCAACCTTAAATAAAGATAAAAAAATATAAATTTATGAAAAATAAATTTCTTATCTATTTTACCTTGATAGTGTCACTAATATTATTAATAGCATGAATCATTTGAATGATATGATGAGAAATATCATTTAAATATGTAGCTGGTGGATAAGTGTCCAAACATATGGAATGAAATTGATTACTATCTCGCATCGTTAGCTCTGCAAATTTTTCAAAATTCTTATCAAGTATAGCCTAAAAATTAAAAAAAAAATTATAAATGAATTTATATCAAAAATATCTAACATTATGTAGCATTGTAGCATTCAAAATAAATTAAAAAAATCAAAAATTAATATTTTAATGAAGAATTAATTTTTATTTTTAATGGAAAGAATTCAATTTATTGACGAAAAATTTTTAATCAGATAATATTGTAGAATTTATAGATGCATAAGAATTATGCTTATATTTGGATAAATAAAAAAAAATATGATAAAAAGTGAAATACATATGATTTACTTTAAACATATCATTGATCCTATGCGGTAACACATGAGAAACTCGGTGTTTTAAAAGATCAGAAGTTTCTACACTTCTCTGCATTCCATTTGTGCTAGCAACTTTCTTCTTTGTATCATTCACCTAGAAATATATTAAAAATAAAAAAAAAACAATTTTAATTAAAAGAAATAATTAATTCTTACCACAAGAATTAAAATACGTAGCTCAGGCCAATGTAATGTAGGGGCTACTTCAGTTGCTATACTATCCAGGCCGTTCTCCAATTTTCCTCGATGCCATTGAACAAAACCTCCCAATAAACTTCGACATGCAGAACCTGAACCTTGACGTGCAATACTAGTAAGACCTTCAGTTACTTCATAAAGTGAAGCTAACGCACGAACTAAAATAAAAAAATATGTTACAAATGTAAATGAAATTTACTAACGACAATCCCTGATTATTTTGTATATAATATAATACAAAATTTCAATTATGTCGTTCCAAATTGTTTTATAAAAATGAAATTTAATGAGTTAAATGTCTATTTCGATACATATTAATTGATATATCTTTTAGTTATTTTCGTTCTATCAATTCATTAATTTTATTTTCTATCATTTGTGTGGAATGTTTTTTCCCTTCTCTCCTCAATCTAATGAAAATAGCATTATTATATAAGGAAGAAAAAATTTATGTTGCATATTTAGAGATATATAAAGGGACATGTACGAATATAATATATCAAATTATTTTCACATATTTTCAGATCACTAAATTGCGAGTAATTTTTTTTAATAATTTAATAAATTTTTCATAAACTCTTAATTGATTCACATCCTTTAACATTACTTTTGTCTGTTCACATTTATTTAATATATGAAAATAGTTTTAATATTTTTCAGGTGTTATGCTGACATAGCAAAATAATTCATCCATTTTTTTATATATATATATAAAAGGAAATATATACCTAAACATGCATAGCCAGATGCAGAAGAAGCCAATCCAGCTGCTGTAGGAAAATTATTTTCAGAACATATATGTAATTTCAATTGTTTTATTTGATCTTGTGTATATTTTTTACTTCTTTTTTGAACTAAAACAAAAATAAATAAAAAAAAATATTTTTTAAATTTGTATTAATTTATGATAAATTAAAATAATGAAATATATTTTACTTTCATTTAGACAATTCTGTAATCTTGTATTATTAAAAGATTCCTCCCTGAAATGAATATAATTCTTATAATGAAAATTATTTTTTATTTTTAAATGTAATAATTGTGAATTTATATTGAATAATCAATATAAGTGGGAGCAAAAAGATTTTATTTTTAAGTGTATAGGAAAAAAACATTACATTCTTAAATCATATACTATTTGTTTTTTTTCTTTGAATTATAAATATATCAGTTTGTTTCCCATGTGGGGTTGCTAATTCCTCAACGGGCGAATCGGGGAAAATCTCTCAGAGATGACACCGGTAAAATGAAATATTCGGGGGTGACCAAAACTAGGACATCAGTGAAGGCATCAGGAAATCACACTCATTATCAATTCTGAGGATATCACTATGGAGAGAAAACCAATCATGCCTCTTTTCCCGGTCAGCCCTTGAATGGGCAAGGGGTTCTGAGAATCTCTCGGCTCAATATAGTGAAATCTAAGTTTGGAATTGCGACTTAGAACGTTAGAAGCCTTTAGAAAATGTATGCTGCTGGAAAAATAGAATATAGAATATAATAGGAATAAATGAAAGGTCAGATGATTTTGCGATGCTCTGAAACATTTTCGATTTTTCAATATTTAAAAAAATTGATTAAATCAGTGGATGTAAAGAGGCTCTCAAACATTTCCAACTTTTTTTCATTATGGTTATAAAAAAAAATAAGTTGACCTGTGGCCAGGTCCGAACCGACCGACTGTTTGAAATAAATTAATTTCCAGCTACAGAAACAATTTCAAATAATTTTAATATATCTATTAATGTAATAAAAAACAGATATGGATACATAAATAATAAATATAAACATTTTTAATTTTATTTTATTTATAATATATATGCAAGACCAGGCTGTGACGTCATGAATGGCTGGATGACGTCATATAATTTTAAATCAAGAAAAAACTAATAAATATGATTTTTCTCGAGGATAAAACCAATACAAAGTGCATGATTCGTGGTGATATATAAAAAAATCTCCTTTGGTGTGAAAATAACCCTTTCCTTCCTATCGTCGATCGCTAATACTACCACTTCCGGTTTCCGGAATTGCACCAAAAGTTGATCAATTCATCCCACTGATGCATTAAGTAAATATACCAAATTTCATCAAAATCGGTTGAGCCGTTCAGGCTGTACACATCTATACGGACGGACGGACAGACATCATGCTACTCTTTTCTGTTTAGAAAATGCATGATTCGTGGAGATATGTAAAAATCTCCACATGTGAAATTTGGTGTGAAAACAATACCTCCCTTACTATCGTCGGTCGGTAAAAAGGTAAACTGTTTTCATTTTATTGTATGCGGTGGGGAGGGGGAGGGGGCGCGATGAAAATTGATTGAAATTGGGCCGTGCACTAAACTGTATTATTCAGGAAATGAAGATGTTCACCATCAAAACGAAGTCGGGATTCTTGTTAAGACTAATAAAATATGTTAAAGACTTTGTGCTTGTATCAGATAGATAGGATTAGAAATTTATTCTCGGGAAAATTCTTTAAATTTTATTTACCGTTTCCCGAAAAAAAAAAACAAATTATTTTTCATGCTGATTATGGCCAATACCGAAATCTTTGTTTGTTAACTGAAATAGTCGTAATAAATATAAAATACAAGTGTACATACATACATTTGTCTTTTTTAGAATTTTTTTTTCCTTTCCTTTTCTTTCTTTCTCTCCCTTTAATTTTTCTATTTTTTGAGTTTTTTTACAGTGAACTCTGGCAGACGGCAGTTGCCATTGCCAAATTATTTTGTATTTAACTTTATATATATATATATAGTTATATATCTCCACGTGTAATAGAAATTGGCATAACTTATAACTGTCAATCAACTTTTAGACTTAAAATTCGATTTCACAAGCTTGGGTCTGTTTTAATTTCCATACCTGACGCCTTGGTAAGGGTTCTATATAAAATGGTTCTTGAACAGGTAACAATAATAAAATACACTATTGCACTTGACTATTTGGAAAGAGAGTAAGTTCAGTTAACAAACAAGTAACCCCTTAACATAAATTAATATAAATAAGCTCTCGTTGAGACCTAATTATATTTTTTGATAAATAAATAAATATTATTATTTATTTATTCAAGATATATATATACAAACATTCTGTATGTTATTTCAGTCCACCTTTTTGGATGGTGATAAAAAATATAGCAAAAACATCCAAATCACAGACTCAGAGTATCAGTTTTCGATCTTTTTAAATATATACAGTAAAGAAAAACCAAAATAAGAAAAACAAAATACAAAAATAATGCCAAAAAAAAAAATAAATAAAAAGGAATAACTAATCGTTACTCCTCTAATATAAAGGATCTCAGTTTTAGGCAACATTTCCCTTGATTGCCTCTCGTTTCTAAAATGTTATTTTCTAAACAAGTATAAGAAAATAATTGTGTTTATGTTATATTTTGATGATATATTATATCTTACTGAATTTTTTTTTAATTTTGAATTAAATTTATTTTATTTTTTTGCAAAAACAACATTTATTTAACTTTTTCGTAAAATTTTTACAATTTCCACCTCAAATTTAGTATTTTTTAAAATTTCCCGGGAAAAATATTTTTAAATTTCCCGTTTTAAACCAACTAACTAATCAAATCTCAATCCAACGTGGGGTAAGGCAAAGATGTACCATTATTCAAATTTTATTCAGATATTATATTTAAAATAGTACGCGAGGCACAGAAGCTTGGTATAAAAATTAATGGAGAAAATATAAGTTTCTTGAGGTACGCTGATGAAACAGTAATTTTATACAAAAGCAGCGAAAATCTTTAAATAAAGTTAGATCAAATTCAGGAAGTGGGCGAAAAAATGGGCATCCAAATATATACAAAGAAAACAAAATTTATGGCCTTCAGCTGGGATTCACATCATAACCCTTTGCTGTGCTTAAATGAACAACCAATAGAAAGAGTTCAGAGACAGAATAGACAATGACAACCTTAGTTTAAAACATACAGACAATCATGAAATCCTATATATACTTTATGATGTCAGAGCCTGAACGCTGAAAATAACAATGAACAAAATTGGTTACCTTGGAGGGTTCCTTGGGTGGCTATGCAGACTAATGAACATGTCTTAAGGGCCGGGGTTTGCCGCAAGCTTTGGAAAGAAATTAAATGGAGAAAGCTAGCATATCTGGGACACGTTTTAAGGGGGGGAGCGTTATCGAGTTCTTCAGCTTATTTTGAACGGCAAGATAGAGGGGAGGGAGGGGATCGGGAGATGGCAGGCTTCCTGGTTAAAAAATATAAGAGAATGGGGACCAGGATCAAAGTATGCCTGTGAGTTGTTCCATTTAGAGGCAGTTATGGAGGTGTTTTCTAAAGTGACGACCATAAGGGTGACCTGATAAGGCACTTAAATGAAATAATATTAATCTAATTATAATTTTGATAATAGGGAAAATGTGGATATATGACAGATTTATAATTTATTTAATATTAAAATTATATGTAATACCTTCCATTAAGCCAAAATTTATTTTCTTTAAAATCTGGACTAAGCATAACAGTAGTTTTTGTGCACATCTAAAAGAGTATAAAAATAAACATTAAATTAAATTATTAATTTTTTATATATTTTAATAAATTTTTACTTACATAATCTGAATTAAGTGTAACACTAATGGAATCATTTAATGGTAAAATTAATTCTTCGTTTCTCTTTCCCCCTTTAAAAAAATTATTTACAGGTTTAAGAAATATTTAAAATGTATAAATTTAAAATTTATATATTTACAATATTTAATTACTGCTATATTCACTGGAGCTATTGACGTTATCATTTTTTTTTAATTATAATTAATAAAAACTGTTAATAGTTGTTTATTATATAAGAATAAAATAAATTTTATGAAATGTAATAAGGTTTAAATAGAATTATTTCAATAAAAATGTTAACATAAAAAGAAAAGGACACTGAGTGAAACTAGTTTCACTGTGTTTCTCTTTTTATACTTACTTTCCCCACTTTCTGAAATATTTTAAGGTTAAATGGACAATAACATTTGAGTCGTTATTCATGAAATGTCATTTTATTCATAAATATTTCTTAATCTTTAGCAAATATCTGAATATATAATTTATTTTAATTTCAAAATAGAATAAAAATAAATTATTTTACATATATTAATAAAAAAAGAAAGAAAAATTAAAAAATGGATCCAGCATTATTAAGGGAAAGAGAATTATTTAAAAAGAAAGCACTTAGTACACCAACGTGAGTAGAAATTTCTTAAATAAATATTTAAATTTAAAAAGAAAATTATATTTTTTAAATTAATTAATTTTTTTTTTCTGTTTTAGAGTAGAAAAAAAGAAAAAAGAAATAGAAATTATAAAAGATGATAGTCGATCAAAAAAATCAAAACCCATCACGACATCATCTGCACCAAAATTGGATGTTGTTAGGTAAATTTTATCTTTAAATAATTTTACATTTGAATGATTAAATAGTTACAATATATTTTGTTTTAGTTACAAGTCTATGACTGGAAGTTCTCAATATAAATTTGGTGTATTGGCTAAAATAGTAAAATTTATGAGAACTCGGCATCAAGAAGGTGAAGATCATCCTCTTAATTTAGAAGAGATCCTTGATGAAACCAATCAACTTGATGTTGGCTCCAAAGTAAAACAGGTATATTTGTAAAATTATAAATATTTTATTAAATTATAATTACTATTATTAGTATTTTAAATAAAGTTATCTATATTATATACTATATAAACTTCAATTGATATGAGTATACATTTAAAGGTGTTGATATTGTATTATTTTATTTATTTTATTTAGTGGCTTGGTACTGAAGCTCTTTTGATGAATCCTAAAATCGATGTAACTCAAGATGGAAAATTTCTTTTTAAAGCGCCTTATAAAATAAAAGATAAAAAGACTTTATTACGACTTTTGAAACAACATGATTTAAAAGGTCTTGGTGGAATATTATTAGAAGATGTTCAAGAATCCCTACCACATTGTGATAAAGCATTAAAGGTTATTTATAAATTTATGCAAGTTTACTATATATATATATATATATATAAATATATACAATAGAAAGATAAAAATATAAATTATTTATTATGTATAAAAACATTATTATTCATTTTTAATTTTAAAATTAGAAGTTTTAATCTAATTCTATATATTCTGTAAAAGAAAAAAGGAATAATTCAAATCAAATCCATTTATTTTATTTTTCTTACAACAAAAACATAAACGCTAGCTAAACAACATTATATTGTATTTAACTATATATTACTGTATTTATATATATAATTTCAGAGTTTGCAAAATGAAATAATTTATATAGCTAGGCCTGCTGATAAAAAAAAAATTATTTTTTATAATGATAAAACGGCAAGCCTTCCAGTTGATGAAGAATTTCAAAAACTTTGGCGATCTGTAGCTGTAGAAAGTATGGATGATCAAAAAATAGAAGAATATTTAGAGAAACAGGTAAAAAAATATTAAACTTTTTGTATTCCTATATATTAAATGGTAATAAAATGTATTTTAGGGAATACGATCAATGCAAGATCATGGGCTTAAGAAAATTCTTCCTCATAAACGTAAAAAGCCTAATCAACGTAAGAAACAACTTAAGAAACCAAGAGATAATGAACATATGGCTGATGTATTAGAAAATTATGAAGATAAATAATTAATTAATAATATTACTTATTTTATACAATTGAATTTAAGATGATTTATATGAAAAAAAGACTATAAATAAATTTTTGTTATATATTTATTATATATAATGCTTCCTTTAATTTTTATATTATTCTAAATGATTATTTTGTTAAAGATTATTTTTCCCTTACCTATATTATATTTCAAATTTCTAGATTATTATTATAGAGAAATTTAAAAATTATATTAACCATAAGAACGGAGAAACAATTTTCAAACCATCAAGTTTTTGAGATAAAAATTTAGCACATTATAAATATCAAATTAAATTTTAAAACATGATTTTAAAACATGATATATATTACATTTAGAGAAATAAAAAATAGCTAATTGATTTTCCTAAAATTTTACTCGGGGTCATTATTTTTTGGTATCATTTATATTTTTATTTTATTTATAATAGAATTTTAAATAATTTTATATTTTTGGATTTTATTTTGAAATGGTTGATTCTATACAAAGCCGTCCTATCATTTATAACTAATCGGCAACCTCCGGCCCGCGATATTTATTTATCCGCTCCGCCACTCTTAATTATTATGACAAAATTATTAAATTCCATAAAACAATTTCAACCTTCACATTGAAATTTGAAAATTAAAATTATATTAAAAACATTAAAGAAATTATTAAAAATTTTACTAATTTAAATAAATTATAAATATTAATCAAAAATGTTATTTATCTGCATTATTTGTAATTATATTAAATTATGTTAACATGTCAATATTTTAAATATTAAATCGAAATCTATAATAAATGTATAATATTATTGTCTTCTCAAAATTTTCTACAAGTTTCTGGCCCGCTCAAGTTTAATTGCTTTCAAAATTCGCTGATTTATAAGCTGGGCGCATGGGCGCTGCTGTTTATGTTAACTTATTTATTTAACCTAATGTCAAATATCTAATGTCATTTTCTTAAATATATTTTAGAGATTTATAATACAATATTTATAAATAATATAAATCATGATTTAATTTTTAAAAATTGTTTTTTATATATATTTAATAAAATGTCTGCTATGCTAACGGCAGATTGGTGTCTGCTAGGAAAAGATTCATATTTTAGGTAGTTATTATTTTAATTAGAAAAAATATTATATATACATATATTTAACATATATATTTAAATATAGGAAATTTGAAATTTATTCTATGCCATGGCATCAAGAAGTTAATCTTGATGAAGTTTTGGTTGCTGCTGCACCTTATGGAGGTCCTATTGCAATTATTCGTGATAGAAAAAAATTTGTTAAAATTCAAGGAGGAACAAATAAATCAATTATCTTTATATATTCATCATCTGGAAAACAAATATCTTCTATTATCTGGACAGCTGGTCAATTAATTCATTTAGGTTGGTCCTCTTCTGAAGAGCTACTTTGTATTCAAGAGGATGGATGTGTTTTAATTTATGATATATTTGGAAATTATCAACATACATTTGGAATGGGTCAAGTAAGAATTAATTGAAATAATTCTTAAAAAAATACTATTATATATTTATTTCTATCCCCTTAAAGGAAGAAAAGGTGGTTGATGCTAAAATTTTTACAAATAACAAGGATACTGGTATTGCAGTTTTAACTGCATCCTTTAGAATATTTTTAGTAAATAAATTTAAAGATCCCAAAGTAAGACAATTAGCAGAAATTCCAGGTATTTATAAACTATTTTTAATATTAAAATTTTTCTCCTAAAATATTTTTCTTTTTAGTGGGTCGCGGTCATACAATCCCACCAAGCAGTTGGTTAGTGGTCTCAGAAGACCGGTATTCTAAAGTCCTAATAGCACGGGATAAAGAATTATTTTGGCTTAAACAATCTGAACAACAAGCAATCCCTGTTGTAAATATTATTAGAAATTTATACAATTTTTACTTATATTATTTAATAATAATTAATCAATAAATATATATGTTTCATAGATATTTGACCAAGGAGATCTATCTAAAAATGTTCTTTCAATGGCAATATCTCAAAATAATAAATATATTGCTTTGTTCTTAGAAGATGGAAAATTATGGGTAGGGAAATCGGATCTGAAGCAAAAATTCTGGTGTATAAATACAAAATTTTCATCACAACCAAGTCAACTCATTTGGTATTATTCTTTGATATTTAAAAAAATTACAAATTAATCAATGAATTGTTTAATATTAATATTTTCTTATATAGGTGTGGCACAGAAGCAATATCATTAAATTGGGAAAAAACAGTTTTTGTATATTCACGATTTTCTGGTGGTGATGAAAATATTACATATAGTTACGATTCCCCAACATATTTGATTCCTGAAATGGATGGAATTAGAGTTATAACAGCCTTTAATCATGAAATGATACAAAAAGTGCCAGAAGTTGTGCAAAAAATATTTCGAATTAATAGTACAGAACCAGGTTCATATCTTTTGGAGGCTTCTAAACAATTTCAAGTTAGTTTTATTTTACAAAACATATCAAATATTAATGAATAAGAATCATTAATAAAATCTATTTTGTTTATAAAATTTCAATATAGAAACGAAGTCATAGAGCTGATGAATATATCAGATTAGTAAAAGATCAACTTGAAACCGCCGTGGCACAATGTATTGATGCAGCTGGTTATGAATTTGATTCAGAAAATCAAAAAATGTTAATAAGAGTAAGTATTATCTAGGTTTCTTCATTAAAGAAAAAAATTAAATTTATTTATTTATTTTAGGCTGCACAATTTGGAAAAGGATTTTCTCCAGGTTTAAATTCAGATTCTTATGTAAAAACTTGTCGAATTCTTCGAGTTCTTAACGCTGTTCGTCATTCTCTTATTGGTATTCCTTTAACATTCACACAGTGGGTATTTGAGCAAAAATTATAACTATTCTAGTAAACTTTATTAATTTATGTATTTCCTCATTTTATTTAGATTAAAATATTTAACAATTCAAATTTTACTAGATAGACTAGTATTAAGACGGCATTATCCACTTGCAATAGAAATTGCAAAATATTTGAAACTACCAGATTTAGAAGGAACTAGCCGTATTTTGGCACATTGGGCTTGTTTTAAAGTTGTTATTATTTTTATATTATTATTATATGTATTTAGAAAAATCCTTCCATTATTTTTTTTCTTTTAGGTTAATCAAACTCAATTAGATCGAGATCAAGTTGCTAGAGATATTGCATCCAAACTTGGATATGCTCCAGGCGTATCTTACAGTGAAATTGCATTAAAAGCGGCTGATTCCGGACGTCCACAATTAGCCATTAAAGTTGGTTTTACACCATTTTTCCTTCTTTATAATGAAATATTTATAAATTTAATTAATAATTTTAATTTTTTTATGTTAGCTTTTAGAATATGAAACTAAAGCACGTCTCCAAGTGCCATTATTATTGAAATTTGGAGAAAATAAACCAGCATTAGTAAAATCAATTGAAAGTGGTGATACCGATTTGGTGTATACAGTTTTGCTGCATTTACGAGAAAACATGCCTTTGGGGGAGTTTCAGGTAAAATACCTAAATTATTCTAATTATAAATTGCTTTTCATGCCATATTATCATTCTACTCCTTCATTCTTTTGACAAATTAAACACATGATTTTCATTAACCAAGCTAATTAACTAGTTTTTGCCGCAGCTACCACTTTCCTCCAAGCATCTCTTTCATCAATCCAATTAATAATTTCCTCAATGCCTTATATTATTCCTTTAATATGTGATCTCACTTAAATACAAATACTTTATGATATAAATTTCTCATTTTTTTTTAATAAATATTTTTGATATTAAACTGTAGATGGCCATTAGAAATTATCCGGTTGCCCAAGCACTTTATTTAAAATATTGTCGAGATAATAATAAAGAAACTTTAAGAGATATTTATGTTCAAGAAGATGATTTTAATGCTCAAGCAGCTTGTTATATACGTGAAAGCTATGATATTAAGGTAGTTGCTTAAAAAAGAATTAAATTAAAAGAATTTAAAAATAATAATTTCACTTAAAAATATTATTACAGTTTTCTTCTACTAAGGAAGCAAGTTTATCTGGAGCACTCGATAGTTATAAGAGAGCACGAAATGAAGCGAATGCCACTCTAGTAGAAGAACAATTAAAGTTGTCTAGTTACCAAAGAAGCTTAACTGATAAATTTGGAAGAGAATTTGGAGGGTTAAGTGTTAGTGAAACAATATCCATGTTATTATCAATGAATGAAGTAAAGTTAGCTGATAAATTAAGAACAGAGTATAAAGTTCCCGACAGAAGGTTAATATTCTCTAAGTTTTATAAATAATTAAATAAATAACAATTAAATTTTCTCATTATATTTATAGATACTGGTGGTTGCGAATTTTATCCCTAGCAGAAAATTCCGATTGGACTGAATTAGAAAAATTTTCTAAAAGCAAAAAATCTCCAATTGGATATGAAGTATTTTATTACTAATGATTTTAATCTTAAAATATAATTATTATTTATATTATTTTCCTATTGTTTCTAGCCATTTGTAGATGTATGTATTAAATTTGAAAACCAATATGAAGGTCATAAATATTTATCTCGGGTAAAAGAAGATCTAAAAGTTAAATATTATGTTAAACTAAAGTAGGTGTAGACTATATTTTTTCAATAAATTTAAGATTATTTTTTTTTATAAATTTAACCAAATAACTTATCAGTTTCTTGTAAATAATTGGAATATATTTTTTATTAGTCTTTTCGATGATGCTGCCGCAATTGCTTATGAACAAAAGGATATCCAAGCGCTCTTATATGTTCAGAGCCATTGTCCACCATCTCAAAAATCAACATCAGAGAAAATAAATCTTTTGATAACGCAACTATCATCAAAAAAATAATAAAGGTAAATATAAATAAATTAAAATAACATTATAAAAACTTTAATTTGCTAATTTATTTTTTAAACAAATTTTTATTTTCTTTATTTATAAAAAGTTCTAAAATTACTCAGTCTTTTGAGTATTTTTAATAGGAACAATAGATATTCAAGAACATTTAATCAATTTCTATAAATTATTTAGAATATTAATTCTACAAACATATTGCCTTATACTTCTAATCAATCGATTCATCACAGTCGCTCTTATTTTTTTGACTAGATAAGATTTAATAATATTTTTCAATTATTTATAGTCTAGTCAATCTAAATCTCTTAAGACTAATTTAATACTATTTTAGTTTCAGTTAATAATTTTTTACTGATTGCGAATACTCTTGTGTTGACTTATATTTTTCATTCGATGAACTAAAATATGCATTTAATGGTGACGCTGCAGGAGTCAATACACCAAGATTACAGTCCAATGAATCCGGCATCAGCGAAGCATATTGTCCATTTGGAAGAGCTAAAATATTTGTTGGCTGAAAAGATAATAGAGCCTCATTCATTGGGAATTGGATATATTCGCCTTCACCCATATTGAATAGTGCCATATTTACTCCGCTATGAATTGCTGCTGAATGATTCTTTAATCCTTGAGAAGTCTTGTAATTTTTTCCACAATGGCATTTATAGCCTTTTTTCAATCTGAAGAAATGTATTTTTAATTTTTTTTTTTTTAAATAAATTATAATTATATGTTTAAAATATTTACTTTCCATCATTCTTGTGACCATTTTTAGTATGATATTTAATTCCATTTATATTTTTATAACGTTTTTTGCAGCCAGGAACAGGACACGCAAATGGTTTCGATATATTTTGATAATAGTTATTATTTATAGACCTTGAAAATAATATCATAAAATATATATAAATATTGAAAATCTCTAACATAATTTTTTAATATATTACATACTTACCATGTATCACATTTCTTCGATAAATTAATCTTTTTAGGATATGAGCTGCAAATATTAACAAATTAAATTTATTGAAATATTTGAGAAATTTTAAGATTTTTCCTAACTTATAAAATTTTAAAGAAAAACGATTTTTTAATATTTAAATGATTAATTTTTTTTAATATATTATATATATATATTATCAATTAATTTCAGAGAATTAGTAGAATGATTTATTTCATAGGCAATTTAAATTAAATAAATAATAGATAATACCTTTATATCAAAAGATTAAAAATATCTAATAAAAGACGAAAGTTGAGAATGCAATACAAATATAGAATATTTCGCATTTGGCTATAACTTGTAGATATTAAACTTTTAATCATTACTATCTTTTGGATCGAACTGCTTTTTACTTGTTTGATGTTAATGGAATTTAAATAAAAACTACATTTTCACATTTACGAAAAAATTGCTGAGACTATCATATAATGTTAAATAAAATTATTATCTTTCTTTGTTTACTTTTCTTGACGAAAAACGTATTCGGAATTCATATCATCATTTAAAGCCCATGAATCGTCACTATCCTCAGTCCAAGTCATTGTTTCATCTTCATCTCCTTCACTTGCTAGCAAGTTTAAATTCAATTATTTATGTATCCTAATAATTATTTATTTTTTAATTTTATAATATTTACCAGATGGTGTTGTATTTTGACTGGAATTATATACAGGAGCTGATATCGATGTTTTCTTAACTTCTAATAGTTCTTTTTGTGCAGCTTCCGTAAAAAATCTAAGAACATAACTGAGGGGAACACTTGTAGGCTGTTCTTTTTCGATTTCTTGCAAAACTTGTGGATTAAAATCTGATAAAGATTATTAATTGAATATAAAATTTAGATAATTATTCTTTATCAAAAATTTATGTTTTAAAATGTTTTATTTTATTTTAATTAAAACTTTTTAAGATTTCCATAAAAATATTACAGTAAATATTTATTATTAATTAATACATTATTTGCATTGTCAATACCTCGAACAGAACACAGTGAACCTGCTCAATTCTAGTTCGTCAATCGTGTTTAAATTGATGATAAATACAGTGAATAACTTCATATTTTAAAATTTAAAGCAATATTAGTGAATTTATTGATATTACAAATTAAATTATTTTTTCTTGATTATATGCAGGGCCACCCTAACCACAGGGCTAATTGGGCTATAGCCATAGGGCGCAAGCCTTCTGGGGGCGACATTTTTTATTCGTTTATATATTTTTTCTTATTGCTAAGTAGTAGTTTTATAGTCGCCTCCAACCCGGAGTGACATCACTTTAAAGATTTTAATCATGGATATTCAAAATACATATCTGTTTTTCTAACCATTCTGTGTAATTTCTTATAAAAAGGGGCGCAAAATTTTAGAAGCCGAATATCTTAGGACGGCCCTGATTATATGTTGAAATTAAAACAAGATAATCCATAAAGGAATTAATTAATTTTAAAAAACATGAACAATTAATTTTTTATTTTTTGTCTTTTTTTAGTTATATATATATAACAATATTTACTAATTAATATCAGGTAATTATATAATCGAAATCACTTAATGTTTTGAAGAGATTTGGAAAAAGGGGAAAGAAAGAAATAAAAATTATAGATATTTGGTAATAGTTATTTGTATAAAGAATTGCTTTTAAATAAATAAAATGTGTATAAGAATGACTTCAATCTATTACAATGATTTCAAAAATTACGTTTATTAATGGATAAATTAATAATTGTAAAGCACATTTTAGATTGACAATGGTTTAGTTAATAGTTTAGAAAATTTAAAATGGAATTATGACCATAAATAAAATATTTTATTAAATAAAATTAAATATATTTTTTTACAAATTAGAGATTCATAAAATGGTTAGAGAAGACTCTCTTATATTTCCTCATTCTTTGATTTTACTTCTGCAAAGCAATGTTATGATTAATATATTCATTAAATGGTCTATTTGAAGGGTTTTAGTGATTTTTTTTTAATTTATATTATTTTATAATTTATCCATTAATAATCGTAATTTTTGAAATCATTGTAATAGATTGAAGTCATTCTTATACACGTTTTATTTATTTAAAAGCAATTCTTTATACAAATAACTATTACCAAATATCTATAATTTTTACTTCTTTCTTTCGCCTTTTTCCAAATCTCTTCAAAACATTAAGTGATTTCGATTATATAATTACCTGATATTAATTAGTAAATATTGTTATATATATATATATATAACTAAAAAAAGACAAAAAGTAAAAAATTAATTGTTCATGTTTTTTAAAATTAATTAATTCCTTTATGGATTATCTTGTTTTAATTTCAACATATAATCAAGAAAAAATAATTTAATTTGTAATATCAATAAATTCACTAATTTTGCTTTAAATTTTAAAATATATAGTTTTTCACTGTATTTATCATCAATTTAAACACGATTGACGAACTAGAATTGAGCAGGTTTAGATTGGCAAAGAATTAATTATTTGGTTTAGTTAATAGTTTAGAAAATTTAAAATGGAATTATGACCATAAATAAAATATTTTATTAAATAAAATTAAATATATTTTTTAACAAATTAGAGATTGATAAAATGGATTGAGAAGCCTCTCTTATATTTCCTCATTCTTTGATTTTACTTCTGCAAAGCAATTTTATGATTAATATATTCATTGAATGCTCTATTTGAAGGGTTTTAGTGATTTTTTTTTAATATATATTCTTTTATAATTTATCAATTATATCAAAATATCAAAATATAATTTGTGACAATTTTAATTTAAAAACGAGTTAAACATTTATTCTCAAACTGCAGATATTATTAGATAGAGAGATAAACATACTGAGAAGAGACATAGAAATAATAAATATTCATTTATATAAATAATATATAAGTAACAAATTTTAGAATTAAAGCTTAGTGGAGGATTTACTTAATTTTTATAAAATTTCAAAATGTTAAAATGTCCTGCTTGATCAAGAGTATAGTTATTCTCTTTTTTTAAAATAATTATACTTTTCATATTGTTTTAAAATAAAAATTATTCATTTATAATTAATTTCACAAAAATGTTTCTTTTAAAGAGAAAAAGATCAATTATAATTATAATACTTCTATATTTTTATTTTCTACGTACACACACATATAGATAATATTTTATCTTTTAAACATGTTAAGTAATATTAAAATTGATCATTATTTTTATAACAATAATATTCTATATATTATTCATTTAAGACTTTTTTTAATATTATGTTATTGAATCATTCATTATAATATTTTGTTGATATTAATCTTATGAATAATTAAGATGAATTGAATAAGTGTGTTTCTTTTTATAAAATTTTAAATTAAACACCTAAAATTAATTTTGTCTGTTGAAAATATTATTTATTTAATTTTATAAACACATGAATTAAACATTATTTTTAATAATGTTTATTTATTTCTAAAATACTATATATATTTATAAGATTTATTAAAATAAAATCATATTGCAAGATTATTAAAAAAAAAAAAAAAAAAAAATTGAATTTTTAAGAAAATAAAAATAAAAATTTTTAATTACCTATATGAGTTTCTTCAATATGTTGGATAAGATCAATTAATTTATTAAATGTTAATTCACAGCCATTAAACTTGCAAATATTTAACATTAATACAGCCATTTTTAAAAATAAAAACTTAAACTGATTTTTACATATAAGAATAAAAAAAAGATTGATTGTTGATGGATTTAGTAATGGTAACTAAAGCAGCTAAAATGGAATGAGCTGTGCACGGCCTCCCCGATTTAGACGACACGTGCTTGCTGCTTGCTGCTCTCTGAATGGGGCTCACATTCCAATTTCTCCAATTTTTTTATTCTAATACATGAGAAAATTATTTATTTATAAATTTTAATTTATACTATTTCTAAATATTTCCATGAATTTTAATAAATAGTAAAATCCATTGTTTTTTTTTTTTTTTTTTTGTAATTTAATCCCTTTTGTTATTATTTAAGTAAAATTAGATTAAAATTTTTCTAACTTTAAATGCATTAAAGGTTAATATAAATTATAATATTCATATAAAGATACCTAATCACGTGATTAATTAAACCCAAATACCTATTATTTTATAAGAAATAAAATAACTATTTGTATAAAATTTCATATTAAATTAAAATAAACATTTTAATCTGACTTATATATATATATATATAAGTTTAGCATTAAAATTAAAACGAATAAGATGTAAGATAATTTTTGAAAATAATTTTTCATATATTTTCTAAAATTTATGTGACTTGAGTACAAATACCAAATTTTATATTTTAATTTTTTAAGGAAAAACAGAATTGAATGTTTGAATTCATTTAGATCATAAAATAAGTAAGAAGAGGAGAATAATATAGTCCAGTTAATAATGAGACATACTAACCGCGCGTAGAGAGGGATTGATTGCATCCTGACATCGTTCGTATCCACTCTATCCTATCCCAGGCTCAATTCTATGGCCATCTAACAATTTTTACCCTCTTCATACTTCCCGAAAAGATAGCAGCAATCACGCGAAAACGATAAAAAAAAAACACTCATAAAATGCCAATATTGTCTAAAATGTTAAGTTTTAGACGCAATTTCGAAATTTAGAAAAAAATATAAATAATAAGTTGACCTGTGGCCAGGTCCGAACCGACCGACGGTTTGAAGTAAATTAATTTCCAGCTACAGAAACAATTTCAAATAATTTTAATAAATCTATTAATTCAATAAAAAACAGATATGGGATAGAACATAAATATTTTTAATTTTATTTTATTTATAATATATAAGGAGGCACTGGCTGTGACGGCATCAAGGGCTGGATGTCGTCATATAATTTTAAATTAAGAAAAAACTAATGAAGATGATTTTTCCCGAGGATAAAACCAATACAAAGTGCATGATTCGTGGTGATATGTAAACAATACCTCCCTTACTATCGTCGGTCGGTAAAAATCTCCTCATGTGAAATTTGGTGTGAAAATAACCCTTCCCTTTCTATCGTCAATCGCTAATACTACCACTTCCGTTTGCCGGATTTGCACCAAAAGTTGATCAATTCATCCCACTGATGCATTAAGTAAATATAGCAAATTTCATCAAAATCCGTTGAGCCGTTCAAGATGTACACATACATCTATACGGACGGACGGACGGATGGACAGACATCATGCTAAAAATACTTTTTTCTGTTAAGAAAATGCATGATTCGTGGAGATATGTAAAAATTTCCACATGTGAAATTTGGTGTAAAAACAATACCTCCCTTACTATCGTCGGTCGGTAAAAAGGTCAAAAATATTTATAAAACGACTAAATTCAATTATTTTATTTTAATTAGCCAACCATTAATTTTATTTTCTGGTAATTTACCAATCAATCAATGAGGGAATAGATTTTTCTAAATTTATCATCTACTAAATAAAGCAAAAATATAAAATAAAAAAAAAATTAATCTTGATAAGTTATTATATTTAGGTAATTTAAATATTCGTCATTATAATTATTTATTAGAGCCTCGTCATCTTTCATAAAAAAAACCTCTTAATTTTGTTTGATAAGAGTTAGAAAATTAAATGAGATAGTCTTTTTTTTAAATATTGAACTCCCCACTTTGCTTATCTGGAAATCCTTTAGAAAGAAGTATGAAACTAAACCATATATTGAAGTAAGGAATCAAACAAATACAAATATAAGAGTAGTTAAACATAGTTATATGGGGGATTTTTTCAAAATGTTAAATTACTACTTCCAAGTTAATAAGTCAAGGTATAATTTGTTTTGTATAATTTTAATATAACATATTTCTATGTTTAAATAATTATTTTATTATTTAATCATAACTAAATTGAATTTCTTACTGTAAAAATATATTCTTCTGCGAATATATTACTCTAAATTTAATAGTGAATATTAATGATATTTGATTATAAAGAATCAAAAGTAGTTATTAAGTAAAATTAAATCAATGAATAATAAAAGCGAAAGAGATTTTTCAAATTTAAATTATACATTGAATAAATAGCCAATTACCTATTACCCTAAATTTATTAATTTATCAAATAAAAAATGTATGAATTAAAATAGAATAAGTATTCAGATTTTTCTTGTCATTTTACATTATTCTTTTCTGAAAGAATTAAGATTAATGAAAATGAAAGAAAATAATAAAGAAGAAATTGTGGATCCAAAATTTGGATTAAAATATATTTTTTGGATCACTGCTTATTGTGGAGGTGGTCGATTTATGAAAAAATCAGGGGTTTTATATAAATGTTACCAGGTATATTTTGTTATTTAAAATATTTATGTAATTTTATTAATTATTTAATAAATATAATAAATTGAATATTTTTTCTTCAGATGTATATTTTTTTTGGATTTGTATTTTTTGGAATTTTACAAATCATAACATCATTATTTCTTATTCATGATTTTATTAAATTTACTCTTAATTTCGTTGCGCTTATTAGTTTTTGGCGAATAATAGTAAAGGTAACGATATACATGATTTATAGATATCAAAAATAAATTTAACAAAAACTGGTATTGTATTAATATATATAATTTAAGTTATTGAACTATAACTCAGAAAAAATTGTTTTTATCAATATGAAATGACAAACAAACAAATTAATAAAAAATAATCATCCCTTTAATACTTTAACAACCCTACAAGACTAAAGCAGGTCCTAAAAATTAACAGCATAACATTTTATTTCTCAGCTTCAATATTTGTTGTGTTGGGTAACGTTAATTTATTTAACTATTTCAATGGCATTCAATCATTTGCAAGGTGAAAATAATTCTTATTATGGACATCTGATTCGAACATTTTTTTAGCTCAAGATTAGATATTAATTAACCCGGAGGCTGGGCTGACTCCATCCTATAGACCCCAGTTAGAGAAATTCCCTTGCCAGGTCCGGCACCTGAACCCGGGACCACGCTACGCTAACCTCTCACCCTGTGACGCCTTCATATTTTTTTTTTAATTTAATGGTAGATTTTATTGTTTTTGATTTTCAAAAGCCTTCTGTAAGATAAGTAAATCTGTGACAGCCACTTTTCTAAACTAACATTATTTAGAATTCCCAAATGGATGCAGTAAAAACTTATAAAGTTAAGGAAAAAAAATCATTATAATTGGTATCGAAAAATATATTTGAAATATGTATTTGATACACAAAACTAAAGTAATCAGTATTTTTATTTCGTTACACAAAACTGAAGTAGTCGGTATCTTGTAACTTGTTTCTCAAAATCGAGTAACTTGCCCGTCTGGCCAGCTCGTTTTTTAATAAGATACAAATAAATAAAAAATAAAAATAATTAACATTATCTTTTTAATTTGGGTACATACTTCAAGTAAAAAATGAAACATTTTATTATTATTAAAAAATAATTAGAAATATTTTTCCCTTTCAGGTTTTTTTTCTCATAAGTAAAAAACAAGACATCGAAGATATTTATTCTCAATTAAGTCAAATGTATAAAAAGTTTGGTGAAAATTCCATCGAAGAAAAGAAACGTATTTTTCAACAAATAAATAAATCGTTTAAAAAATTTTCATTGGTTTATATATTTGTTATACTTTGTTCCAATATTCCATGGAGTTTAAATTTTCTCAATGAAACTAATGAAGAAGATATGAAATTGTCAAAAGTTGAAATCGAAGATTTGACGTGGGCATTTCCTGTTCCTTTTTGGTCTCCAGTACCGATTCGATCGAAAACCATTTTCTTTATATTATTATCTACTTATAGTCATCTTATCAGTCTCATTATGTATATTAATCTTTCAAATGATTTTACTATTATTTTGTGTCTAAATTATATTACTGGGCATTTGCATATTCTTTCAAATGAATTAAAACATTCAAGAAAAGAATCGAATGAAGCTACTAAGCAGACATTGAAACAATGTTTTTTGTATCAACTTCAACTTAAAAGGTAATTTTAAAACGGGCAAGAATATTATAAAAATTAGCTGGAGTGTCTCCACTTGACTATCTCGCAATTTGAATTGGATTAAATAACAAAATATATTATATTTAAATTAAATTTAATTAATTATAAATTATAAATAATAAATATTAAACCAGCGCATGTTTGGCTTTTTGTTGATGGCACCACGTCACGTGTTGGCGCGTGAGATTTGCAGTGTTAAAAATTAATTCTGGTAATTTCAGCGAATCAATCAAGCTGAAATTCTATATATAGCAGTTTTATACAATTATTAATCATGTGAAAAATTATCAAACATATATCTTTATTTTTACGGTCACTTTAGAGGAAAAAAAATCAAAACGTTGTAGGTAATGACCCTCTTCCGGTTGAGCTACATTTCTCAAAAGTTGATAGAAAACTACGAATTTTGAATAATGCTCATGTACCAAATTTCATCATTCTAGCTCAAACCGTTTTTGTGTAATCTTGGTTACATACATACACACACACACACAGAGAGAGAGAGACATTTTTCTCAACCTTAGTGAAAATGATTCAGGAACCTTCAAAACGTATAAAAACATCAAAATCTCTGCCCCCTGTACCCTCGAGTGATACATAGTATTTGGTTGAAAGACTGTATGTAAAAGTTTTTCATCCATTTTGTTTCAATCAGTATATTACATAAAACATTCATTTCTTTTTGTGTTCTTATTTAAAATATATTTTGATTTAATCAGTAAATTAATTATATATTATTATTGTATATGTTATAAAAAATTCAAGTATTAGGTTAGGCAGACGACTTAAATATAATAGGAGATTCGGCAAGTGTAATTAAAGATAGCGTAGAAAAATTAATCGAAGCAGGAAAAGAGGTGGGGCCGGAAATAAATATTGCTAAGACCAGTGGCGGATTAAGTTGATTGGGGGCCCCGGGCGGTAAAATTGAAATGGGCCCTCTGTTAATTACAATTATAATTGAAAGACAAATTTTGTTTATATTATAATTTAGGCTGTTTTATACTTACATATATAGTACTTATGTAAAAAATACATAATTTTTACTGTGGTCGCCGAGACCCAAAATTGATTATTTTTTCTTAAGTTAGTCGGGGTTCAAACACCACCGAATAAAGATCTGTATCAAGAATAACTTGTTTTATTTAAACTCAACAGTTTTTTTAAATTTTATTTAAGGAAATATTTTTATATAGGTTTCGTTGGGCCCCTCGGGCTGCTGGGCCCCGGGCGGCCGCCCGGTCCGCCCGGCGTTTAATCCGCCTCAGGCTAAGACAAAGTATTTAGTAACAGAGAGGAATATTTTTTTCACACAAAGTCTTAACATGCAAATATAGAATTTGAAAATGTAGAAACATTTAAATACTTAGGTTCTGTAATAACGAAAGATAATAATATTCGAGAGGAGTTTAAAGCAAGGTTACAATCGGAAAGTGCCTGTTATCATGCCATAAAAATTATTATCAAAGGGAATAAACATTAAAATATATAAAACAATTATTTTACCGATTGTTTTATATGGTTGTGAGGCATGGTCTATGACCTTAGGAGACGAGAATAGATTTAGAGTATTTGAGAATAGGATTCTACGAAGCATTTATCGGCCAAAGAAAGATGAGGTCACCGGGGAATGGCGAAGATTGCATAACGAGGAATTGCATGACCTCTATGCATTTCCAGATATAGTTACTCCTACCCTGTCCCATCTCTCTCACATCTCTTCCTACATTATCCACCTACAGCGTCCTTGGTCTTTCAAGCGGACGTTTTCCAATCGGTCTCCCCACCAATATCTTTTTCCTCTCCCATTCTAGCCACGTCCCCTGCCTATTGCAGTTTCTCGATTTTTTATTCTTCTATAACTATTCTTAAACATTTTTATCCTTTGTGATTACATTAAATTTTTTTACATATTCAAATTCTTCATCTTGTATATTAAGATTTTGTATGTTAATACTGTTCCTCTCTGTTACTAAATATTTTATCATATCACTATTAATTTCAAACCCAACATCTCTTTTCCTGCCTCGATTAATTTTTTTAGGTTACTTTAAATATTATTAAATTATTAAAAAACAAAACAACAAAAAGTAAACAATAAAAATAAAAAATAAAGAAATTAGTATAATAGTCAACTACAATAAAAATAATAATAAAAAATATATAATATTAAAAACTTACCTAAAAATCCAATTATTATGAGATCAAATTTTCATAATTAAAATTATTTATTCATAATCTTAAAAATTAATAGAGGTAATATAGTCGTAATGTGAATGTTTCCAGTGTGTTAAATAAGTTTAAAAGGCCAATACGATCAATTGAGATATTGTAAATATCTAAAAAAGGTTTTTGCCTGCACATTGCTTAGAATTTAAAAAATTTTCATATCTTCATGATCTCTAGAATCCAAAAGTAACTATTTTTCATGTCTGTTCATAGGCCATAAATTTTGTTAATATCTAATCAATAACAGCAGAAATTAATTTTTTAAAATTTAAAAATTAACATCCACTTATCCTAGGAAAAAGCGGGTTGTCAATGGTAAAATGTGAAAACTTGATCTTTTCAAAAAATTCAAAAAATACTACATTTAAAAATAAGCAATAGAATATAAACTAAGTCATTTCTCGAAAAAATAAACAACTATAGAAATAACAAATCATTAACAACCTCGAAATTTTACCTTATTATAAGAAAAAAATTAAAAATGAAATTCTGTTTTAAGGGAAAGTTCGATTGAATTGAAAATTCATACCCAATCAAAAATTTAAATGGGCTTATGGATTAATCTATTCTTAATTATCTATTATGAATTAATTTATTTTGTTTTTTTAGACTTTATAAGAAATTAGAAGATATATATGCAATAGATATTTTAATGACCTGTGTTGCTTTTATTGCTATTGTAAGTTTCTGCGGATATCTCATTATTAAAGTAAATGTCTAAAATTAAAGAGTGTTAAGTATGAATGAATCTAATTTTCATCATATATTTTTTTTCTTATTTCAGGTTGAATTTTTTGATCCAACTTTCAATAAAGTGACATCTTATGTCTTATTTAATATGGTTCAATTGTATACTACGATTAATGCAGGTCAAAATACATTCGAAAATGTAATAGTAT
Organism: Labia minor; assembly: GCA_963082975.1. Lineage (NCBI taxonomy): Eukaryota > Metazoa > Arthropoda > Insecta > Dermaptera > Spongiphoridae > Labia > Labia minor. The sequence continues at coordinate 68,984,469 of OY720347.1, forward strand.
TATTAAAATGTTTTATGAATATAACTAAATATGATATAAAGTGTTCTAGAAAATCCATATTCCTCCAACCATCTTCGATTCTGATCCTTCTCTTTTTTAATTGTCTCATTTTTGGTTTTATATTATCTTCCTAAGGTATTCTTGGTCTACTTTTCCTATAAAGAATTTTCTGCTACATTGAAATCTTCTCAATTACAAAATTATGATTATGATTGTTATTGAATTTTGTATAAATATCACAGAAATAATTTGTTTATATTTTATTGATTTATTTAATTGAAAAATAAAATAAACATTTCGAAGTGTACATGAACTGTCCATTGGTCTTTACGCTTGAAAATAGTATGGAAATCACATGAAATTCGTATATCTCAATTTACATACAACTTAATTATTATTTTATATTTTTCCATTCTCCAATGATCTCAAAATTTTTTAGGACATATGTAAATATTTCTAAGAATTTTGATTTTAATGAAATAATAGGCCACGTTCACATCCATATAATAAAATAGATGATAAATTAATAAATTATTTTGTAGATGAAAAGTGTTTCACTTGCTGCGTATAGTACTTCATGGTTTGAAATGACAAAAAACAATTCTAACACACTTATTTTAATCATTCTAACGGCTGATACAACTAAACCTCTAAAAGCAACTAGATTTATGGAAATTCGAAAAGAAACATTCTCTTCTGTAAGTTTTGCTCAAAAATAGTTGGTATGATACAGGGTCATCGAAAAAGATGGACGGGATTCGAAGAATAATAAAAACCGTAATACAAATGGTAGAATATTTATTTATACATCAAAAGACACAGAAAATCTTAAATTTTTTTATGTAATATCTAAAGGAGGTGGCTTGGCCGAGAGTGTAGTGTGGCAACCTTCTACACAAGAAGTCGGCGTTCGATTCTAACCAAGAACGGATTTTTCTAATAAATTCAATTTAACATTAGCTGCCTTCGGCTCCAGGACAAGCCCTGGTTCTATACAACCCTGCACCAGCAGGACTACCTCAAAAACAAGCAACCATAAGAAACAATGGATCTCGATGAGAATAACTCCAGTTGGTACCCAATCCTCCCGTCACCTGGAGGATCCGGATCTTCACGAGCACTCAAAAAGAAGAATAAAAAAGTTAACACCTAAAGAACATTCATATATGGGCATACTTAACATCACCCTTGTATATGGGAGCTTTGCGTGATTCTAGATGGTCCAGACGCAAATAATAATAATAATAATAAAGTTCGATGTGTCCTCACCCCCCCCCCCCCCGTCACACGACAGACATCTAGCCGATAATCAATCTTCCGCCACGTGTTTTGAAGCATTACAGGAGTCACAGTTGCAATGGCTGGGTAAATTCTTTCTTTCAATTGCTGAAAATCAAGAATTTTTTCTTAATGTTCTTAACATAGCCCCAAAAGAAAAAAATCCAAAGGCGTTAAATCAGGACTTCTAGGCGGCCACAAAACCAACTCCCAATCCAACGGTCAGGAAATCTGTTGTTGAAAGCATCTTGGACGGTTAGGCTATATTGACATGGAGCTCCAACCTGCTGGAAATTGACATTAATTCCCTTTTAATTTTCAATCTCTTGAACTTGAAGGAACACATACATTTCCAACATGTCCAAATAAATTATGCCTGTTACCGTGTTTTCTGTAAACATGAAGGGGCCGACAATCCATAAGTCCACACCAAACGTTGACTTTTTGTGAATCTATTATGTACTGGAAAACTTCATCTGGTTGATGATCTCCTCATATACTACAGTTATGACAGTTTACAAAACCACTATTGTGAAATGTTGCCTCAACACTGAATAAGATTTTGTTCAGATAGTTTTCGTCACCAATGTTACTTAACGTCTGAACGGAAAAGTCGACTCAAAATATTTATAATGCTACTCAATCTGCTATTGATGACGTGTTTATTTATCGAATAGTTGTACAACATAATCCCGTTCACCTTTTTCAATGACCCTGTATAATATATATAAATTAAAATGAATAATAAAGTGAGACTGTTGTTTAGAAAGTGTTACTGTTAACACCCAACACACACATTAATTTTGTATTATGGTATATTTATTTTGAAATTAAATAAACAATTACGATTTAAATTACAATACAAAAGTAAATAATTACAATATTAAAATAATATTGAAAAAAAAATATTTAACGTAATAGGTAAATGCAAAATTAGATTTATTTTAATAATAAATCATTTTTATATAGTATATAGTTGGCACCAAATTTTTTATAAGATTAACATATACTTTCCGAAATAGATCATTCAAGTAGTTTGCTGATTAATTTTTTTTTTATAATTATTATTTTAGAAAATACAAATTCGATATGTTCTTTTATAATAATTAATTGATATTTATTACGCATCTTTTTTTAGTTGGTGAATACATCTTTTAGTTACATAACAGTGTTACGTAATTTGGAAATATCAAGATATGAACAAAATTAATCCACTTAAAAAACAAAAATCAATATAGTCAATCAAAGTTGGAATAAAATTAATTAGTATAGTAAATGTTATTATTTATTAACTTGATAATCATTAATAATTATATTATATATCATTTTACAAATAAACTATATATTAATTTAACAAATAAAATTTGATCTTTGTCTCTAATTAATTTTTCAAAGAAAAGAAAATTATATAAATAATTATAAATATTGTATCCGCTTTGATACATCTAACAACGGCTTGTAAGGCTTAAATAATTAAAGAAAACTTTTGTTCCTGAAAAATCGAAAGTGGGATGAAATGGAATGGGATGAATCCTTAATATCTATTTAATTTTGCTTGAAGGGCTAAAAAGAGGGATAAATAAAAATACGATAGATGACTCTTCACTTCTATCGCACCTTGAAAATTGGGTGGACTGTATAAAAAGGTCTTTTTAAGATATTAAAGATTCGGGATGGATAAAAGATCGCTAAATAAAAACTGTAATCAAATTTTAACAATATTTTAATAACAAATTTATTTAAATGTAAAAAGATTAATTATATTTAGAAGAATCTAAATATATATAACAACTTAAATCTAAAATTTAATATAATTCAAAGGGAGAATAAGTGCACTTATCTGATTGACCACGGGAATTGGGAAAAGGAATTCGCCGTCTCGCGTGTCTTGGATGATCGCCCTGCTGCAGATTGATTGCCAATTGATCCAGATAGCAAGGCGTCGGAGGGCAGGCAAAGATAACAAGGCAGGCAAATAGGCAAGGGCGACAAAACAACAAAGAAGGGCTTGAGAGGGTGCCGTCCTCTTTTTATATGATGATATGTAAGAGGGGATATGTCACTCATTAGGGGTGGTAAGGGAGGGGGATAGTCAAACTTATGAGTTTATTTAAATTAAAATAAAAGCTCTGTATGTTAACGCAATTCCTGGACATCCGTAGCCTCAAAATAAGAAAAAATAAGAAAGAAGAGAAAAATAAAAAAAGAAATAGAGAGAGATTTTAGTGAGTGACTACCCACTACCTTTAAAAAGGCTAAGGTTTCTGATTGAAATAAAATAGATGTGAAAACTTATTACATATAGACTTCGTGGCACAATAAATAAAAATTCAGACAATTAAATATAACTTATCAATATTAAAAAAATATACAAATTTTCAAACTCTCTTACGTTCCTCCTTTCATTGACTACCCACTGGTCTGGTTTTCATAATTCAGCGAGTAAAAGAGTAAAGGAGACCGGGGAGTCAATGTAAAGTCCGATTTTTCCGACTCCTCTTTGCAATTTAGAGCTAAAATATTCTTTCAGCAAGAGTGGAAAGAAGAAAGACAGTTCATAGTCATTATCAAACTCATAACGGTATTGTCTATTGTAGATATTTCAATTCCACTGAACAAAAAAGTTATAAGGTATATCACAGTACCAATGTATTATTGTTATCTTTTAATAAATACCTATACACAACTTGTTGGTGTCTTATTTAAAAAATTATTTAATAGCTTATCTAATAAAGATGAATATAAATTAAAATGAAAAATCAAGGCATCAATCTATTCAAAGAAAAGAACAAATTTTTTTATTACAAAATTACACTGAATACTTGTTTGAAAAAAAAATGACAGAAAATAATAAGATACACAATTATTTTTAAAAAAAAATAATAAAAAATTATTTATTAAAAACTTCACATCTTCCATAAAAAACATTTTAATTTTACACGATGAAAGCTAGAAAATGAAATGAAGTCGTTTTTTTTAAATATTGACTTCCCACTCCCATAGTGTCTGTCTTATCATGGTGGGTTTAGAACTACAAAATTAAAAAAATTGAGAAAACTGAGAAATGTTGAAATTTTGGATAAAGAAGATTGTTTTAGAAGTGCAGGAAGAAAAGATGTTAAAATAGAATCAGAGAAGAAACAAACGATATAGAACTTGACTGATTTTTTATAATAATTTAAATAAAATAATTATATTGATTATTTATTGAAATAGGCACAAAAAATAATAAATAAAATTGAATATGGAATCGTTAGAAAATGAGAGTACTCTCCTGCAGGGGTCGGCAACCAGCCCGCGGGGACCAGGTTGCCCGCGAAGCCTTTTCAAGTACCCGCGAAGCCATTTAAAGTGCCGCGAAATCATTTTTAAGTGCCCGCATTCAAAAGATTTTGCGATCAGGCCCTTAAAATTTTTCGACTTTTTTCAAAGTTTTTCAATATGGTTCTAAAAAAAAGGGGTAAAATGTTTTTGTGATAAGGCTCTTAAACATTGTAATTTTTCAATATGACCCTAAGTATCACCAACTGTGCCCACCCCTGTTATATTATTTCAGAAATGTGCCCGACTATTGAAAAAGGTTGCCGACCCCTGCTCTAGTGTGAATCAGACTAAATAAAAAATTTGAAATATAAGATAAAACTATAAATGATTCATTCTCAAGACACCTGAAATAAAAGTAAAGATATATATATTAGGTATTAATCAAAAAATTCGTAGTATTCTTTCAACTTTTGAGAAATGTAGCTCAATATATTTTTTAAATTTTGACTTAAAAATGAATAAAAAGGTTTTAAATTTAAATTTAATATATGTTAATTAATTGAATAACAATACTATACTGTAAAATTAATTTTTTTTTTTAATTATTAATTAACTAATCCAATTCAATTATACTTAATTTATAATTAATTAACTTTAATTTAAATAAAATATATATGTTAATTATTCCAATTCAAATTTGCGAAATAGTTGAGTGAAGAGACTCCAGATTTTTTCAAATATTTTTTTTTATTCTTTTAAATATTTTCGCTGATGAATAAGTTTGAAATTTAATTTAAAAGTTTCCTAGTTCACACACACAGGCGTTATATAGTGACATAAGCTATATCAACTATAAATATGTCAATTCAATTTAAAATTTACAAATAATGTTTATTAAAGCAATTTAATAGTTATTAACAATTAATTTAAGAATAAATATTAAAAGTAACTTCTTATTTTAGTAACTACATTCTTCATACTAAATTACAAGTAATGTTTTATTTAGAATCTATTCCATACAAAATATTTTGACTTCCTACCACTATCTAGGAGCGCTGACAGTGAAATCAAAGTTTTATTGGAAATGCAAATGCAAATGAAACACTATATAGTTAATAGTGTATTTAATTGCATTTCCAATAAAACTTTTTAAAATAGTGGTAGTACCTTCTACATTACCACAGAGTATTTGCAAAAATTTTATTGGAAATGCAAATGCAAATGAACGTTTTAAAAACAATTAATATTGTAAGGTGAGTAACTTGGCGGCCGCCAAACTTTGATTTCACTAATTTTTTTGAAAGACAACTTTGCGGGGCCCTAAATTTTTGATTTCCTAACTTTTTAGGGCGGGGAACCTCTACCACGAAGTGGTTTTTTTGTCAGATTTAAAGATGCTTATGTATCAAAATATGGCATGTGTTATAAATTGAAAGAATAAGAAAAATTATAAGTATATCTTTATTAATATTATGAAATAATAAGCAAAATACATTTATATCTAGAAAAAAAAAAAAATAAAAAATAATTTATTAATAATTAGAAAATAAAATAGATTATTTAAATAAATTATCTAGATTGAAAAAAATGAAAATGGCATGGCCACTACAAAGTGAAACTATAATAATATATTCTAAATTATTATTCCTCAAATAATAATAGATTGGCTATTTTAAACTTTAAAAAGAAATAAATATTTAGTATTATTTGATTTATTAATTATAAGCAAATCCTATGATAAAAAATTATAGATAGGATATTATAAATCATTTATGACATTTTTAAATTTAATCATTTCATTTTGACTTTGCCAATAGGTCAATTATATATTCGTTAGTATAATTAAAATTATTTTTAAGACATATCCATATTTTGTAAGACGGTGATGTAGCTAAAAGAGGAATTAACCAACTGAAAAAAAAAATAGAAATATAAAAAATTATTATTGTATCAAAATCAATATAAAAAGAGAATTTATGCAAATTTACTCTCGAAAATGTTTCTTTGGTGATTTCCATGAAAGTGGTCGCTTTCAGTGGAAGAGCTCGATTTCCCCTTAAAATAATCATCAGAATGTAAAGACGATTAGATCGATTGACATCATACCATGTTGTAGAGTAGGCATTGTAACCAATATTTAAAATCTAAAAGATAATTCAAATATAATACAATTCATATACAATATTGTAAAATAAATGCCTATAAATAATCTTAATTACCTCTTCATAAACACGTTGTCCACTTCTTATAATTAAATACAATTGGAAAATATTAAAACAAATATAAAATCCTACTTTATTGAAAGTTTCACTAAATATTTCAATCTAAAAAAAAAGAATACATTATAAATGATATTATCTATGTATCGTATATTTCAAGGTAGGAAGAAAGTGGTAAACAAGGTCTGTAGAAAAATAGGAGACTAACGCAGAATCAAATCGCCAAATCATCGAATTATTTATTTAAATTATTTGAAACAATAATAAATAAATAAGCAATATTAAACGAGGTACCCTTATTATTAATATATAGTTAAAAAAAAAAAATTATTATTAAAATTAAAATTTTTTTGTAGTGCATTAGGACGCCAAAGTCCTTTCCTCAGACCTTGATTCGTTTATTATGTTAATGATAACACTTACAGTTGTGACCAAGTATCCAGAAAAACTAACAATAATTATAAAACTAGCGCAATGTAGAAATATATCCAAACCACACACTATTTCAATTTCTCTACAGATTCTATAAAAAAATCATATTCAAATTATTTGATAAGGATGATATTATTAATATATATATGTTAATCTAGTTTTAATTAAACACCTAATTTATAGTAATTTCAACAAATATGTATAAATATTTGAAAATATTATTATATTAAACTTGAAGTAGGAAACATTAGAAATGTAGAAATTAGAAATAGTGTTATGCATAAGCATAAGTACAATAAGCAGGGCCGTGCCTGACCAGCGTTCATTGCGTGCACCGCACGCAGGCGGCCGAATTAAAAGGCGGCCGAAGGTCACATATTTAGAGACGCCAATTTTTTTTTCATCCCAGTCACTTTGGTTTTATTTTTGTATTATCTATTTATTTTATATTACGAACTTGCTGAAAATGTATTCGATGACATATATTTTATGTATATAATATGACTACAATGTTATACGTACTCGTATATCGAAACTATGAGAATAATATCTACAACTCATATAATAACGGTTTTGTATATCGGTCGAGGTCAATATAGTTTATATTAAAGTACTAGCTGCTCAGAGCGCCTTCGGCGCTCTTCACACCTAGACGGGGGCTCCGCCCCCTGTACCCCCGAGTGGTACATAGTATTTGCTTGACAGTAGTAAAAGGTTTTCATCCATTTTGTTTCAATCAGTATATTACATAAAACATTCATAGAGATATGTAAGAATACTGTGATATAATTAACGTCAAAATTTTTCGGTCAGACAGACAAATATAAAAAATTCTAAACTCACTTTTGGCTTCCAAAGATCATGAAAGGTCTGCAAAAAATTTTAAATTCTGAGCAATTTGCAGACAAAAACCTTTTTTTATATATATAAATAATAATAATAAAAAACATTTTAATAAATTTAAAAAATATACCCAATTTAAAAATGTCAAAAATTTAAAATAACTTTATATCATCATATTTTAATTTTTATATATTTTCACTTCATAAAATACTAAATAATATTTTTTTTTATTATTCAATGATAAAATTTATATATTATTATATTATATATATTATAGAAAAGAAATATTCAATTAAATAAAAAATAATTTATGATAAAAATATGATCTAATAAATATTTTATTAAATTAATTAAAATGAGAACTTTTAGAATAAATGATTTAAATGCATTGATATTTGAATATTAGAATTTAAAATAAAAAGTGAAATATTATAATAATTCTTTAATTGGGAATCGCTATGATAATTCATTGTTTGAAATGATTCCGCTAGGGACAGTGGGCCACGCCAGGCTCTTGAATGAACAACACGGAGAATTATATAAACTTTAAAAAATTAATTTCTGCGGTTATTGATTAAATATTAATAAAATTTATAGCCTATGTTACTATAGAGGTATATAAGAAAATTGTGATGTAATTTCATAGAAATCGGTTCAGCCAATTCTGAGTCTATAAAATAGTTATTTTCCGGACAGACAGACAGACATGAAAAATTCTAAAGTCACTTTTGGATTCTAGAGGTCATGAAACGCGAAGATATGCAAAAATTTTTAAATTCTAAGCAATGTGCAGACAAAAACCTTTTTTTATATATATAGAAGATAGAAGATAAAGATAATAACTTGTTTAAATCCCTAGACCCACGTTGTAGATTAATGATCATTAACAATTAATTATTAATTAACAAACGAAGAGGAAAAAGCTAAGCAAAGTAAGTATGGTGTTATAAAACATAAATTCTCTTTTATTGAAAATTGAAAAAATTTACGTTAATTTTGTAAACATTTTCAGTTCAATTTAATCGTGTATCCATGCAGAATGTATGTAGTTTTCGGTTTTCATTAGTTTTTCAAAATTAAAAATAATTAAAAATTACTTGAGAACTTCAATGGCTCAAGAACGTCTCAGTAATTTATCAATTATTGCGATTGAAAATGAAATTGCTGATAATTTGAGTATTCAAGAAGCAATTGAAGACTTTGCTTCCAAAAAATCGCGTAGAGTTAATTTTTGATAGTGATGATGATTCTTAGAACTGTACATATATATAAGTGTAATAATAAATAATAAAACAAATATTAAAAGTTAAATTTTGATTTTTTTTCTTTGATGTTATCTTGAAGAGCGACCATATATACTAGCACGCAGGCGGCCATATATCCAAGCACGTCCCTGACAATAAGTATGTACAAACAATACAAATGTTAAAAAAATTAAATTTGGAATTAAAAATAATTTCTAGTAAAATCTAGAGAACATTTCAATTCATTTTAGTTTTAATTTTATTTTAAATTTATATGAATTTTTATTGTATCATTTTCTAAATATGCAGTCATATAGAATATGCACCTCTAATTCAATCCATCTTGTAATATTATCAGAATCCTCCTCCACCCAGCATTAACTTCATTCTTTATAATAGAACAGAAGTCATAGTCACAAAAATTGATTTAAGATATTGTGAAAATCATATTACCTATAAATATAATTTTGATATTGGATGCTATTTTTTAAACTTTGTTGCATTTTCTCATTAGTGAGTTGGCCCGATTTTTGTAATTCATGTCCTAGTATATGAATGTGACCAGCTAAATAGTCAAAAAGTTCCAAATAGATATAATCAGAGCCAAGAATGATGAACAGAGTCCAAAAGACTATCTGTAAATTATGTATGCAAATGATCCAAAAGACCAGTTTTGAACGGATAGGAAATGGCATAGTGAATGCAGTTGGTAAAGACCAAGTAAAATCTTCAATTTCGATCCGGGAAATTTTCCGTTCCATTTCGACAACGGGTTTGGTGAGGAAGTCAAGCGACCAGAGTAAATTTGTAATGATCGCTATAACTGTGTAGATATAATTCGATTTTAAATAATTTTTATTTACAGAATGAAAATGTTTCTTTTTCTCTTCCATTGAATTCAATGCATATTCAAAATACATTTCCGAAAAATTATTCAGTATCTTCTTTATTCTTGATTGATAACGAATCAAAACAAAATACTGAAAAAAATATAAATTGTATATATACATATATATTAAATGGGACAATTGATATTTCTTTTTTTAGACAAAAATATTAATAATTAACGAAATTAATACGATAGGTTCTAATATTGGCTATAATTCTTATTGCAGTTACAAAGTAAAAGTAATAAATATTTAATCAAGGAAGAACTCTTAAAAGCATCTTCATTAACATTAAATATTTATGGTTTCTTACTTCTATCAATCGATTTTTAATATCTTTTTAGATGGAAATATAAGTAAGGAAAGTGGATAAAGCAGGAAATAGTAAAATCCAAGTTCTCTTTAAATTAAGCCAAAAAACATTTTATTTGGTTTTCAATATTTTTAAAAATTTAAATTTATATTATAATTAAAAAAAAAAAAACACCGAAATTCGCATAGAGAAAATAAATACAATTTTGTTTTAATTTTATAATCTAAAACTTTTCAAAAAATTATTATTCATTAATTTTTTGAATTAATATAAATAATTTTTTATTCAATCTCTCAAAAAGATAAAAAAAAAGAAATCATATAAAATTATTTTGTTTTTATATAAATTCAATTAATTTTCACCTTATTTTTAAATTACTTGCAATTTAAATATCAGGTTTTCTTTAATTTTGTCGAACCAATAAAAAAAATGGGCAAAAAAATAATAATTTAAAAATTTCTATATCCCCAATTTTAAGATATAAAATTTCGAATATCTTAATTATTCATAATCGATAGTAAAATTCGATAAATTTAGGTTACCTGGTTTGATTGAATGTGGAAAAGCTCCTGGAATGTTTAATTATAGGAAAACCAATTGGGAAAAGATGAATGACCACAACGGTGGATATGCAGGTAGATGAGAGGGTATTTATGATTAGTTAGAAATTTTCATACCGATGACTCAGGGTAAGAATGGTTGAATGGTTTAAGCTTCTAACACACGGATGGCGAACCTTCTTCAATGTCCGTGCCACAAAATTATAAAAAATATTTTTGAAGTAATTAACGTGCCACAAAATTGTCATTTTTTTCTCTACCACCTGTACCCCTTTTAGCTTGAATATATAATCGAATATTTTTGTATAACTTCTAACTATCCTGTATAAAAGTGTTATAAATTTAAATATTAAACTTTATTCCAAAAAAATAAAATGATTATTAAAAAATTTGGAATTAATTTTTGGTGAAAATATATCTTTCCTAAAAATTTTGTTTTTGTTTTTATTGTATGGAAATTCTTTTTAATTGATTTTAGTTTCTAGTTTTTAGTTGTAGATAATGACAAAAAAGCAAAATTTATATTTGATACCGTGAACCACTTACATTTTCTTATTTTGATAATGATATGTTAAATTCTAGAAAAAGATTGCAATTCTGGCACTATTCTCCAACCGTCCTATGAGTAAAGTAAAGCTTGATATAAATTTTATAAAATTGATTTTTCATTTTTTTTTTTTAATAAATATTGATAAAATTTACAGCATATATTAAAATAAGAGCATATAAGAATATTCTGGTAATAGGTGTATTTCATCGCCCCAATCAATTTGGAGTTTATAACTTCACAATTTCACAGATAAACAGTCAAATAAAATGACAGACACGAAAAATAGAAAAGTCATATTTGGGTTCCCCAGGTCACACATGAAGAGTAAATTTTTGCAAAAAATTTTAAATCCTGAACAATGCTATTTGTACGGTAACAACACGCAATGGTATAATAGAAGTCCAAACGGTATACACTGAGTCTATCATGCATGTTTTTATACTGCGAGGGAATTCAAGCGATATTTCAGCTTAATAAAATGTATAATTTGCCGGTTTCATCTACTAAGATAGATAAATAAATATTCAGTACTTCAAATTTCATAAATTTTAATTTTAATGTGATTTATTCATTTTTAATTTATTTCTTTTAAAAAAATAATTTTGTCTTTATGCGTGTCATGAAATTTTTCAAACGTGCCATAGGTTCGCCATCCCTGTTCTAACAAGATTTCTCCTACTACATATAAAATTTTCCTATAATAAATTTATTCATTTATTTAATCAAAATTAAAATTAAATTAAATTTATAATTATTTAAACTTATCCACCCACCTTAATCGCCATTCTAAAATAAGTAAATATAATAATAAAATTGAGAACAGTTAATTCCAGACTACTGATAAGTATACGTTCAGCAATCAAATGCAATGCCATAAGTAATAAATAATTGAATGGGAGATAAACCTATAAAAAACCAAGAATAAAATATTATTAAATAACAACATAAAAAATAATATTAAATGATTTTCATTTATATTAAAACTACCTGATAAAATTTGTAAAATTTATTATTATTCTCGTAACTCCATAATCCAGCAAAATGTGTCATCATATAAGCGAGATTAAGCCCAAATTTGGGTAACTCGTTCTCGTTAATCTTGTCCATGTCGAGAAAGCATTTATAGAAAGATTATTTTGAGAGAGCGGAACTTTCTATTATTATTAAATCACATAGATAAATTAATGAAGGGGGGATGGGGGATAGGGTGATATCAAACGATTCCATTAAAAGTGAATGCATTACGAAAGTCGACACGTGTTGGGAGAAAATCGTCAATTCCATAAATTATCTCACTGGTTAAAACTTTAATTGTGATTAATAAATCGATGACTAATAATATCATTTATTTATCCATCAATAATTAAATGGTCCATAATTAATTATATTATATTAATATATATAAGTATTTTATTATATTATATTATTTAAATTTATATTTTTTTTATTAACTTTGGATAAATATATTCGTGATGCTATTAATCTTAAATTATGTGTATACCTATCAATATTATAAACGCCATTTATGTGAAAACTAACCAAGATATTGAATCATTTTTAATTTATTATTATCAGGATCTAAATCCACAATAATCTTTATAATAATTTATTAAATTCAATTTTGAAAATCGGGGAGGTTTGAATCTTTATCTCTCTCTCTCTCTCTCTCTCTCTCTATATATATATATATATATATATATATATATATATATATATATATGTATATATCAGTTGAAATTTAAATTTTGATTTTGATAAATTTTGATAGTAATTTCATTTGATTTAAATTTTCAAGGAATTATTTTTCAGTTCCATTTTTTCCAATTGCATTTTCAAGGAGTATGAATTTTTATTAATATTTTAGGTATAATGCTACTTTTTTAAATACAAAAGTAAAATTTATTTATTATATAGTATTTTCATTCATTTTTGATTCTAAATACGAATATATTCATATTTCATCGATCTCATAATTTCTTTTCATTGATTTCGTAGAAAAAGCTTGAATTTTTATTAATATTTTAGGCAAAATGCTACTTTTTTAAATACAAATGTAAATTTATTTATTATATATCATTTTCTTCCATTTTTGATTCTAAATACGAATGGCGATTACCAATGTTTCTAAACTGTAGTGTATTGAATTGGTTAAAGGGACCTTGCGAATTGTTATAGCGTGGAGGGGGTTTTGGGCTGCAATTTTTGCCGCAGGTTAAAATTCTGATTTAGGAAATTTTAATTTTGATTAAAGTTTTGATTTGCATAGGATGGATTAATTTGTATAGAGTTACTAGAATTATTAATTACTATCTCGTAAGAGATAGTATTGCGATCACGAAAATTTTCGATGTTGAGATTTTGATGTTTTTATACGTTTTGAAGGTTCCTGAATCATTTTCACTAAGGTTGAGAAAAAGGTCTGTGTGTGTGTGTATGTATGTAACCAAGATTACGCAAAAACGGTATGAGCTAGAATGATGAAATTTGGTACATGGGCATTATTGAAAATTCATAGTTTTCTATCAACTTTTGAGAAATGTAGCTCAACCGAAAGTGGGTCATTACCTACAACGTTTTGATTTTTTTTCTTCTAAAGTGACCGTAAAAATAAAGATATATATTTGTTAATTTTTCACATGATTAATAATTGTATAAAACTGCTATATCTAGAATTTCAGCTTGATTTATTTGCTGAAAGTACTAGAATTAATTTTTTAACACTGCAAATCTCACGCTTCAACACTTTACGTGGTGCCATCAACAAAGAGCCAAACATGCGCTAGTTTAATAAATATGATTTATTAATTTTAATTTATAATTTAATTAATAAAATTTAATTTAAATATAATATATGTTATTTAATCCAATTCAAATTTGCGACATAGTCGAGTGGAGACACTCCAGCTAATTTTTTTATCATTGTCAATTTTTAAAATTTTATTTTAATTAAGAAATTCCTTTTGGATTGTTCATTTAACAATGAATTTTAGTTTTTTAAATTATTTGTATTTTGCTAGAAAGGATAGATACAATTTGTAATAGAAAAAAATAATAAATAATAACAATAGATATAAGAAATTGAACAAAGTCATAAATATTACAAAATGTCAAAATTTTAAAAATAGCCTAAACATTTTCAATTATATTTATGAAATTAAATGAAAGAAAAAAAAATATTTTTTTTTTCAAATTTTTGTTTATTTTGAATTGAAAAGATTTACCTGAAAATGTTGGCTATTCAAAGGGTCAAAACAAAATAACAATACAAAAGGTACCCATGCAAATTGGATTCCTTTGTTAAAAAGGGAGTATATATACAGAAAATTTGTGTTGAGACTCATTCAGTGCTCAGTTCTCTTAGCAAGCAGTTGCTCTCAAGAAATTTTTTCTGACCAACACAACCAAACAATCTTCAATATTGCTTCACTCATCAGTCCTCTTCATTTTATTATAATTATTATATCATTAATTATTTTTGTTTTTTTTTTGATTTCAGAATGGATTTTAAACAGGAGTGGAATGTTCTTCACAATATCATAGAAGAAGGACTCAACTACTATCATCATAGACGACATTTCGACGTTTTCCACGATGAATCCATAAGAATTGAATCCCCGGAAAGGTTAGTTGGTGGTGACATCAATTTTTTAGATATAATGGCAAATAAAGAAAATATTCCGCCGAACGAGGATGACATCGAGACGGTGATCAATCACCCGATTAATCGTCGGCGGACCAGGAGAAGAAATCTGGACTTAACAAGGAATGTAGTCAATAGAAAAAGAAATTACTATTATAATTTAAGAATTTAATTATTCTTTTATATAATATCTAATTTTTATTTTGTTATATTATAAATAATGTAAAATCTATATAATATTACTATTCTCCAATCATATGTAAATATTATATTATATTAATATAATTGTATTCTTAATTTTATATTTTAATTAATATTTTTGTATATAAGTAAAATAATTATTGAATTTTTCATTAAAACTCCTTATATTCCTTTCTCCAACCTTATTGGATATTTTAACTTTATCAAAAAATACAATTTATATATAATTAAAATATTAATTTTAAATATTAAAAAATATATTTGATATATCCTAGCAAACAATAAACTTTTTTAATCCTCTATAAAATAGATTTGATAAAATTAATTTAATTTTTAATTTTTCATATGGGAAACATGTATATTAAAATTTACATTCAATAAATTATATATCAATTAACATTGATTTTAAATAACCTATATTTAGTTTTAGAAAAAATGTATAATTAAATCTAAAATTTTTGCAAAAAGAAATGTTAAAAATTTGTCAATAAACCTTGTACAAAGACCCCTCTTAACGCCCACCAATGAATATCTTGGAATAATAATAATTAAATTATTATCTCTCCTATTAATTAATTATTAATGATTTATATTTGAAAAGGGAATGGAAAATTACAAAGGGGTATAAAAGCAAGGACGGATTTTTAACTTGACGCGCCAACACGTGACGTGCTGCCATTAACAGAGCCAAACATGCGCTGGTTTAATAAATATTATTTATTAATTTTAATTTATAATTTGTAATTAATTAAATTTAATTTAAATATAATATATTATGTTATTTAATTCAAATTCAAATTCAATTTGCGAGATAGTCGAGTGGAGACACTCCAGCTTATTTTTTATTTATTGTCGGAAATGAATTAACACACCTTCACTGAGCCTGAATGATAAACATGGATTCATATATAAATTTTTAAAAATTAATTTCTGGGGTTTTTCATTAAATATTGATATAATTATAGCCTACCATATGATCAAATAGAGGTATGTAAGAATATTGTGATATAATTTCTTAGAAATTGTATCAGCCATTTTTGAGCCATAACGTTAAAATTTTCCGGACAGATAGACAGACATGAAAATTTCTAAAATCACTTTTGAATTCTAGAGGTCATGAAAAGTGAAGAAATGTAAAAAATATTAAATTCTGAGCACAGGGCCGCCCGAACCACAGGGCTAATTGGGCTATAGTCCTAGGGCGCAATCCTTCTGGGGGCGGCATTTTTTATTGGTTTATATATTTTTTCTTATTGTTAAATATTAGTTTTATAGTAACCTCCAACCCGGAGTGACATCACTTCAAAGATTTTAATCATGCACATTCAAAATACATATCTATTTTTCTTATTCATTATATCCGTATAAGCATTGAATAAATAATTTTAATAAGAATCCTAACAGCAGCGATAATTGTGCAGTTTGAAAATGTTGACATATAACATTTTCAACACAAATGACACTGTTTCAAATTTTATTGAAGAGTGTCTTTATTTTACGTTAATTTATTAGAAAATTTCTTATGAAAAGGGGCGCAAAATTTTAGAAGCCCACGGGCGCCGAAAATCTTAGGACGGCTCTGTCTGAGCAATGTGTAGACAAAAACCTTTTTATATATATGTCCATAGATAAAGATAAAGCAATACAAATATATAAAATAAATATATAAATAAATAATAAATAAATTCTAAATTTATTCCTAAATAATTTAATGAAACAAATTTGTGTAAATACATATTTCTATAAATCTAATGACTTTTGTATTATCATTTAGTAGTTAATTAAATTTAGTTGAACTATATTTATAAATATTTGTTTGAATTATTATTTTTTTTTACACTTTAATTTCATTGGATCGTAGATTATTTCCAAAATAAAAATAACAATTGTTAATAAAACACCACAACTCATGAAGATGACAGCCGGTTTGATATCTTGAAATGAAATTGAAATAAACTCTTGAAATTGATCGGAACATTTAGCCGATTCTGGATACCAAATTTTTATAGCACGCTTTCTTAAACCTATTTCATTTAATAAAACCAATCTAAAAATGATAAAAAAATATATTATCAATAAACATTTTTATTAAGTTTTTGTTTAACAAAATTATACCCTTTTTTAAAATAATGTGTATATTCACTCTCACGGACCAATGACATGTATATCAATTCGCAGGGAAACATATATAATTCTTGGAGGCCACATTTTTCAGATTCTGTAAATGTCTCTGCGATTTGCTGATATGCTTCAACATTTGTATGAAAAGCATATTCACCTGACCTGACTTTTCTTAAACCTTCAGGGATTCCAATAAATGATTCTTTGGATGGACGAGAAAAGATTCTTTCGTTGTACAAGCGTTTGATAAGAGGATCCGTAGTGAACTTAAAAAAATGAAATATTCAATTATTCAATAAGAAAGCATTTTTATCGAGATCAGAAATATTGATTACTGCGGCCAGGAACTTTAAACGTTCCTCAAAACCACAGTTATGAAAAAATAGATATAAGAATTATTTTTTTCGAGATCGGAACTGTTGGTCTCTTATAGAATAAGTTGACCTGTGGCCAGGTCCGAACCGACCGACGGTTTGAAGTAAATTAATTTCCAGCTACAGAAACAATTTCAAATAATTTTAATATATCTATTAATGTAATAAAAAACAGATAGGCATACATAAATAATAAATATAAACTTTTTTAATTTTATTTTATTTATAATATATATGCAAGACCAGGCTGTGACGTCATGAATGGCTGGATGACGTCATATAATTTTAAATCAAGAAAAAAATAATAAATATGATTTTCCTGAGGATAAAACCAATACAAAGTGCATGATTTGTGGTGATATATAAAAAAATCTCCTCATGTGAAATTTGGTGTGAAAATAACCATTCCCTTCCTATCGTCGATCGCTAATACTACCACTTCCGGTTTCGGGATTTGCACCAAAAGTTGATCAATTCATCCCACTGCATTAAGTAAATATACCAAAGTTCATCAAAATCCGTTGAGCCGTTCAAGCTGTACACATCTACACGGACGGACGAACGGACAGACAGACATCATGCTAACAATACTTTTTTCTGTTAACAAAATGCATGATTCGTGGCGATATGTAAAAATCTCCACATGTGAAATTTGGTATGAAAACAATACCTCCCTTACTATCGTCGGTCGGTAAAAATAAACTTATTTTCATGTATAATAGAAAAATTTATTATATTTTTTTTATTTTGAATAAATGAATTAAATTTCTAAAAGAATTTAAAATATTTTTTAAAAACGATTAATCTACACGAATTTGTTATTTGAAGAAAACTAACATTAATAATTCCATTATTATACTCATTATCTTGCAAGACCATTTTGAATGGACTGTAAAATAAATCTTTCAAGGTTTTTATATAATAATTTGGTGATTGGAGAAGAACCACGATAGATGCTGAATAACATGTATCAAATAAGACAGCCAGAATTAATAAAAACAGAAAAACTACCCGTGAAGAATTTTTCAGAGGGGATGTATCGCTACCTAAAATACATTTCATTTATGAATTAAAATAGAAAGTCAATAATAATAATAATAATATTAATAATCATAATAATTATACCTTGGAGAAGTAATATTATTAAAGAAACATAAGAATAATCAAACCATCGATCATGTCCTTGGAATGGTTCATTCTGGTTTCCCAAACGTTCTGTTACAGTTAAAACAATGCCTCCTAAGATAATCATTAATATAATCAATAACCAAATATCATAATCAAATGCTAGGAAGTAGATATTTTTTGTTGCAGAAATTGGTGGTCGACGAAAAATAAATCGTGGACTAAAAAAGAAAAGGATCTCATTTAAACATAACCAATTTTTTTTTCCTCAAATGTAAAATTTTTATACAAAAGAACATTTAAAAATAAAAATAACAGAAAAAAATTAATGAAAATTATTGTAGAAATATTTTAACGACTGGAATAGATTTTGTCATAGCATAATTTATTATTAAGATGGAGTACTTTAAAAATAGATATTTTTGATTTCTAATAAATAAGTTGACCTGTGGCCAGGTCCGAACCGACCGAAGGTTTGAAATAAATTAATTTCCACCTACAGAAACAATTTCAAATAATTTTAATATATCTATTAATGTAATAAAAAACAGACATGGATATAACATAAATATTTTTAATTTTATTTTATTTATAATATATATGTAAGACCAGGCAGTGACGTCATGAATGGCTGGATGACGTCATATAATTTTAAATTAAGAAAAAACTAAAAAAGATGATTTTTCTCGAGGATAAAACCAATACAAAGGGCATGATTCGTGGTGATATGTAAAAAATCTCCTCGTGTGAAATTTGTTGTGAAAATAACCCTTCCCTTCCTATCGTCGATCGCTAATACTACCACTTTCGGTTTCCGGATTTGCACCAAAAGTTGATCAATTCATCTTACTGATGCATTACGTAAATATACCAAATTTTATCAAAATCCGTTGAGCCGTTCAGGCTGTACACATCTATACGGACGGACGGACAGACATCATGCTAAAAATACTTTTTTCTGTTAAGAAAATGCATGATTCGTGGAGATTTGTAAAAATCTCCACATGTGAAATTTGGTGTGAAAACAATACCTTCCTTACTATCGTCGGTCGGTAAAAAAAGTTACCTGGATTACAAAAAATATCAAAAACATTTAATTGTTATTTTGTTAATACGAAACTGAATACTTGAATTAGTGTTTTTAAATCAAAAACTAAAGGTGCAAGTTGTTGTAGTCCATTAAAATAAATAAAACTTGACAATGCAATTACCAAAATTTAATTACAGGAGAAGTAAAATATAGATAATTCCATCTCCATTTCATTAAAATTGTTCCAGGTGTTACATCCAAAGTGTGATTTTGTAAATCCCCAACAGCACCATCTAAATATCCATTTGTGGGTTTATAACCAAAGTTGGTATATATATACTCATTAATTCTTTTTTTTAAAAAGAACAGAAAAAAATCAGAAAAATATAAAACAAACAATAATCTAATAAAATTAAAAGTATTACTTACTGAAAATTATAAAGTTCTCCTAGTAAGTAACATAAATCAATACCAACTTCATTCACAGAATTATATGTTAATTTTCTTGACCTAGTCCCTCCAGTTTTATCCCATTTCTCGCGGAAAATCTTTTTTTCATTTATTAAATTAGATAAAAATATTTTTTTATAAAAAAAAAATAAAAAAATAAAAATTATTTTATTAATATTAATATATTTAATGATTTTAAATAATATTCTTTTAATTAGATCATTAAAAAAGCAACATATATTTTATGTAATCAATTTAATAAAACAAAAGGGAAATATGCAAAAAAGAGTAATTTTAGAGATGATAAAAACCATTTATAATGAAAAATTGAAAAAGTTGATAATCATTTCATAATGTATGTTGTAAGCGGTACTTTTTTAATATAATATTAAAGAAGAAATTCAAAGAAAGAATTTTGGAGGAATCAATTAGCATTTACAAGTTTCGGTTTCAAAACAATTCAATTATAATTTAGGAAAAAAAAATTATTTATTAATAATTTTATTTGATTAATTAATTAACTATTATGAAAAATATTTCCCATCAATTCCTTCTTTAATTATTAATTATTTGTTATTGTGCAATATTTATTATAAAGAATAAGTGGTTATTAATAATAACCATATTTATCACTGGGGGGGGGGAATAATATCTAAATATAATTTACATTTAGGTATATTAAAAAATATTATTTTTAAATTTAGATTTAGTTATTGAATTATAATGCAATTGTTAGCCTTTACATTTAATTGTATATTGATTAGTTATTTGATTGTAATTGGTGAAGTTCATTTTCAGGTTTAGTGGATCACGCTTAATCATTTTACTTTACCACAATTCCAACATTCAGTGTTGTATTTCGAAAATTATCTCGATCTGGTTCATTATAATATATTTTCGAATTCAATTGAAAAATTTCCTGAAATTCTAATTGACTTTCATCTTCATTAAAGATAGGCATTCTCACTTGACTATCAAAACGAAATAATTTCAAAATTCGACTATCATTTGTTGCTGGATAAATAAACCAATGATGTAAATTATTGAACCATTCCGTATGAGAATTTGCCTGAAATATTTAATTATTACAATTGAATAATTTTTTTATACTTATAAAAAATAAATTTTTAATTTATACCTCTTTTATAAGGTTATCAGATAAAGAGTCACATTCAACATCCCATACTACACCAAGTTTTGTATATTTTGATTTTAATACCGAATTAAAATCAAATAAAATTGGAAATGAAGAGGAACGAATCCCGTTTTGAGATAACATTTTGGACCAAATAAAAAAATCTGTTCAAATACATATATATATTATATATAAGTAGGTTGTATAAATAATATAAAACCCTTATTATTTACCACTATTAGAGCAACCTAAAAAGGTAACTTCATTTATTAGTTTCTCATTAAAGTAACTAATTATTTCATCCCTTAAAGTATTTCCATTCATTTGAGTCGATGTTACAAAATGGATACAAATTAAGGAAATATAATAGAATAACATATTAATTCTAAAAAAGATTAAAATTAACAAAAATGTACTTTTTTATCATTTAACAATAACTCATGTATGGGTAGGAAAATTGTTTTTATATCTTTGAAAATAAATAATCAATAAATAAAGTCATTTTAATTACATAGGTACATTCAAAATAATAGTAATAAATTAATCATTGAAAATTGCCTACTCAAAGACATAATTATACAAAATTCATAATGATGAAACATAATAAAATAAAATATACACATATCTTGTATAATGTTAGTAATAATATAGAATGCAATATTTCGCTAGCCAATAATTTAAAGCTTAGGCATATAATTTGTTGAAAAAATCTATAAAGCATATAAATTATTAATAGGTAAATTTTATTTGATTACTAGATTTTTTATATTCTTTTTTTACGTTTAAATTACATTAATTAATTGAAATACGTGTCTTAAATTTTATTTAACATTTATCTTATCTTATTATGCTAGCTAAAATTGTATATATCTATATATCTATATATCTATTTATCTATATATCTATTTATCTATAACCATTGGTTCTCAAAAACCGCTCTAACGATTTTTTTCAAATTCACACTAGATATAGTATTTATAAAGAAAAATTGAGTTTTATTGATCACATCTCTTGAAACTTACAGCTTCATTATTAATTTCTTAATTGAAAATTATATATGGGTGACGTAAATGGCATCCATTTTGAAATTTTAATCCCGCCTTTTTTTAATTTTGTATTAATATTTTTTTTATATTTAAAATATTTTAAAATTTATTATTTAATTTCGAAATAAAATTAAAAATATTTATTTTTAATAAAATATAAAAATATTTTAAAATTCATTATTTAATTTCGAAATAAAATTAAAAATATTTATTTTTAATAAAATATATATATATTTATTAATCTCTCTCAAAAAAAAAACAACAAAACAAATAAATGTCTTTGAAAGATGGTAAAAATATCTTTGTAATTATCAAAATATCATAGACCAGCGGTAAGAACAATTGTTTTTACTCCCCCATTTTTTTTTATCTATTTTCGTGATTTATTTATTCATTGTTCTTTTATTAATTAAGTTTTAGATAGTTTTATAATTTTTAATATTTTTTCAATAAAATATTATTTAATACATTTAATAATTGTAATAAATAATTAAAGAATTGTATATCAATATTTTTTAAAGGGTAGAGCGAGCTCGGTGTCCCAGGTATTAATATTACCAGCCAAATCCAATAATAATGAATCATTTTTTTTAACTTAAGTACCGAGCCGAGGCTCGGGGTCCCGGTATACATATTTATGTATTATTGAGGACCCCAAGTTCCATGCAATGATGCAACATTTAATAATTGTAATAAATAATTAAAGAATTGTATATCAGCTCGGTGTCCCAAGTATTAATATTACCAGCCAAACCCAATATAATAATGAATTATTTTTTTTTAACTTAATTACCTAGCCGAGGCTCGGGGTCCCGGTGTGATCTTAATATATTGTCAGAATTAGATAAATAATGTAGAGAGAAAAATTATTTAAAAATAGATATTTATTTAAATGAAATAAAATTATTTAATTTACAGAATGAAAATGTCTATAATAATGTCTAAATATTTTTTCGAGCGACAGCTCGGTATCCCAGGTATTAATATTACCAGCCAAACCCAATAATAATGAATCATTTTTTTTAACTTAAGTACCGAGCCGAGGCTCGGGGTCCCGGTACTATATATTTATATCTTATCTTATTATGCTAGCTAAAATTGTATATATAATGCCGGGACCCCGAGAACGCTTCCGATTATTGTAGATCCATTTTTCATCACAAGTAATTCGAGCCAAAAAAGGGACATTTTGTTGAGTAAGAGAAAAGAAGTACAGACCATCAAATCTTCTCAAAATAAAATATAAAAAATTTCTTATGCACAACAAAGTTGCGCGGTGTGGTTTTGTAGGAATGGTGGGGGCAGGCGGAGGAACTTCTTGGCCGAGGGTGGGGGTCGGCTCATGCACCAACTCTTACCTCCCGGACTATAGTCACGGTCTTAACTATATATCACATTTAGGGTTTAAAGTTTTTTATTTTTTATAAGTAGTAAGTGATTGATGCACTTATCTTATTTTCTTACATCCAGGAGAGCAATGAAGATTTTCAAATTTTCAAAAAAATATATATGAAAATTTAAAATGAAACCTTTATATTATATTTTAATTTTAGATTTATTTACAAATATGTATTTTTAATTATACAAATTGTAATAATATTTAAGTGTGCAAAAAGGATAAAATATTATATAATTCAAATTATTCGATATTGGGCGCGTTCCTTTTTCAATCCAAAGGCACAAAGCTAAACTCCGCCTTTTTCGAGTTCGTTTGCTTTAGGTTTTAAGGTGTTTAAGTTAGATTGAATTTGCCCATTAAGATCGACATTTTTCCCTCCAAAGCAACGTCAGTAGTTCCCACCCCCATCCATTCTCCCCCTATAAATATTTCCCGCCTATTTCACAAATAGGCCTAGATTTTTCTTTACATATAGCTTTTTCCTAGTCAGTAAGTCAAATAGTAAGTAAATAAAAGACAATAGAAAAAGAAAAATGTAAATGTATACGAATTACGACCATGAGTCACCAATTGAATATAAAAAATATTGTAAACCCTTTTTTGTTTTGTTATGCGATAAAAAATTGTATGTATCATAAATTGACTAATAAACATACTTTTTTAAACTAAAAAAAGCTAAGACAGTAGAACTCACAAGTTTTGATTAAAAAAACCCTTTTTGCCTTTGGACTTAAAAAAGTGCGCCCATTGTGAATAAAAACTAGAAATAAATTATATATTATTAAAATACATTTTATTTAACATTGTTTGTACTTGGATTGAAATAAATTCACATCTTTATCAATTCATATTTTGAAGCATAGTTATATAACTGAAAGAAGAATTAATTAACTGAAAAGAAATAAAAGTGAATAATTATAATTAATTTTCAACTTTATTTAAGGTTATTTAATTGAATTTAAATGAATTTAAAATATAATTATTTAATTTCATTTCATTATATATAAATATGACTCTTTCCTCTGGCTCTAATTTTTGTACGTCCTACGCAAGGACAACTCCTATCAAGTCGGTTATATCAATGAAGTGCCCTATGATCAGTAGAACGGGTCCTATCAACATTTTACCTTGATTTTCTTGATCGGAGGCGCTATCAAGTAGCTTTCCCAATTGTCTGTCTGTCCGTCCGTCCGTCCGTCCGTATAGATGTGTACAGCCTGAACGGCTCAACCGATTTTGATGAAATTTGGTATATTTACTTAATGCATCAGTGGGATGAATTGATCAACTTTTGGTGAAAATCCGGTAACCGGAAGTGGTAGTATTAGCGATCGACGATAGGAAGGGAAGGGTTATTTTCACACCAAATTTCACATGAGGAGATTTTTTTATATATCACCACAAATCATGCACTTTGTATTGGTTTTATTCTCGGGAAAATCATATTTATTATTTTTTTCTTGATTTAAAATTATATGACGTCATCCAGCCATTCATGACGTCACAGCCTGGTCTTGCATATATATTATAAATAAAATAAAATTAAAAAAGTTTATATTTATTATTTATGTATGCCTATGTGTTTTTTATTACATTAATAGATATATTAAAATTATTTGAAATTGTTTCTGTAGCTGGAAATTAATTTACTTCAAACCGTCGGTCGGTTCGGACCTGGCCACAGGTCAACTTATTATAAGTAAGTTTTATGGACAGCTCCGTGCCTGACCAGCGTTCATTCGTGCACCGCACGCAGGCGGCCGAATTAAAAGGCGGCCGAACATATTACAATATTATAAATTTCCATTTATAATTGAAAAATCAAACCTGGTGTATACTTATACTTATTATAACTCTTGTACTTCCTACGAAAGAACAGTGCTATCACATCTGTTGTCGCTTATACGGGGTCAAGGGGTTCTATAATCTGGGAGACGATATCAACTAACTTCCCAGTTAGCCTCATAGATCCCATCTAGAAAAACTTTTTTGCCAGGCCTGTAACTTGAACTCGGGACCACGAGGATATGAATCAAGCGCAATGACCTTCAGGTTGCATGGGGTTTTTAAGAAATTCTTTATTATATTGGATTATATTTTTTCCAAATTATTATTTATTAAGTTTAAAAAAGATAATAAAAAATAAAACTGAATTGAGTCAACGGCGTTGGCCCCTGACTGCATGGCGTCATGGTATATTATTTAAATTTGTATAAATTTAATTTTACAGATTCGATAAATTTGCACTATTATTTATTATATTATTACATTATTATTCTATATCTATTAAATGATTTAATTTCTCTAATACTTATTTAATTTATTGAATTTTACAGATTTGATAAATTTGCACTATTATTCATTATACATTATTATTCTATATCTATTAAATGATTAATTTTCTCTAATACTTATTTATTTATTTTTTTTTTTAAATTCTTCTAAGTCGAATCTATATTACGTAAAAGAGTTATATAACTGAATGATGAATTCATCAACTGAAACAAATACATTTTTTTATTAATATTTTGTAAAGTGTGGTAAATAATTAGATAATATATCTACTCCTGAAAATGTTTCCCGAGTGATTTGAATGAAAGATGTTGCCCGCATCGGTCGACTTTTATTCGATCTTTGAATAATTAATAAAACAATCATTCGTTCAATTTTATTTGCATTTGTCCAGGAATTGGCATAAGCATATTTCGCAATTAACAACATCTAAAAAATAAATATTTTTTTTTTTAATTTATTAATTAGAATTAATTTTTTATATTTATATTTAATTTATGATTTATCAATAATAATAACAAATTGATAAATAAATATTATTTTAATGGAAATTAAATACTATAGTAATTGTCCTAATAATTTGTATAATTGGCCATTAGTTTTAAAACATCCAACAGCCACCATATTATATAAATATAAATATATATAAATGTTATCACTAGAGAGCGCAAAAAAAGGCATTTGCCTTTTTCAAAATTTGAGCCTTTTCAAGATTTTTTTATAGATCTCCACCGATTTTTCGCCTTTTTGGCTCTTTTTGACATTCCGCGCCTTTAAAAAAATGGCCTTTTTCCGAGCTTTTTTTGACATTTTTTGCAATTTTTTTACATTTTTTTGCAAAAAGAAATTTTTCAGTCATTTGCAATTTTTTTACAAATTTTCCTCCACTTTTTTCCTACATTTTTTAAATTTCTTTCCTTTCTTATTATAATATATTTATTTTAAAAATTATTTGATATTTGTTAATATAAGTAAAATTTATTAATGTTTAAATACTATTTTGCTAACATAAATTTAAACTAATAAAAAAGACTATTTATCTATAAAAATACAATATTTTTTGGAAAATTTTTAAAAAAAAGCCTTTTTACAGCTTTTTTTTTTTAAAAAAAAAATGCCTTTTTGACAGCCTTTTTTGCGCTCTCTAGTTATCACAATGTTACAAATTAGTTTACCTCTTCATATATGTCATGTCCTGCTTTTGTTAGCATAAAAATTAGAATATTACACCAAATGAGATAAGCGATAATTTTAATAATTGGTGGGCTAAAAAGATCAAGCTAGAAGAAAGAGAGAAAAAGTAAGAATAAAAACAAATTATTAAATTCATAATAATAATTGGAAATGCTAAAATGTTCATAGAAATACTTACGACTGTGATGAGATAACCAGTAAAACTAACTAAAAACATAAATGAAACACAAAGAATTAAAATATCCAGGCCACAAAATATTTCAATCTCCTTTGCTATTCTAAATAAACAAAAAATGAAATTTATTAATTATTCGTTATATATATTGTAATATATAAATATAAAAATGCCTTTTTTATGCTTATATATTGGATGTATTATGATACTGAAATGTAGAGGGTTGTTTGTTTGAGAACATGGCAGAGTGTATAAAAGGTGACTTTCTAAAAATTATTGTTTTAAAAAGGACCCATGAAATAGCCAGATGGATATACCTCTTCGTTATCCCAAGAGGGAGAGAGGGGTGGACAATTTTTCCAAGTGGCATAGGAGGGGAGAATGACCATCTCCATGTTTAGACATTTTTTGATTATTCTTGGATTGAGTGTAAGGGAAGCGACTTCATCTGACTAAGTGAGAACAAAATACAAGGATCAGCGAGTGTGCGAGGATGCTGTGCCTGCCCTGATATGACGACATGATACCTTGAGGAAAATATCCAAGAATCATCTTACTTGAAGTCCCAGTGTTCTCCGAACTCATTATTAATTTGAATAACAGCTAAGTAGTCGACTATATATCTAAATAATTGCAATTATTCTATGAACTCAATTCCATTCAATTTATACTCCTCTTAATTTTTTACGGTACCATTAAATTTATTCAATTTCTTATTAATTTCATTATTATCTCTTGTATCAAATAAATTCTTCTATTCTTAGTAAATAAATAATTTTTAGTTGTAATTTAAATAAGCATTTTTAATTGAACCTATTCAATTTTATTATTTCCCATATCAACCTACGCGGATTCAATAACCCTTTTAATTATTCTAAATTCAATCCAGAGTGCTACCTATTAATTAAACTTATTTTCAACGAATTTTTCTTATAATAATACCTCCACCCTTTTTACTCTTATACACGACAATATATATATTTTTTAGCGCTTTTGAACATAAAAGTTATAACCTCTATTTAATTCCCATCATAATCTAATAAGATAGACTAGAATAGATAAAAAAATTATACCTTAACAATTCATTATGATAATCAATACATTTAATCAAATTTCTTGTCATTGAATGGTTCGGACAATTTCCAGCCAATGTCAGTTCTTTGCCCAGAATTCGGATATGTCCATGAAGATATTGTATCATAAGTAAATATGTCGGATCTACTGTAGAAAATACAATCACTAGCCAAAAGTAATTATTCCAATGAAACAAGACACAAATCCAATATTGCCATCGATAACGGATAATAAATGGAAAATAAGTATCCACATGAAAAGTCCAATTAAAATCAGGAATTTGAATACCCGAAAGATCTCGTCCTTTATCATCGAGAGTCCTCATAAACATCTGAGTAATCCAAGTAAGTGCTGTGCAGAGTGTAACATAAAAGTAGAAATGAACGAACCAATGCATTTCATGATTAATTCGATTAAATTCGATTTTTTTCATTTTTTTACAATGATCACCAAAATTTCGGTAACACTTTTCAAAACTAGCATAAATAGATTTTATACGATGTTGTTGCCAATTGATATTCGAAAACTAAAAAAATTAAAAAAAATATCTATAATATATCGTATAACATAAAGTTTTATAATTTGCCAAATTTTAACTTTTGTAAGTATTTTATTAACTGCTAATTATTTTAAAGAAATGTTTTTAGATAAAATAAATTTGTCGATAACTAGAAATGTATAATAAAAAAAGTATTAAAACTTGTTTCTACTTCTTACTTCTAGGAGTACACCTGTTTTTTTCAAGAAAAAAAAAGTTTCATCCATTTTTCTACTTTTTCATTATTAGAATTTTTATCAAAATAATTTAATATACCTTCATTATAGATTCAATCCAAGTAATTAAGAGAATCACACTTGTACACAATTCTTCCAAATTATTGATTACTTTATAAGTAAACATGATTTGAAAATAAAATAAACTAATAAGAGATAAAAAAAAGATTAGCTGCAAAAATAAAATTTGTAATCATTTTTCAATAATAAAATAACGCCATTTTATCAAAAATAAAATATTCTCGCGAAACTCAAAAATAGAAAATATATAGGAACTTTTTAGTGTATAAGTAAAATATATAATATATCTATTTTGTAAAATTAAATAGATAAAAAAAATGATTTGTTTATTAAAATCAATATTATATTTCTAATTTTATTTAAGTAAATTAAATTTAATATTTTTTTTAATTTATTACTTTTATAGCATCGAGTAAAGTAACTTGGCAATTTATTTTCATGAAGTTTTTAAGGATTGTTTAAAAAATACAATAACTCATAATCAGTGGCGCAGCGTAATCTATTATGATGGGGGGGGGAGGGGGGGGGGGTCCGTGGATCTTCCCCGAAAAAAATTTTGACAAAATAAATAATTTATTTATTCATAACGTTTAGACTATACTTATACTTAATTTAAAGATGTTTTTTTATTTTTGGGTTCTAAGTTACAAAACTAATCACTTATAAATTTATTTTCTGCACAATGTTTGGCCCTCCCCCCCCGGCCCAACGCCTATTCTCATAATTATATAAGAATCAAATTCAATTTATATTTGTATAAATTTTGTAAACATTTATGTTAACATATAAGAATAAGACCATGGTGTTGACTTTTGAAGGGATATAAGAACAACAACTTGACATTTTATATCATTCCAAAACAGAATAACTAGTTAATTATTCCAAACATGTTCCAAGTTGTGTTTAATATATTTACTAAATACACACTAATATATTTTAGAATTTAATTATATACTGTAATATATAGAGAAATAGCATTATAACGCTAAATAAACATTTTTACCAAATAGTGACATCCTCACGTTTTGGGACGAAGACGTAACAATATAAAGAAAGGTTCTCGATTGAAGAAGAAACTATTGTCATGAATTAAACTTTTAAATAATAATAAATTACATGAAAGGTTTTTTATCCTGGCACTTGTGTGCAAGATAGGGGTGAGTTATTGGAAAGGTAGCCAAAGGCTACTTCGAAGAGGGGACGAGTTTTCCCCTGGATGGACAGAAGGTAGTAAGTTATTATTCGGCTTAGATCGGACGGTGAGAGGTCATCCCTAAGTGAGAATGTACCTGGATAATCCCTCAGGCCAACGAAGGAGTTGCAAGCCCATAGAAGATGGATCATTAGATAACTGGAAGAAATAACCCGAAGAATCCTCACGTGAATCTTTATGAGCACCGAACTATCTATAAAATCAATAACAGCTAAGTTGTCGACCCTTATGAATTTGCTCTAATACTAAATTTGATTTAATATCTAATAATAAATACATATCTTTATTTTAAAAGTAATTCCCTTTTTCTAATGTCTAACGATACCCATTATAATTATGTTAAATTCTTTGCATATGAAATATTAATTTTATCTTAATTTAATAATTGATTTTTATTCTGAATGAATTCAACTTTACCTCATTCCTTATCAACCGTCTCTGGTTCACCAAACTATTTTCTATTCAAAATCAACCAGAATGCTACCAAATTAAATTTATTACATTAAATTTATTAATTTTAAATCCCATTTCATTCATAACCCAACCCATACTAAGCCTCCAATATACAACAATACCTATATTATATCGTTGATATATAATTATTTATTATAAAAAAAGAAATAAATAGTACACATGATAAGTGTTAATTAATTGAAATCTATTTAAAAATTAACAATTAAACTTGAAATTGAGTGATTAAAGGCTAAGTGTAATTTAATTAATGATGAGACCAAAATGAAAAATTTTAAAAAGTCTTCAAAAATGCAAAGATAAATGTAAATCATAGTAAATTTTAATAAATTTACTCAGACTTTAAATTAATTATTATTATATAAAATTGTGGTACAATCAAAATTTTTTGAGTGTATGTGCCCCCACCCCCCATACAATATACTAAATAATTATAAAATCAGAACCCGATCTTTGATAAAATGGCATAATTCATTTATTCATTTAAACCTATCCTACCTGGAATAAGTGATAAAATAATTTATCATTCTTATTACGAGACATCCCAGCAAAACGAGAAAATTTCAATAAAACATTCAAACCAAATATTGGGTCTTGCTCGCTATTTTTTCGTATCAAATACATGATAATTTAATGTAATAAATTCAATGGTAAAATAAATAGAGTATAAAATATTATGTGCTTTATATAGAAAAAAATACTAGATGAAGAATTACTTATTATATATTCTCAAAAGAGAATTGAGAATTATAAAGGTAAAATATTATTGAGTTAAAAAAGTTTGGTAGTTCAAAAACAATTGATATTTATTTATTATTGACAAATATATGACTAAGTAACTAAAAATGTTTGTTTTTTAGAAGACCACTATCTTTATTCTCCTATAAAGAAATTGTAGAATAAAAAACAAAATTAAATAAATAAAATCATCAATCATTCATTGACAGAGAAAGAATAAAAATGTTGTTAAAATAACAAAAACAATACAATAACTTTAATTTGAAGATAATTATTATATTATGGTTAATTAATGTTGGTTTGATTATTAATATCAATATAATCTTATTAATCAATTTTTTAAATTAAATAAAATTGTATCATTACAACTCAAAAAATATTTATAAATTGATATATCTTTCCATTATAATTTTAACAGTTTAATCATTAAGTTGAAGAACTTTCGAATACCGTATAGCCACAGAGATTGATAGATAGAACATATAAAATAATATATAATTAAGTTACTGATTAAATAAACATATATTTTAAATACCAATACAAAAAGAAATGAATGTTTTAATATAATGATTGAAAGAAAATGGATGAAAACAAATACTATTTATTACATCGGGGGTACAGGGGGGCGGTATATAAAATAAATATATTTAAATTAATTTTTTATTTTCAAATAATTCAATGAAAACAAATTTGTGTAAATTCCTATTTCTATAAATCAAATGAGTTTTGATTTATCATTTAGTAGTTAATTAAATTTAGTTGTTCTATAATTATAATTATTTGTTTGAATTATTATTTTTTTTTTACACATTAATTTCATTGGATCGTAGATTATTTCCAAAATAAAAATAAAAATTGTTAATAAAACACCACAACTCATGAAGATGACAGCCGGTTTGATATCTTGAAATGTGAAATTGAAATAAACTCTTGAAATTGATCGGAACATTTAGGCATTTTTTTAAAAAAGTCGAAAGTGGTTGCGGGCCGCGAGTTTGACACCCCTAAAATAAATGATTCTTTTGATGGACGAGAAAAGATTCTTTCGTGATACAAGTATTTGACGAGGGGATCCGTAGTGAACTTAAAAATATAAAATATTCAATTAAAATTTTATATTTCATACAGCTTGACATAAAATATTTTCATTTAATCAATAGAATTGTAAATAGGAGAATATTAAAAATTAAGAATATGGAAACCTGATTTGAAAGCTTGTACATCAAGGTAATAAGGGAAATAAGAGAATAGGAGTTGGATGGAAGAATCTTAGAACATTTGGAGGAATATTGATTGCTGCGGCCAAAAACTTTAGAGTTCCTCAAAACCACAGGTATGGAAAAATAGATATACGAATTATTTTTTTTTTCGAAATTGGAACTGTTGGCATCTTATAGAAAAATAAACTTATTTTCAGGTCTAAAAGAAAAATTTATTTTCTTTTTTTTTTATTTTGAATAAATGAATTAAATTTCTAAAAGAATTTAAAATATTTTTCAAAAACGATTAATCTACACGAATTTGTTATTTGAAGAAAACTAACATTAATAATTCCACATTATTATACTCATTATCTTGCAAGACCATTTTGAATGGACTGTAAAATAAATCTTTCAAGGTTTTCATATAATAATTTGGTGATTGGAGAAGAACCACGATAGATGCTGAATAACATGTATCAAATAAGACAGCCAGAATTAATAAAAACAGAAAAACTACCGGTGAAGAATTTTTCAGAGGGGATGTACCGCTACCTAAAATACATTTAATTTATGAATTAAAATAGAAAGTCAATAATAATAATAATATTAATAATCATAATAATTATACCTTGAAGAAGTAATATTATTAAAGAAACATGAGAATAATCTATATATATAAAAGACAATGTCTGTGTGTCTGTGTGTCTGTCAAATACTCAAAAACTACCCGTCCGATTACGGTGATACTTTCAGGGATTGTTGTGGTCATCCCAGGGAAGGTTTTAATCTATATATATAAAAGGCAATGTCTGTGTGTCTGTCTGTGTTATTGTTTTGTGTTTTGTACATATATATGTAAAATAAAGAACAAACAGAAATAAGAAAATAAATTTTAATTAATATAATTTATAAAAAAAAATAATGTTCATAAACTTAGAATATTAATTATTTAATTAATTAAAATCTACTTAAATAAATGCAAAGAGCCACAAATATATTAGTAAATATATAAATAATAATATGAAATAGTCAATAAATCTTACTTATTATACTAGGAAAATTTGTTGTTGATTAAATTAAAATATATTTTCCAAGAAAACAAATATATGTCTTATCTACTTATACTGATTGAAACAAAATGGATGAAAACCTTTTACATACAGACTTTCAACCAAATACCATGTATCACTCTGGGGTACAGGGGGCGGAGCCCCCGTCTAGGTGTGAAGAGCGCCTGGAAGGCGCTCGGAGCAGCTAGTCAAATATAAAAATATCCATTCGTTACAAATTTATATTTTGGAATATTGTGCAATTTGCAAATTTGAGTAAAACGAATATCCAAATGAGAGAAAAAGTCGATTGGCTAAAAAGTAAAATAAGTCTGTGTATTTTTGTTGATGAAATTGAATTGCTATTTTCTTTATACACATATTTTATATAATTTATTTCTTGACATATTTTGTTATTTTATATTCGTTCTAAATATCACTAAAAAGTAGTAGTAAAAATTTATAAGGAAGCTCATTTTATTTAATTTCATTAAATATTTTTTTTAACTATTAATAAGATGTCCTATGATGATATAAATTAAACATTGGTTTATTAAACCATGTTCATTTTTCTGAGGACATCTAATCAGAAATGTTCATACAACAACGAATGTGTTGTCATTATTAATATGGTGTATAAACAATTTAAAAGTCTAAAAAATATGCTACTCAAAAGTGATCAAGAAAGGAGTTATATATACTGAAACCCGTCGTATATATGAATATTTGAATATACTGATAGAAATTAAAATGAATTAAAATCTTTCGCATACAGACTTTCAACAAATTACTTTGTATTAAATAATAATTTAAACTTGCTTCACTTATCTTTTCTTTGTATCTTTGCTTTATATTTTTAATTAAAAAGAATTTGAAATAACTTGACTGTTTTAATAGGTGTTTATTCATTACGATATCTGTGCGAAATCTTCGCACATTGGCCAGTCTAATTTTCTTTTTTAATAACCGATTGATTAAATATTTTACATAGTTGTCGTAGTTTCTAATCCATCAAAAAATTGATTAGTTAGTGGGAATTGAAATATTAAATATTCCATTTTGAATAAACATTTCAAAACTGTGTTAATAGATGGAGTCACCAGATAAGAGAATATGAAAGGAGAATTTAAAATTTTATTTCTAATCAATTTCAATGAAAATTGATGTTAAATATATTTGCTAATAAAGTTATTATGAGATAACCTCAGGAAATAATTTACTTCTTCCTTAATAAGTACAGTTTAATGCTCTAGAGTAACGTCATTCAAAATAGGGGAGGTGGCGCCATCTAAGGAGAACCACTAAAGTTTTTTTTAAAAATTGTATTAAACTGTAAAGGTAAATGTAAACACTGTAAAATGTTAATTTTCCTTTGATTATTTAATTATTATTTTAATTATTTTTATATAAAATTAACGTTATTAGGATATCTGTGTCGCGGGAGGAAGCCTCTGGCCTTCTAGAGAAACTGTTCATTCATTATTACATCAAGCACCTTAAAAACGAAAGGCTCATTCATCTGTAACCGAGATAAATATTAAAAGAGGGACTTTATGTCTTCAAAGAAAAATAAAAAATTATTCAAATATCCTTTTTATTTTCATAATTTATAAAATTATATTTATATAATTA
Organism: Labia minor; assembly: GCA_963082975.1. Taxonomy (NCBI): domain Eukaryota; kingdom Metazoa; phylum Arthropoda; class Insecta; order Dermaptera; family Spongiphoridae; genus Labia; species Labia minor. The sequence goes on from OY720347.1 coordinate 69,020,415, forward strand.
CTATTTTCTTTCTAATATAGTCTATGAAACCTTTCGGTAGATAGGAGTTAGTATTAATTAAAAGAGATAAAATTAAACATATATTTATGTATATATATATACATCTCTGTGACTCTAAGGCCCGATTCACACACAAGTGGCGTATAGCACTGGCGTGGTTCTGGCGTGGAACAGGTTTGTAATGTAATTGCATTAGCTTATGACTCAATACCCACAGATATGGCGTGTTGGAGGCGTGGAAAATGGCACGAAGACCACTCCGCTCCGACTCCACCGGTGGCTCGTAGGGACTGGCACGCCACTTCTAGACCATTTGGAGTGGTCTTAGTGCCATTTTCCACGCCTCCAACACGCCATACGCCATATCTGTGGGTATTGAGTCATAAGCTAATGCAATTACATTAACAAACCTGTTCCACGCCAGAACCACGCCAGTGCGATACGCCACTTGTGTGTGAATCGGGCCTAAGGAAATCGAAAGTTCTTGGCCGCAGCAACCATACCCCTCCAAGTATTCCTATTCTGAGCCACAACCTTCCAGTCCCTATCCTCTCCCATCTCTCTCACATGCTTTCCCACATTATCCACCCACCGTGTCCTTGGTCTTCCAAGTGGACTTTTCCCACTCGGTCTCCCTACCAATATATTTTTTGCCATTCTATCTTCTGCTATTCTAGCCACGTGTCCTGCCCACCGTATATAGCCTTCTCGATTTTAAAATTCTAACTATATCTGGAGATGCATAGAGGTCATGCAATTCCTCGTTATGCAATCTTCGCCATTCTCCGGTGAGCTCATCTTTATTTGGCCCATAAATGCTTCGCAGAATCCTATTCTCAAATACTCTAAATCTACTCTCGTCACCTAAGGTCATAGACCATGCCTCACACCCATATAATACAACCGATAAAATAATTGTTTTATATATTTTAACTTTTATCCCCTTCGATAATAATTTTGATGCGATAAGCCCCTTTATTGCGTTTCCCAATTATAACCTCGCTTTAAACTCATCTCGAATATTATTATCTTTCGTTATCACAGAACCAAAGTATTTAAATTTTTCTATATTTTCAAATTCTATATCTTGTATATTAAGATTTTGTGTGTTATAGCAACCATATATATTTATGTAGACATATATATATTATATTTTATAGTAAAATTTGATATTAATCACAGAAAATGTAAAACTTCAAACTTAAAATTTTGAGTGAATAATTCAAGGAAATCAGTGAATTCATAAACAATCAAACATGCACACTTTTCCATAAATAAAAACACTTCCATTTAAATAATCATATTCATTGATTTATCTAATCATTTAAAATTTAAAATTCAAAATAGATTTGCTGATAAGTGTCGAAAATATGTATAATTTGATATATCAGGCCATTATAATTTTAGAGGTAAATATAACTTAAATAATTCTATTAATAATGACCTGTAAACGCTTTTCTACTTTCCTGCATCTTTTATGAGTTATTGTTCTATCAAAGTGGATATTGGATTTAAAAAAAATTATCTTTGAATAATAAATTTTCAATTGGATCAATGTTACTACTTAAATGAAATTAGTTATCAATGAATTTTTAATCTTTTTAACAAGTATAAATAATAAAAAATCAAAGAAACATTGATAGGACAAGGTATATTTTTCACTCATTGTACATAGTTTGATAAAATTAATATTTTACATTTTTTTATCCCTATTAAAAAGAAAATAATAAAATTTAAACAAGTAATTTTTTTAATAATCATCGCAACGGTGAATTCCAGCCTTAAAAATTTTATTAAGAAAATAAATGCCTTATTATGGTGGAAATTAGAAAACGAGGCAAAGAATGATATACAGTTGACAAGAACACTGTTTCGGAAGCATAAGATCTACCAGGCATAGGTACCATTTTTGGTCTATGGCGAACAGATAATTAGACAAACATATTTACATATATCCCTATTTATATATATATATTCATATAATAATAAATATGCTCACAATATGCCAAATAATAAGATATTAAAATTAAGTATACCAAACTTCAGAATTTAAAATTTAGAACAATAAAATGACATAATTTTCATTTTCGAAGTGAGTTTCAGTCCAACTATATTTAAATATATTTTCAATCCTTGGAGAAATATAAATTATGTATTAATTAAAAAAATAGTAACATATATTATAAACATTGTTTATCAATATACAACAATATTCAATACAATGCCTAGTTCATTAGGAATAGAAATAATAAAAAAAAAATTTGTTTAAACTTCACAATTTGAAACAAGAACTAGATGATGAACTTAATCAGATATTCATGAAATTAATTGAATAAATACGTATATTTTGTTTAAATATAAGTAAAATGAACATTTAAAATAATTAAGGAAATAATTTCTAAATATTATTTATTATTTTATTAGATATGTAAAATTTTTTATTTTTTATTTTGTTATTATCCACTTAAAGAATCTTAATATTAAACATTTACCTATCCAGTGTAATAAAATAATAAAGTTATATACATATTATATTTTAAAATTAAAATAATCCATTGATTTATAATTTATTTATTTTATTTTTTCTATTGCTCTAATACTGTAATAACTACAGGGGAATATCTCTTTTGACGATATCGCATAAAATTTTCTTGAATATTGTTTTAATAAAATTACTAAAATATTAGGAGAATATCAATGCGGGTTCCGGCCAAATCGATCAACTCTAGATCAGATATTTTCTTTAAAGCAGATATTAGAAAAAAACGGGAATTCAATATTTCTGTTCATCAATTTTTTGTAGACTTTAGAAAATCATATGACTCAATAGACCGGGATAAACTTTTTATAATTTTAATCTTAATGGGAATTCCGAAAAAAACTAGAAGGTATGATTCAAATTTGTCTTGAAGGTAGTAAAGATGCGGGAATCAATTGTCACAAAACTTTCGAAATTCTGAATGGGTTAAAACAAGGAGACGCATTATTACCAATTTTATTTAATTTACTACTGGAATATCTAATTAGATAAATTGGGGAAAAATCTTTGGATTCTTCGCAGCATTTATGGGCCAAAGAAAGATGAGGTCATCGGGGAATGGCGGAGACTGTATGACCTCTATGCATCTCCAGATATAGTTAGAATTATAAAATCGAGAAGACTGCGATGAGCAGGGCATGTGGCTAGAATGGGGGAGGAAAGAATGGCGAAAAATATATTGGTGGTGAGATCGAGTGGGAAACGTCCGCTTGGAAGACCAAGGACGCGGTAGGTGGATAATGTAGGAAGAGATCTGAGAGAGATGGGAGTGATAGGGTAGAGATTGGAATCAGAATAGGGATACTTGGAGAATTGTGGTTACTACGGCCAAGAATTTTCGAGTTCCGTAGAGCCACAAAGATAGATAGATATTGCTCTAATAAATTATTACTAATTGAAAATAAAATATATTATTTTAAATCATAATATTAACATTAAAAGTAAAAACGTTTCTGTTTTAAATGTAAATTTATGTAAAATTTTATATCGTTTGGTTCATATTTGGAAGCCTGGTAATATAATTGAAAGAAGTGTTTATCAAATAAAATAAAAAAAAGATTTATTTATTAAAAATTTTCTAAAAAAAAATAATTAATTTTGAGATGGATATATTCCTAATTAAAATAATATTTAAATAAAAAATTCTGATAAATAATAATACGCATTACAGTCTTAAATTTTAATATAAATAAAAAATAGATAATATGATAAATTTTTACTTACCTTTGAATATGTTTCGTTATTGATTTTCACAAAATAAAGGGTTCGAACAACTCGCATTCAAATAATTGCTATAGACAATTTTCCTTTTTTCCAGTCCCACGTCTGCCAATTTTGCTTTTTTAATTTCGAAAAGCTGCAAAGCACTTTTTTTTTGTCTTTGGGGCGCTAAACCGTTTTTCAAAAAAACACTATAGAAAAAAAATATATGTACCTATATATTATATATTTATGAATTATTGAGGAGCACAAGTTCATTCATTTTAATCATTAATTTTAATTTAATAAATAATTTTATACAAATAATGTGGTCTTTTAATAAAAATTCTCTTAATAATTATCAAAATAACCACAAAAGCTTTAATAAATACATTTTAATCAGATTGATGCAAATGTGTAACATTTAATAATTGTAATAAATAATTAAAGAATTGTATATCAATATTTTTTAAAGGGTAGAGCGAGAGCTCGGTGTCCCAGGTATTAATATTACCAGCCAAATCCAATAATAATGAATCATTTTTTTAACTTAAGTACCGAGCCGAGGCTCGGGGTCCCGGTACTCTAATCTTATTATGCTAGCTAAAATTGTTTGTATATATATTTATATCTTATCTTATTATGCTAGCTAAAATTGTATATATAATGCCGGGACCCCGAGAACGCTTCCGATTATTGTAGATCCATTTTTCATCACAAGTAATTCGAGCCAAAAAAGGGACATTTTGTTGAGTAAGAGAAAAGAAGTACAGACCATCAAATCTTCTCAAAATAAAATATAAAAAATTTCTTATGCACAACAAAGTTGCGCGGTGTGGTTTTGTAGGAATGGTGGGGGCAGGCGGAGGAACTTCTTGGCCGAGGGTGGGGGTCGGCTCATGCACCAACTCTTACCTCCCGGACTATAGTCACGGTCTTAACTATATATCACATTTAGGGTTTAAAGTTTTTTATTTTTTATAAGTAGTAAGTGATTGATGCACTTATCTTATTTTCTTACATCCAGGAGAGCAATGAAGATTTTCAAATTTTCAAAAAAATATATATGAAAATTTAAAATGAAACCTTTATATTATATTTTAATTTTAGATTTATTTACAAATATGTATTTTTAATTATACAAATTGTAATAATATTTAAGTGTGCAAAAAGGATAAAATATTATATAATTCAAATTATTCGATATTGGGCGCGTTCCTTTTTCAATCCAAAGGCACAAAGCTAAACTCCGCCTTTTTCGAGTTCGTTTGCTTTAGGTTTTAAGGTGTTTAAGTTAGATTGAATTTGCCCATTAAGATCGACATTTTTCCCTCCAAAGCAACGTCAGTAGTTCCCACCCCCATCCATTCTCTCCCTATAAATATTTCCCGCCTATTTCACAAATAGGCCTAGATTTTTCTTTACATATAGCTTTTTCCTAGTCAGTAAGTCAAATAGTAAGTAAATAAAAGACAATAGAAAAAGAAAAATGTAAATGTATACGAATTACGACCATGAGTCACCAATTGAATATAAAAAATATTGTAAACCCTTTTTTGTTTTGTTATCCGATAAAAAATTGTATGTATCATAAATTGACTAATAAACATTGTTTTTTAAACTAAAAAAAGCTAAGACAGTAGAACTCACAAGTTTTGATTAAAAAAAACCCTTTTTGCCTTTGGACTTAAAAAAGTGCGCCCATTGTGAATAAAAACTAGAAATAAATTATATATTATTAAAATACATTTTATTTAACATTGTTTGTACTTGGATTGAAATAAATTCACATCTTTATCAATTCATATTTTGAAGCATAGTTATATAACTGAAAGAAGAATTAATTAACTGAAAAGAAATAAAAGTGAATAATTATTATTTAAGGTTATTTAATTGAATTTAAATGAATTTAAAATATAATTATTTAATCTCATTTCATTATATATAAATATGACTCTTTCCCCTGACTCTAATTTTTGTACGTCCTACGCAAGAACAACTCCTATCAAGTCGGTTATATCAATGAAGTGGCCTATTATCAGTAGAACGGGTCCTATCAACCTTTACCTTGATTTTCTTGATCGGAGGCGCTATCAAGTAGCTTTCCCAATTTTGATCCCGGAGCTGGGCAGACCCCAGCAAGAGAAATTCCCTGCCAGGCCCAGGACTAGAACCCGGGACCACGAGAATGAGGGCCCTATATAAATATGACTATTCAATTTTTTATTTTTTTAATTTTTTTAAAATTATTTTTGAGGATTATTTGAAAAGCTATAATTTTTCAATTTCAATTTATATTTTTAAATAATGTGATTTCAATTCATAGGTTTTTCATATTATTTAATATTTTCTTCTGAATATTATAATTTTGTTATAATATTATAATATTAATCTACTTTAAATAACTATTATATAAATTACAATTTTTAAATTGTATAAAAACAAAAAGTAATTTTAGAATTTAGATGCAAAGCCCCTATCTTAAAATTATTTATTCTCAAATCCAATCTAAATTCATCAAATAATGAAATGTCAAGTGTTTAGTAATTACCTAATTTAAAAATTATATATTTTACCTTTGAAAATGTTTCTTTACTAATTTTCATAAAATTTGTAGCTTTAAGTGGCACTGTCTGATACGCTCTCATTATAATCATAACTAATGATAATTTTTCATTTCGAAATTTGGGGAACCAATTGGAGTCATAGGCATAAAATGAAACTCTAATAAACTGAAATAAATATTCAATAAACAGATTAAAAACACATTAAAACAGAACATAAAGAACAGATTAAAATAATAAAAATAATTTCATCACCTCATCATATATCTCATCCCCTGCTTTCATCAAAAAATATAGCTGACAATTGATATATATAAGAAAATTATACATTCGAATAATTTGAGGATCCATTAAATCCATCTGCAAGCACATTTATATATTTTTATTGTAATTAACGTAATTTATCTATAAAGAAACTTACTAAAGTTAATAGAAAACCGGTACAACCCATTGCGACCATAAAACAAAAACATTGATATAGAATGTCCAATCCGCAAATAATTTCAACTTCTCTGGAAAGCCTAAAATATTTAGTATATATTATTATTTATTTACAAGAAATTAGTAAATAAATTTATTATCTATTATAAATAAAAATTTATTTTATAGAAAATATTAATTGTGATTTAATTATTTTTTACAAAATATAACAATATTTTTTAATAAATTCGATTCAATTTTTTTTTAAATCTAAGTTTCAGAAACACAGACAGACTGCATTGGAAAAATAATTTTACTTTTGGGTCAGGGAATAAGTTAAAGGGTAAATGTTATCTTAAAACAATAATAAATTTGTTTCTGTAAATAGAAATATACAGGGTGCTTCAAAAAAATGTATACACACTTTAAACTATTGTAGTTTTCCCGCTCTACAAGGCTAATGTTATATTTATTTTCAACAAGATGGTGCCCCGCCGCACTATCACAGGGACGTACGAGCTTACCTGGATCAAAATTTGTCGGGCCAGTGGATAGGAAGCAGGGGGCCAATCGAGTTTCCAGCACGCTCTCCAGACCTTACACCACTGGATTTCTTCTTGTGGGGCACAGTAAAAGATGAGGTGTACAAACGTAAACCACGTAACCTAGACATTCTTTGGAATGAGATCAAGCAGTGTGTAGAGAAATCTCATTGGACGTTTTGATACGATGTACAGAATCAGTGGTGACTCGTACTCAGAATTGTATTGATGCTGCAGGTCACCAATTTGAACAGTATTAACATTTGTTATTTATGTTTCATTTACATTGGACTTTCAGCTTTCTATTTTCCTGAAATTTAACTTTGTAGAACGGTAAATAAATTTTCTATGGAAGTTCAAAGTGTGTATACATTTTTTTGAAGCACCCTGTATATATTATATGAATCGGTTTATTTATATTTAAAGGAATATATTTAAAGGACAAGAAGTAGAAGTATTCAATATAAAAAGTTCTAATCGCATTTTGTTTGAAGTTTTTTTTATTACTACTAAAATACTTAAATCTCAGATGATAAAATTTTCTTCAAAATCAACTAAAGTTTTCGAACAAAATAGCGAATATTTGAATTAAATGGAATGATTCTAACAATGTTTGAAATTTTTAAATTGTCTATTATAAATTAAATTAAAATTAATATTAGATATTTATTTAAAATTAATAATTTTAATTAATAAATATTACCTATATAAAACATTGTGATAATTTACACAATTTTTTAAAATATGTTCCATGGAATGTATTGGACAGTCGCCCGCTCTTTTCAATTCCAGATTAAGTATTCTGAGATGGCCATAGAGATATCTTAGAGTCGTTAGATAGAAAGGATCAACAGCTGTGAAGATAACCATCATTAAGATGTTCACATACCAATGGAACACCACCCAACTCCAAAATTCGTATTGATATTGAATTTTCATGGGAAACCATGAGTCATGAGGAAAGGTCCATGAAAAATTAGAAATTTCAATGTTCATTATTTCTTTAGATTCTTCGGTGAGTGTTCTGAGAAACATTTGACACATCCAAGACCCACCAGTGAAACAGACCACCACTAGATAGAAATATGAAAATTTTATCATGTACTTCGTAATTTTAGTAAATTCCTCTTGTTTTTCTTTCTTACAATGCAGAGCGTACTTTTCATAAGCCAATTGAAAAGTGGCATAAACCCAATGAATGCGATTATAGTTTACAATAGCAGCAATATACTATAATTAATTATTATCTTTATTAGTACAAAAAGTAACAATTTTTAGTAAAATAAATATTTTTAACATAAAAGAGAAATCAATGTTCAAATATGAAAAGCGAGTGCTAAAAATATTTAATAAACTACTCTAGTAATTAAATCACCTTTAAAATAGCTTTGCTTAAAGTAGAAAATAGTATGATATTAGTTGTTACTTCTGCCAAGCCACTGGTGTGTTTCAAAAGAAAAATAAGCCGATACAATGCTAGGTTCATCAATGAAACCAATGATATCACCTAAAAAATATAAATATATATCCAGGATGTCGTTAAAAATTAGTCCACAATCAATTCTATAGTACTTTCACCCAGGTTATCCATCCTATCGTGACTCTAGGACTATTGTTTCCAAGTTAGATTACCTTGTCTAGCTGTTAGTCACTATTACTACTTTTTTTTACCGACCGACGATAGTAAGGGAGGTATTGCTTTCACACCAAATTTCATATGTGGAGATTTTTACATATCTCCACGAATCATGCATTTTCTTAACAGAAAAAAGTATTTTAGCATGATGTCTGTCCGTCTGTCCATTGTGTGTCCGTATAGATGTGTTCAGCTTAAACGGCTCAACGGATTATGATGAAATTTAGTATATTTACTTAATGCATCAGTATGATGAATTGATCAACTTTTGGTGCAAATCCGGAAACCGGAAGTGGTAGTATTAGTGATCGACGATAGGAAGGGAAGGGTTATTTTCACACCAAATTTCACATGAGGAGATTTTTTACATATCACCACGAAGCATGCACTTTGTATTCGTATTATCCTCGAGAAAAATCATCTTTATTAGTTTTTTCTTAATTTAAAATTATATGACGTCATCCAGCCATTCATGACTTCACAGCCTGGTCTTACATATATATTATAAATAAAATAAAATTAAAAATATCTGTAAATATTTATGTTATATCCATATCTGTTTTTTATTGCATTAATAGATATATTAAAATTATATGAAATTGTTTCTGTAGCTGGAAATTAATTAAACTTCAAACCGTCGGTCGGTTCGGACCTAGCCACAGGTCAACTTATTTACTATTTAATATATTAAACCATATCTCTCAAACCTGCATGGTCACTCTCATTTGAATAACCCATATATGTTATCTAAGCTCTACCTACCTAAAATTATATATAATGACTTTTCAAACAATTTTATATTATGTCTGGCTGATATGAAAGATAGTCATTCTATTGAAGGAAAGAGCCTATCAAGTAGGCTACCACCTAAGGGTTACAATCAGTAAATAGGTTTTCGTTGATTTATATTTTTACATATATATTACGTTATTACGTTTTATAATTTTATATTTGATCATTATTATATCCAAAATTATATAGGCTATTTCAAATTATTAATACTTAATTAAGGTATTTAATCTAAGAACTAGTAAAATTTAAACGAGTACTATAATTTTACATAATTGACATAAATATTCGATTCATTTTCTCTGTACCTGATAAATACGCTCCCATTTATATTTTGGCCATATTCCGCTTAAACGATAACAGGTAAATTGAAGGGGAATTCCAAATTTAATTGCTTCTGGGTCATCTTTTTGGATGGATTTACTCGACCTGGTCATTTTGACCAAATGCATGAAACACTTCTTTTAATTGAACAAATGTAATATTCAAGAACTTATAAAACAATAAAATTAATATTAACAACTATTTAATAGTTGTTTTATATTGATTTGATATTAGTTAAAACTTAAAAACCCTAATTAGTTTGAAAAAAGAGTAAAGGAATAATTATCATTAGTAGAAAAAATATATAAAATTACATTTAATTTTATCAGTTCATCATCAAATTATTTTTTATTAAATTTATTAATTTTTAGTAATTAGTATAAACTGGTATACAAAACTCAAACCGAAGTCGGAGGCAAAAATGTATTTTTTCTGATATTTTAAGGATTTTGTTTATAAACTTGTAATATATATATTAAAAAAAGTAAACAGATCGCTAATAAATATTTTTATTTTAATAAAGAAATTAATCAAAACTATCTAACTTTGTGACGCTTCTGATCTTAAAATTTAAAAATCTTAAATAAAAATCATTAACCTTAACATATCCCTCCCAATTAATCACTCTCCCTCATATATGAATATTTCTTAGCCTTCCTTCACTCGAATGAACTACGATGAAATCTCCTCGATATAACCATCCAAACTATGTTTGAAGACTCATAGAAGTCTTGTAAAATAATAATATTCACCCTTCCCCTGTTATCTCCCAAAAATGTAAAATCTTTATTTGAGGGATGCATAGAGGTCATACAAGAGAAAAGTAAATGGTTCAAAACAATAGAAACAATTATCAAGAATCAAGATGAAGAACATGAAAAAAAGCTTAATTTGATAATCACCAAAGATATTTAAAAATAATTTATTTAAAAATAATTACAATTATAGTTACTTATACATTTAATATATGTATATATATATATATGATGCTTTTAATAACAAAAAGATTAAAAAATCGGGAGTGTCCTCCCCTAGACTTTCCCGCATATAAATAGGTATAAAGAGTTGTGTTGATGAAATAATAAAATAATAATATAGAAATACAATACCTCAAAGAATAAATTAAATTACAAGTTATTTTTAACCATTATCTTGAGAACGATAAAACATAAATAATTAACAACAATAAAAATAAATAAACTAATTAATTTAAATTATAAAGTAAAATGGTTTAACACTATTATATATATTTATAATTTACACCTAACGCTAATTGTATAGGTAAAATGTCACTTCCAGTAAGGTAATGGCACCAATAGATGACATTTTAAGCGCTCTTTCCGCTATTTTCTTTTATAAAACTGAAATTATACGTCTCACAAAAAAAATCTTTTGGTTATTATAAAGCTTATCTTACCTTTTATCACCAGGATAAATATTTTAAACTTTTATATGAGTTTAAGAGGAAATATAATTTTTTTTTCAAAGTAATCAAATGGCACCTATAGATGACACCAAAAATTTTGGTGGAACCTAATGATGACAATTATGGATCCCAAAGATGACATCTACTTTTTTTCACTTCGCTTGCTCTCTTTATCTTTAACTTATTTATTTACAAAGTAAAACATCTTCCCACCACCTTGTTGCTGCTTTAACTTTAGTTATAATAAAAAAATCAGGTTTCATATAAGATACATTAGATATATTTATTGTGATTAATTTTATTTTTAGCTGATTATTATAATAAAATAAAAAATTGATTTTAAACAAATATTTTTTTAATTATGCATTTTTAATTATACATTGAGAACAGAGTATTTTAAAAAAATTTTCAAAAAAATAGTGTTTGGAGTTCTGGAACAGAAAAAAATTTTCTGACAATGAGAAACCTAAAGATAAAACACAGTTTTCGGTAGGTTCCCATATCAATTCAGACATGAAACTTGGTTGAATTATATAAAATTATCTCCTCTTTACATCTATTAATATAATAGACAAATTTTTTAAAAACCTACTTATAGTTGACATTGCTGTCATCTATAGGAAAAACAATTTTTAGGGGCACCTATAGATGACACGGTTGATAAAAAAGATACTTTTAAAAATTAGGTGTTTAAATTAAAGTGATTTATATCTATATTAAGTCTATTTTATAATGTAGTTATTAAATTCCTGATGAATATGAAAATAAAAAGATAAAATACTAATTAAGAACATTACTTCCCTTAAGGTTATCTTTAAGATTTGTTGAAAAAATCAATTGATGACGATCCGGTCTGCTTTTCAAATTAAAAGAAAAAAAATAGAGCGACTAATTGTATTGTTGTAGGATATCTCAGGTGGTGGAAAAACAAAACTATCATTTAAAAAAAAAAATTCCGCGTATGTTTTAAAATTTGCCTATTTTTTTAGTTTAAATTCAAAAGTGTCATCTATAGGTGCCATGTCATGTATAGGTGCCATTACCTTAGTCAGATCATGATGAAATTTGGTATCTGAATAATTTTCATATTTTTAAATCTATATACAAAATAGGCAGCAAATATCTCGAAGCAAACTGGTACTTTACTTGTAAGGTAAATGCAACCAGTGTAGGTAAAGTACCACTTCCGGTTAACCGATTTTGACGAAATTTTGATAGAAATCTACAAACTGTGAATAATATCGGTGTACCAAATTTCGAAGTCCTAGCTTGATTAATTTCTGAGTAAATTCGCTCACTGACAAACATTATATACATCCATACATCCATACATACACACACACAGACATAATTCGAAAAATGTTATTTGCCGACTCAGGGAAGTCTAAAACGTCAAGATCTATCGTAAATCTCGAAGTCGAAATTTTTGACGATATTCGAATATTTCCCTTATATACGAAGTATGCGGGAAAGTAAAAACGATTTCGCAAAATCATTAAAATAAATCTTATTTCACACATAAGTAAATATTTATTAATTCAATATTTTATTGAAAAAAGCATGTCAGATGAACACAAAGATTAATTTTCAAAAAAAAAGGTTTTAATTTAATTCGTGAGCCTTTAAAAAGTAATTTATTTGAAATCTTGAAAACGAATTAGATAATTTACATTTCTTTATATTCATATATTGTAATTAGATTTTATGATTTTATGTATACAAGTAGTTAATCGAGGTATATTAAAGTAAATATATATACTATTCATTTAAGATAAAAAAATAAAGTAAAAAAAAGTTTTATTTTCTTAAAGAATTAAGGATATATAAAAAAAAATTAGCTGGAGTGTCTCCACTCGACTATCTCGCAATTTTAATTGGATTAAATAACATAATATATTATATTTAAATTAAATTTAATTAATTATAAATTATAAATAATAAATATTAAACCAGCGCATGTTTGGCTTTTTTTTGATGGCACCACGTCACGTGTTGGAACGTGAGATTTGCAGTATTAAAAAATTAATTCTGGTAATTTCAGCTAATCAATCAAGCTGAAATTCTATATATAGCAGTTTTATACAATTATTAATCATGTGAAACATTATCAAACATATATTTTTATTTTTACGGTCACTTTAGAGGAAAAAAAATCAAAACGTTGTAGGTAATGACCCTCTTCCGGTTGAGCTACATTTCTCAAAAGTTGATAGAAAACTATGAATTTTGAATAATGTCCATGTACCAAATTTCATCATTCTACATACATACACACATACACACACACACACACAGACATTTTTCTCAACCTTAGTGAAAATGATTCAGGAACCTTCAAAACGTATAAAAACATCAAAATCTCAACATCGAAAATTTTCATGATCGCAATACTATCTCTGGCGAGGTAGTAATAATTTAATAGGCTCCAACAGAATAGAAGCTCTTACTAATCATTTCTTAATCATCTTATTTTAAAATAACTCTTTTGTTACTTCATAATGAATAATATAACAATTCAGATTCCTCTTTTTTTTAGTAAAAGTTTCAATTTTTTAACCAATTAAATATGAATGAGTTTAATTTTAAAATTCTCTTTTAAGCAAACTCACTTGTATTCAATAAACGTTAGATATAGAAACACTAAAATGGATGAGCAAACGAAAAGTGCTAAATCTAAAAAAATGACCGAGGAGGAAGAGGTGATATTTGGAATTCCTGTTTTAATGAAAATGTTTCATTTATGGGGTACCAAAACCAAAGGAAAATGGCTTTATTATACAATATTTATACAGGTATTAGAGTATATAAAATTATTCATTTATTTAATTTAATATTAAATCAATTTTTTTTTTCATTTATGAATATTAAATATATTAATATTATGAAGAGAAAAATATAATGATCAAAAATTAAAAAATTAAAATTTTTTAAGCAAATTCTACTATGTTAGAGATTTTAATTTTATTATAAATTTATTTAGGTATATCAATAATTTTTTACTATCTCGCCAGAGATAGTATTGCGATCATGAAAATTTTCGATGTTGAGATTTTGATGTTTTTATACGTTTTGAAGGTTCCTGAATCATTTTCACTAAGGTTGAGAAAAATGTCTGTGTGTGTGTGTGTGTGTGTATGTATGTAGACAAGATTACGCAAAAACGGTTTGAGCTAGAATGATGAAATTTGGTACATGGACATAATTCGAAATTCATAGTTTTCTTATCAACTTTTGAGAAATGTAGCTCAACCGGAAGAGGGTCATTACCTACAACGTTTTGATTTTTTTTCCTCTAAAGTGACCGTAAAAATAAAAATATATGTTTGATAATTTTTCACATGATTAATAATTGTATAAAACTGCTATATATAGAATTTCAGCTTGATTGAATTGCTGAAAGTACCAGAATTAATTTTTTAACACTGCAAATCTCACGCGCCAACACGTGCCATGGTGCCATCAATAAAAAGCCAAACATGCGCTGGTTTAATATTTATTATTTATAATTTATAATGAATTAAATTTAATTTAAATATAATATATTATGTTATTTAATCCAATTCAAATTGCGAGATAGTCGAGTGGAGACACTCCAGCTAATTTTTTATTATTATTCTTCAGTATATTTTTTAATATTCTCTAAAAGAACTCAATTATCAAATTATACAAATGAAATAAATATTATTCTAGTTTAATTATTATTATTATAATAAATATATTCTTAATTTAATTGAAAAAAAAAATAATAAATTTGCAGCTACTTTTTGGGATATTATATGGAATGCAAAATATTGGTCAAATTGTCTTCAGTGTTTTGATCATTGATGATTTATCAGAGTTTGTCACTAGTTTAATACTTGTTTTAACAGCAGTGAAAGCTCAAATCAAAGTATATTATAAATTAAATAAAATTATGGAAATTTATTTTATAAAAAAAAAAAACACAATTATATTATTATCTTTTTAGCAAATTCTTGCACTTGTCCATGGAGCAAGAGTCGAATCCATTCTACGATCTTTTCATAAATGTTACCATCTATATACGCCACATACCAAAAATGAACGACAAATTATCTTTCAACATACTAACAAATACATGACTAATTTCTTTTATATCTATTATTTAATTACAGCAATCACGGCCATTTCTTGGTTATCCCAAACTTTCTTTAAAACACCTTCCGAAAGAAGTCATCTATACACTAAAATTGAGATTGAAGATTTTAATTGGGCCTTGCATTCTGATCTTTGGATTCCATTTCCAATCCGTAACCGACTGTTATTTGGACTTGTGAATGGAACCTTATGGTTTAACTATTTCTGTGAGGTCGGCACTTTTGTAATGACTGATGTTTGTATCCTGCTGTTAATTAAATATTTAGAAGGACATCTAAAAATATTGGGATTGGAAATTCTACGCTCCGGTGATGATTTAAAAGAACCAATGGATAAAAATATAATTAGATGCATAAAATATCATCAAGAATTAATGAGGTTAAATTTATTTTTGTAATATAAATTGTTTAAGTTATGATGCAGTTAGTATGTTAGGTTAGATTATGTTGGAATTTGTTTGATAATCGTGCGAAAGAATAGCACCAATAAATGATCCAGAATATAAAATAATTAAATAATTTGTAGTTAAAAAGACCAAGGACAGGAAGGGATGTAAGAGAAATGGGAAAAAATCGAAGTTATATGGGAGTGGCTCAGGATAGGAGTTTTTGTGTCGTTGCTTGCTGCGGCCAAGATCTTTTGAGTTTTAAAAAGTATGTACAGAGTTAAGTACAGTAATTCACTTATAATTACAAACAAAAATGTGATCTCAAAATTTTATTAAATATGACTAATCTATTCTTTAAATTTCTATCATCAAAATATTTTTCTATTATTTTTTTTTCAACTAAATTATCATGGTTTGTATTCAACAAATAAAAAAATTCTAAGATTCAAATGAAAATTCCTGGTAAGGTTACCAAATATAAATCCATTGACACTGTTACAGAAAAGGATCAAGCTGTAAATTATCCAATAGAATGAATCAGTTCATTGGAGTCTGCTGGAATGCCAACGCACATATTAACGTAGAAAGTTGATTCACCAATTATGCTTCTTAGAAATATTAACCACATATCTCCAAGTGTCTCTATCCTGAACTATTAACTTAAACTTCTACCCTCTCCCATCTCTCTCACCTTCCTTCCTAGATTGTCCACCCACCGAGCCCTTGGTCTTCCAAAAGGACCCCCAATATATTTTTCGCCATTCTTTCCTCTCTCATTCTAGCCACGTGTCCTTTACTTAAATAGATATATTGATATTCATAAACACAAAAAAGGTGTGGGGCCTAGCCCCTCTAAAAGGGGTTCAGGGGGAGCAAAGCCCCTTGGCTAGATGTGAGGGCCGCCGAAGGCAATCTGAGCAGCTAGTTATATATATATATATATATATATATTTAATTTTAGGATTTGTCAACAAATTCAAATTGTATCAGAATTGGATGTTCTATTTTCATGTTTTTCGTTTATATTTTCTATTAGTTTTTGTGGATTCATAATGACGAAGGTAATATTAATTTAATTTTTATTTATAACTATAACTTTGCTACAAAATAAAATATTTTCCAGATTTCTATTTTGAGTACAGTTATGTTAAAAATCACATCATTCATTGTATGGTCAATAACTCAATTGTATTTTCTTATGAACGCCGGAGATAAAGTTTACAATGAGGTAAATTTCTGACTTTTTATTTGAATGTATACATATATTAATAATTTTTTTTTATCAAATTTCTATTTGTTTCTAAAATAAATAATTACAAATTAAAGTTGTTATGGATATTAATTCTATCAATGAGTGTAACTGTTAAAGAGTCAACATTAAAGGGTTATAAATTTAGAACAAATAGATAGAATTTCGATTATTGGTTAGTAGGTTGATTAGTAGGTTCAGCATAGCGCTGATTTGTTCAGTTAAGGTTTTTAACATGCTTTTGAGTTCATGCGTATCGTTTGTAGAGGTACTTTGTGCAACGGGATTCTCGACGTTAAGTTTGTTTACAGAAGTTTGTGTTGGAATATTTACTATATAAGCATAGGATATTTCAGGTTGTACTTGTTTGTATTGTAGGAGTATAAATATAGAAATACATAAAACCAAAGAGAATACAGAGAGGTGCGTATAAAATGAAAACCCAAATGTATTTATGAAAAGAAGGATCTAATGAATTGATTGATTTACAATCAGTGGCGGATTATGTTGATTGGGGGCCCCGGGCGGTAAAATTGAAATGGGCCCTCTGTTATTTACAATTATAATTGAAAGACAAATTTTGTTTATATTATAATTTAGGCTGTTTTATACTTTATATATAGTACTTATGTAAAAAATACATAATTTTTACTGTGGTCGCCGTGACCCAAAATTGATTATTTTTTCTTAAGTTAGTTGGGGTTCAAACACGACCGAATAAAGATCTGTTGTTCAATAAAGATCTGTATCAAGAATAACTTGCCCGGTCCGCCCGGCGTTTAATCCGCCTCTGTTTACAATCCTCTAATGCAGAGGTTCTTAAACTGTGCACGAGAAAATGATGTGTCAGTTAAAACTTTAATTAATATAAAAGAAGCGATGGCATGGCTTTGTGAGGAAACAGAGATCAAATACCCAAATTCAACGAAATGTGCAAGAAAACTATTGCTACCGTTTCCATCTTCATATTTAGCTGAATTTTCTTTCTTCAATATTATAATTTCTAATAAAATGTGTTCTACTATATGCAAAAAAATCGTTATTCACCAATCACTGTTAGAAATATCCATCATATATCCTTGTTCTTATGAGATCGTAAGCCAGAAATTAACTAATAAAATGTACCTAAAGTTGGGATGGGGTCCGTCAAAATTTTTTTTTTCAAGTGGGGGTCCGCGGAGTACAAAGTTTAAGAACCTCTGCTCTAATGCATTGATGCACAAATTATTTCTCTTGTATTGTTTCAATTGTGTACAATTTTTTTGGTAGGCAGGAAACCTTTTTCTATTAATTAATCAAATTGAAGTAAAATATTTAAGGTATTTTTTGGATGTCCTTGTGAGATGAATATTTTTTGAAATTTTAATTATAAAAATAAGATATATTAATTATAAAAATAAGATATATTGAAATTATAATAAAGAAAAATGAAACTTATTAAAAACATGAAATATAGTAATTCATAATTTTTTGATAGTGAGAGCACAATTGTTCTATCTATTTCTATCATTTTCGATATAGACAAAGTAATTTCTCTCTAGCCTATTACTCAATCAAATAAATCAGAAAATTTGTTTTTATGCATATAAATCTCTGCATTAACTTTTAATCTTGACTACATACATTTTACATACATTTTAAGAATTTATTATTTAAGTAGTCAGAAATTATTTTCGTTATAAAAAGTTATAGAACATAACTACAGGCAAAATGAAAGCTTTATAGTTATAGAAATCAAAATATATGTCTATGTCTATATCAATATTATTTTAATAATTTCTAGATGTTGGAACTAGCTACTCATATATATTATAGCAAATGGATTGATCAAGAAAAACCGCTAGTTCGAATGTTGGTCATATCAATTACTCAAAAAAGCAGAATGTCTAATCCAATCAAGGCTACTCATTTTATTGCAATTACAAGAGAGTCGTTTTCACGAGTAAGTGAAGTTTTTTATTATTTATAGTTTATTTGTTACTTTTATTACTAATCATTCAAAATAATACAAATATTTACCTTAATAATATATAATTACAATTAAATAACTAAATAAAAAATATAAAAATAAATTATGCATATTCCTAAATAAATTTTAATTATTTTCAGATGATGAATACTTCATTCAGTTATTTAACTTTGCTAAAAAATATTGAATAATAATATTTAATAAAATCATAAATCTACCTTTAATTTTATTAATAGCTTAAATTGATGATTATTATGCATGTCCAGAAATTAGTAGTACTCAATGCTTTCATTTGTTTTAAATAAGTAACATAACAATATATATCTTCAAATCATAGACTATTTTTTTATAAAACAGAAAAATTACTTTCTTGATATGCTTCGTAGAATAAAAATAATGTTAGTAGTTAAATGTTATAAAATATTACTTGTAATTCAATCAATTACATTTTTATTTACAAATTGTTGTATATTTATTTTAATTTTATCGATAAAATAACAGTACTTAGCTGAAGCAGTTAAAAGGAAAAAAAATTAAGTTGACCTGTGGCCAGGCACAGAACCGACCGACGGTTTGAAATAAATTAATTTCCAGATACCTTTAGATTTAGTGTGAAAATAACCCTTCCCTTCCTATTGTCGATCGGTAATACTATAAAAATTATTGATTTATCAAACTCCCAGTGGCGGATTAAGTTGATTGGGGGCCCCGGGCGGTAAAATCGAAATGGGCCCTCTGTTATTTACAATTATAATTGAAAAACAAATTTTGTTTATATTATAATTTAGGCTGTTTTATACTTACATATATAGTACTTATGTAAAAAATACATAATTTTTTCTGTGACCGCCGAGACCCAAAATTGATTATTTTTTCTTAAGTTAGTCGGTGTCAGTGGCGTACCTAGAACTTTTGCCGCCCGGGGCGATCTTCAGTTTGCCGCCCTTTTTATTATAAGTCAATCAAATAGTGGTATTTATAAATTAATGCTCATAAATAAATTATTAAGTTATTTAATCAATATTAATTAATACACAGAGTAAATTTTTTTACACATATTTGTATGCACTTGTATAAACATATTAATATAATATTTACTCTTCTAGCTTTCATACTAGAAAAATCGTGTATAATGCTCTCAAATTTTTTTCCGCCGGCTCAAAAGAAAAGAAAAATCTATGATTTAAAAAAATATTGGTATATCACTTCAAAGTAATCATATAAACTTTTCAAAAGAAATGACATTTATAAACTGATATCAAAAAATTTTAGTTAGGAAAAATTGCCGAACAAAATCGTAAAGATGCGTTTACGAATTCAACGAATTTTAATGAATACAATAAAATAAAATGATTATCCTGTTCTTGGAATTAGAATTCAAAATTTACACTAAAATGCATTTATATACACCGAGGAATAATATTCGAAATCATATAGTTGATCATAATTTATATAAATCAAATAGTAAACTTATAATAATCATAATAATCATTTATTATTCAAGAAAGAAAAAAAATAAATATGAAATGAATAAGTTGCATTTTACAACTATAACTAAATATAAAAAATGCCGCCCTAAGATAAGTGCCGCCCGGTGCGGACCGCACCCACCGCACCCCCCTAGGTACGCCACTGGTCGGGGTTCAAACACGACCGAATAAAGATCTGTTGTTCAATAAAGATCTGTATCAAGAATAACTTGTTTTATTTAAACTCCGATTATCAATAAACTCAACAGTTTTTTAAAATTTTTTTTAAGGAAATATTTTTATTTAGATTTCGGTGGGCCCCGGGCGACACAATTGTGCACCCTGTAAGGCAAGCAAGAAAAGTATGGTTTACTATAGAAACTGGGGTCATTTATAATAAATTATTAATTATTAATATATATATTTTTTTTTAGTATTTATAATAAGAATATTTATTTTTTTGATTTTTGATTTTTGTTTTTTACTTTAATTCATGAATTTGTAATTTTACTGAAAACCATCAACCATAATGTCTTAAAGACATAAATGGAGAATATGAATAAAAAAATAATATAAATAAAATAAAAAGCAAAATTAGAAAAGAATATTTTATTATATGATTTGGTAGAATTTGATAGAATATAAAATTGGAATATGATCATGTTTATTGCTGGGCAATCAGAATACATTTTTTATGAATATTAGTAATGTATCTTATTGGACCCTATTTACTATTTGAATATTTATAATATATTCAAAGAAAAGTGGAATTAATGCTTCTATATAAAATGTTCTCTTCTTTAAGTTTCCTTATGTTATCTTTCGTAATCCAGGGGCTAGTTGTTTTTAAATATATATATATATATATGTTGGTTTAGGTTTCCGTGAATGTTATTGTTATTATTACCATCAGATTTATCAGGGATATAATCACGTATTTTGTAAGATTGTTTTCTCGACGTTACGGCACCCATTTTGGCGCCATTTTCAAAAGATTATTTAGCTGGGAATATTTTTGGGATTCTGGGTCTTAGTCTGTGTGACCAAGGGATTTTGGTTTGATAGGTTGGGTGGTTTTGTAATCACTGCGTTACTGTGGAGCTCCGAAGAATCCTGGGCAATCCTGAGACTGGCACACGTCCGTACTGGACAACTAGCTAACATGTTATTCTATTATTTTTCCATAATTTTATTACATTCGAGTAATATATATGGAGAAATTTTAACGGATAAAGTAATTAATTATTTTAATGAGAAACTAATATTTGACGTTACATTTCTTGGTTGCTCAAATAATGGTAAATAATTTGATTTTGTTTTTATTCTTATACCAAAATAATTGAAAAGAAATATATCCCATGTAATGTTATATTATGTAATATAAATATATATATATATATATTTTTGAACAGATTTTTTTATTTGGTCCAAAATGTTATCTCAAAACGGGATTCGTTCCTCTTCATTTCCAATTTTATTTGATTTTAATTCGGTATTAAAATCAAAATATACAAAACTTGGTGTAGTATGGGATGTTGAATGTGACTCTTTATCTGATAACCTTATAAAAGAGGTATAAATTAAAAATTTATTTTTTATAAGTATAAAAAAATTATTCAATTGTAATAATTAAATATTTCAGGCAAATTCTCATACGGAATGGTTCAATAATTTACATCATTGGTTTATTTATCCAGCAACAAATGATAGTCGAATTTTGAAATTATTTCGTTTTGATAGTCAAGTGAGAATGCCTATCTTTAATGAAGATGAAAGTCAATTAGAATTTCAGGAAATTTTTCAATTGAATTCTAAAATATATTATAATGAACCAGATCGAGATAATTTTCGAAATACAACACTGAATGCAGGAATTGTGGTATAAATTTATTTAATTAAATATTCAGATTTTTTTACTATCTCGCCAGAGATAGTATTGCGATCATGAAAATTTTCGATGTTGAGATTTTGATGTTTTTATACGTTTTGAAGGTTCTTGAATCATATTCACTAAGGTTGAGAAAAATGTCTGTGTGTGTGTGTGTATGTGTGTGTGTATGTGTGTGTGTATGTATGTAGACAAGATTACGCAAAAACGGTTTGAGCTAGAATGATGAAATTTGGTACATGGACATTATTCAAAATTCATAGTTTTCTATCAACTTTTGAGAAATGTAGCTCAACCGGAAGAGGGTCATTACCTACAACGTTTTGATTTTTTTTCCTCTAAAGTAACCGTAAAAATAAAAATATATGATTGATAATTTTTCACATGATTAATAATTGTATAAAACTGCTATATATAGAATTTCAGCTTGATTGAATTGCTGAAAGTACCAGAATTAATTTTTTAACACTGCAAATCTCACGCGCCAACACGTGCCATGGTGCCATCAATAAAAAGCCAAACATGCGCTGGTTTAATATTTATTATTTATAATTTATAATTAATTAAATTTAATTTAAATATAATATATTATGTTATTTAATCCAATTCTCAAATTGCGAGATAGTCGAGTGGAGACACTCCAGCTAATTTTATTTAATAATCTTCTAAATTTTAAAGAAAATTCAACTTCTTCATTAATTAACGTATCTAAAAAAAGTTTTAATTTATTATTTACATGTAGAAAAATAAAGGGTAGTGTGAGGTTGGATTGAGATAAAAGTATTGAGAAGGTAGAGGGGAATCGAGTAATGATTTAAGTCAATTAACGCATATTAGGCATCATTTATTGAGACTACAGTAAATCAAGTCGTTAGATTTCAGTCTTTCAGTTTTCTATTATTTGTGTATTTAGCATTAATATTAATTTGTAGACTATTGAGATAATATTGTTTATTTATCTAGGTATTTATCTTTCAGCAAAGCAAAAATGTTTGTTCGAATGGGAGATTTTCATTTAAGCATTCTTAAATAATCATTTAACAAGGAATTTTAATTTAATCATAATCTCATAGAAACATTAAAAATGATATATTCAATTAATCATTATATGTTATTGAAAGTTCTTGATACAAATCATAAATAATAATTATAATAAATAAATAAATAATTTTTTGTCGATAAATATAAAAATTTAAACATTTCAATAATTAAAGGAGATTTTGGAAAAGATTATTCGATAATCAACTTATCTCAATTTTCGATTTTTCCCACAACCACCCGGACATTAAGAGAGATCGAATTTAAATAGTTCAAATTCGTTAAGTTGTTTTAACGAAGTTCATGTCATTCTAATCCTTAACATTTTAAATAGATTGTATAATATATATTCACCTTTGGGTTAAAAATTAAATGTCAATTGTAAGATGAGACTGACCCACGATGGGCGCTAGTTGTAAGAGGAGGGGGATGGCTAATCGGTCTTTATAAGGGGAAGGAAGAAAGGGAAAATAGAAAGAAAGTCGGTTGAGCGCCAAAATATTATACGTTTTTTATAACGTTTTTCTTAGGGGAATAATCCTAAAAAATTATTGAATACCACAAAGCTGAATAATCCCACAAACCCCAAAATAACACCAGAGCCTTCTCCCACCAAAACTTTGAATTCCCCATGTAATCCCTTTATCAACACTGATCACAAAGTCATACCCCGTCTGGGTGTCATTCAAAATCTTAAAGGAATCAACATTAAACCCAGTCCAGTTCTTACCCAATTCAAAGACATATTCAAAACTCTTGTAGTGGGGTCAAACACTCTAAATAAATTCACTATCACTTTCAACTTATATTCTCTTTGACCCTCCGCTTGATGCCAGTGCTACCTCTCTTGACATCTACTTCTTGAGAGTTAACGAAATAATTCAAAATGGTAATTGCGATAAAAATTACAATTCTGATCAGCATCAACCCCGACCATCTTAGTGGCGCCAAAAGGCTCTCTAATCCTTATTTATATTCCAAAATTAATATTTATCAAAAAATCATGAAATAAAAATGCCTTCTGATCGGTTTCATCTAAAAAACTTAAAAATCAATCTTAATTCATGAAAAAAAAAAAACTAATCTGATAATTTGCATTAATTTTAAAGACATTTTAACAGAAAATACGAAAAAATGAAAAATCAAAAGACTATATAAATATATTAATAATCTTATAAAGGTATATAGTTAAAGTATTTATATCATTGTAATTATTAATTACTAAAAGGGACATAATATATAAGTTTTCATATCTGTCTCTGTGTCTGTTCACTCTTTTGACAAATTGAAATCGATTTTTCATCAACTTTTTATTGAGGTAGACTTTTGAAAATTTTTATTGATATTTCAATGGATCCCTAGAAGGTATAGAAGAAATATAATTTAATTATAATTAATTAATTGTAATTAGCGATTATTTATTAATAAACATTCTTTAAAAAAATAAGTTTTTACTTACTATTTTTTCTATTAAATTAATTATAATTTAAATTTATTTAAATTTAATTTAAATTTAAATTTAAATTTAAATTTTAAATTAATAAATAAAAATAGAAAAAATATAGCAGAGCGTGGTTTCGATCCACGGACCTCTGGGTTATGGGCCCAGCACGCTTCCGCTGCGCCACTCTGCTTCATTGATTTTTGAAACTAACTACTAATTCTGTCTTGTCTTGTAAAATCTGTTCAAAATTTGTAATTAGATTTTAACCCACTTGTAAATAGTTGAGCCATTTCGCTCAAATTTAAAACGTATATTGAAAGTTGATGACACTGCAATATTCAAAAAGTTTATGGATGTATTTCTTCATATAAAACCGAAAACGTTGGGCGCATTTAGTTTGATTTATTTATATGAACAATCAAGTAATATTTTTTTTAATAATAAAAATTTTATTAAACACATAAACTGACAAATTTTTGTATCATTCAATAAAATTGATAGTTTAAGAGCTAAGAAATTAATTTTTTATTATTTTTCACTGTAATATAATTATATCAAAGTAAGTATCAAAATTTAAAAATTTTTTTATTAAATTTACATATTATCAATCAAATCCAAAATGGTTGATTATATTTGAAGAAATAGTGTTACTTGTTAATTAAGTGTTTTACTATATCTTAGTAGGGTGCGCGGCCAAAATCCGTTTACACTATATTATTTATTTAAAAAATGAAAAATTATACAAATATTCTTTACCACATCATATATACTACCAGAAAGAATAGATAGAACGGCCGCCTCCAATCTCAGTCTAAAGCGATCGCAGGCACGGCGTAAGACATCACGGTCCATCTCGGCGAATGCTACTTCAATAGTGGCTCGGAGAGACGCTACATTCGGATGTCTGGACTTGTTTGTCACCCTTTCAATAACGCTCCAATGGATTTAAATCTGGGCTATTAGGAGGCCAGAATTCCTTGGACCAAAACATGTCGACATTGTCCGATTACCAATTTTACACCGACTCCGGAACCTTTCACCGACTTCTAGACCCCTTGTACTTTGCCACAACATCGTAAACTGTGGATTTCGGGTATCCAAAGAACCGGATAATCTCTGTCACTGAGCGACCAGCGCGAACACTTTCAATGATCGCTGCTCTTCGGTTGTACTCCTGGCTTTGTCTCAACATTGCGACTGTTTTGAGGTTATGCCTACTTAGTAGATGCGTACACGATATTTAGGAGCCAATTGCGACATCCGTAGGTCGTATAGAACAGCGGAAAATTCAAATCAAATTTTGTCCAGATTTTGACTGCTCACCCTGTATATATGAATTATAGCTCTATAATGGAGGTTAATTGCATAGACATCAAATGAAAACTAAAAGCGCCCAACGTTTTTAGTTGAAATAAAGCAATTTATCCATAAACTTTGTCAGGCTTATAGAAAAATTATTTTATTCTTTTTAGTCCATTGGAAACACGTTATTTTATGAATTTTTTTTATATTTATTATTTTATTCTTTTTATTGCAATTTTAATATGAACAGACAGACAGAGAGACAGAGAGAAAGAAGTGAAGTTAAGAAAAACCTTATAAAAAAATCAAAACGTTGTAGGTAATTACCCTCTTTCAGTTCACAAAAGTTGATAGAAAATTACACTTTTTGAATAATGCCCTTGTACCAAATTTCATGATTCTAGCTCAAACTGTTTATGCGTAATCTTGTCTACATACATACACACATACATACACACACAGACAGACATTTTTCTCAATCTTAGTGAAAATGATTCAGGAACATTCAAAACGTATAAAAACATCAAAATCGCAATATAGTAAAAAGGAGAGAAATTCCCTCTTGCAATGTATGAATTTACGAAATATCTTTTAAACAATTCTATTATTTTATAATAACATATGATAATTAATATCTCTTTGATATCATATCTTTATTATTATATTGCAATTATATTACTAGATTATGAAAATGTGAATTTTCATTTTTATTTACTTAACTTAAATTATTTTTATTGATAAAAAATATCACCATAAAATTAAAAAAAAAAAAGATTATACGTGAGAAATGGGATAAAACTGGAGGAGCTAGGTCAAGAAAATTAACATATAATTCGGTAAATGAAGTTGGAATTGATTTATGTTATTTATTAGGAGAAATTTATAATTTTCGGTAAGTATAATTTACATCTTTATTATCGTGTTTTATAGGGAAATGCTATCGATGGGCCGCCTAAAGAAAATTTGTTATAAAATTCATGAATAATGTAATATATATTTGCTAATCCAATAGATACATTATACATATATTGCTTTTTTTATGTTAAATACAGAAGTAATAAATATTCCATGTTAATGAGATATTTGAAAAATAACCCACCCACACCAAGAGAAAAATGAGAAATGGGGACTTAACATTGTTGTTACATTATGAATTTATAACAAATAGGCTAATGTGAAATTATTATTTAAATAAATTACAAATTTGAAACAATGTAGAAAGAGATGTAAGTGAGATGGGAGAGGGTAGGAGATGGATGGATGGGGCTCAGGGCCGGGAAAAATGTGGTTGCTGCGGCCAAGAACTTTCGAGTTCCGTAGAGTCACAGAGAAAGATAAAGATAGATAAATTCAATCAGTGTTCATCTTGATGAAACCTTTCGTTCATTGACACTAGTAAATTAAAAGAAATATATTACATAAAATCATACTTTCAATCACTTTCAATTTCAGCCTATCAATAGCAACTTTTCCCTATATTACATATAATATATTTAATAACTATTTCAAATTAAATACTTTTTTTGGTTTTTGAAGAATCAATGAATCTATATATCATAATTATGGTTATATCATCAAAAATGGTTATATCGATGGTGTTGTTGGTGATTTACAAAATCATTCTTTGGATGTAACACCTGGAACTCTTTTAAAGTCATGGAGATGGAATTTTGCTTATTACAGCGCTCCAGTTGTTAAATTTTGGTAATTACCTTAAATTAGAAAAAGATCAAATTAATAAACGCTTTATGTTTTTAATAAGGCAACTATTTACTCTAACAGAGTCTCTCATTAAACAGTATCAAATATAATTTATGGAGGTCTATAACAAAACCTGTCTTATCAAATTTTTCAAAACATTTTTTTGTTTGTCGTCAATGTATTCTTAGATATCATATTAATATAAATAAACGCAAAATACGCCAAATTAACTAGAAAATATTTAAATACCTCGTAAAAGACCTTATTAGTCTTTTATTTTTCTAAGACATTTAAAATAGAACGAAAATTTACAAATACAGTTTTTTGTGAAGGGGAAAAATTCTCAATTACAGATCCTCTTTTAGAGATCTTATTGCAAACTCGTAAATTCCCCTTCCTACTTGGAAGAAGAATACTAGCTCTCACACTGTCTTGGGGCATTCATTAATTTGGAGATGGGCCCAATTGCGCATTTTTGTACGAGAGCAATTCACAAAGTAGGTTACGTTTTGGAATTAAGACAAAACAAGTACAGGAAAATGTTTTTTATTATATACATTTGAAAGAGCAAATAAAATACTATTTTTCTACAAATTAAGCATACTGCATATTGAGGGTTTTTATAGAACTTGATTTACAGAGACAACGTTCAAAAATTGTAGAACAAAAAAAAAAAAAAAATTCAGTAAAGTAAATATGTTTGTCCTAACATTAAATAAGATTCGTTTCGTTTTTAGCCCTCGATTCATTTTTCGTCGACCACCGATTTCAGCAACCAAAAATATCTACGTGCTTGCTTTTGATTATGATGTGTGGATTTCGATTATATTTATGATCCTTTTAGGTGGAATTGTTCTGGCACTAACCGAACGTTTGGGTACTCAAAAGGAACCTTTCGAGGGATATGACCGATGGTTTGATTATTCTTATGTTTCTTTAATAATATTACTTCTTCAAGGTATATATATAAATAATTATATCAATATTATTATGAATAATATTTGCTTAAAATTCAAATAATATAATTTAATCATTTATATTATAGGTTGTGAAACATCTCCTCAGAAAAATTCCTCGCGAGTGGTTTTTCTGTTTTTATTAATCCTTGCTGTCTTATTTGATACATGTTATTCAGCATCCATCGTGGTTCTTCTTCAATCACCAAATCTTTATATAAAAACATTAAAAGATTTATTTTTCAGTCCATTCAAGATTGTGTTCCAAGATACTGAATATAATCATCGATATGTTAATGTATGAGTTTTAAATCAATTGATAATTATTATCTGTAATAAAACAAAACAAATATTTTTATTAGACTGATTAATAATCTTTGTTTTTTTGTAGTTTACAACGGATCCTTATGTCAAACGAATGTATCATGAAAGATTATTTATTCGTCCTTTAGAACATTCATTTATTGGTATCCCTGAAGGTTTAAGTAAAGTTCGTTCAGGCGAATATGCTTTTCATACAAATGCGGAAGTTTATCAAGAGATTGCAGAGACATTTACAGAATCTGAAAAATGTGCCTTACAAGAATTGTATATGTACCCCTGCGAACATATTTACATGTCACTTGTTTGGGAAAGTGAATATTTAAATTATTTTAAAAAAGGGTGAGTTTTTAAATAAAAAATGTTTATATCAAAATAACCAAAATATTTAAATAATGTTTCATTTTAATTTATTTATAGATTAGTATTATTAAATGAAGTTGGCCTAAGAAAACGTGTTGAACGAATTTGGTACCCAGAAATGACCAAATGCTCTGATCAACTTCAAGATTTTATGTCAATTTCTTTTCAAGATATTCAACCAGCCGTAATTTTCATGAGTTGTGGCGTTTTATTGACCATTATTATCTTTATTTTGGAAATTATTTTCGATCGGATGAAATTTAAGTCTAAAAAATTGAAAAACTACCAAAAAAATATCATTTCATAATATTAAATAATAAAATACTAGTTAGATTGATGTTAGACCCCTAATTTATATAGCTTTTCAATGTTTGTTTTTAGTTATAGAACTTAAATGCAAAGTCTTTTATTATCTTTCATTTATATAATTCCTTTTTTCCTATTCCCATTC
This sequence comes from Labia minor, assembly GCA_963082975.1. Taxonomy (NCBI): domain Eukaryota; kingdom Metazoa; phylum Arthropoda; class Insecta; order Dermaptera; family Spongiphoridae; genus Labia; species Labia minor. The sequence continues at coordinate 69,050,510 of OY720347.1, forward strand.
ATAAATAAAAATATTATCAATTATTTTTAAATATATTTATATAATATTAGCTTTAACTTTTATTATAATATTAGGGCCAATGGCGCAACCAAGATTTGATCCTGGGGGGGAGTTGACTAGCCGCTCCACCTTCCTATGGCGGAGTCCCCCCCCCAGGCTCCCTCAAAGACAAATTTTCATTAAGATTTTATTTTATATTAAACATTTAAACAAGTTTTTTAAATGAAACACTGATTTTACAAAATCTGGCAAAAAAATTTAATTTTGTATTTTATTTACTCGTATTCACAGTTTTAGAAAGAAAATATTTTTTTCCAGCTATAAGTAAATCATTTTAGCTTTCCTCATGGAATGAGATTTTTCGAGATTTCCACTTTTCAGATGGTTCTGAATCCAAAACTGCAAAAAAAAATTTTTGAACTGGCCGGCCGGCCGTTCGTTACCGAGATTACGTCTATGCAAAATGAGATATTGTCTTGAAATTTGATATTTAGATGTTTTTTTTGGGAATGATGGGCGGGGATTGGATTGTTTTTGGACAATATCGGACCATAAGTAAGGGTAGTTTTAAGAGGTGTCAAAGCACATTTTATTGATTTTCTCAATAAATACCGATTTTTATGAGAATTATACTATCGTATTAAAATTATAGGGAATCGAATTTACTAAATGTTTCATTATATTCATTTTTACCTAAACTTAATAATAAAGGAGTTATTTATAATAAACTACTTTAATATTTCGAAAGCTTTTCGTCCGCCCTCAGTGGCAGGATATTTTGAAAGAAATCATGTAAAAATCCCTATATATAAATGCAGAAATCCTTAAGTAAACTATCCCTAAAAGAATAAATCCCTAAATAAAAAATTTCCAAAATTTTTTTTAATTATTTGATAATGAATAGCCGAAGAGACTTGAATGAGGTAGTTATACATCATGCTTGGTGACATCACATCTGTTCCATCTGGTTTTTTAGCGTCCCATTTTTCATGGTTTGCCTTCATTATGGTCAGAAGCTCATCATGCGAGTCGCGGAATCGTTTCCTTGGTGGATCAGGCTTCTTACCACGAACATCACGACAGAATTCCAAAGAGATAAGGTTATAATCAATATGGACTTGCTTAATCAGGTCCCATACTGATGTCTAATAACCTCCTAAGCATGAACGAAGAGCATTGTTGTAACCTTCTAATGTATTGTTTGTTTGAGGCAAACCCATCAAAGTGGCATCGTAGATGTTCCACTGTCGAATTCGGGGTCATAAAAGCCAGTCAAATATTGTTCACCTAGCCAAGAAAGCTCGAAGTAAGAAAAAAGATCACGAAGTTTTACCCTGTTGGTCGTCCAGCTAATGCTTGGTAGGCTACAATGACTTTTGATAGTGGTACCAAAGCCAAAGCTGCAAGAGTTCGTAAATGAATGAAGTTGTCAGGATTATTTATATCATTATAGAACTTCAAAACTTCTGGCATTGATTTGATTTTTCTATAAATGCATTGAGCAAAATGAAAAAGACAACCTCTGATGATAGTAAATTTCATAAATTGCAAATGGTGTACTTTGTATTTGGAATTATTAAGCTATTAAAACGTATGCTAATAAACGAAATTTGAGTAAATTCCTTTTATTTTACATACGAATTTGACACTCCTATTTTTTTTGGAAAAATCACGTGTGTGGGCCCTATGTATTTATGTTTTCACCTATTTTTCCTTACTTTCGGTCCCGGCCCGATTACCTACTTGGGAGGTCGTGTCTCAGGCAACTGGGTGTCATGCTTACCTTGTGATTTAATTTTCTTAATCACAATTAAAATTTATACAAAAATGAAAAATTTTGTTTTTAGTGATTTTTTCTATTAGGGATTTTTTCAGTCAGGGATATTTTTATTTAGTGATTTTCGCTTTTAGGGATTTTTGACTTTTATGGATTTTTACCCGTTTCCATTTTGAAAAAATTAGTCTTCGCTTCATAATCTTATCTTATTATGCTAGCTAAAATTGTTTCTATATATATATAGCCATGGGTTCTCAAAAACCGCTCTAACGATTTTTTTCAAATTCACACTAGATATAGTATTTATAAATAAAAATTGAGTTTCATTGATCACATCTCAGGAAAAGTACATTTTCATTATTTATTTCTTAATTTAAAATTATATATGGGTGACGTCACATGACATCCATTTTTATTTTTTAACTGAAATTGTATTAATATTTTTTTTTATTTAAAATATTTTAAAATTTATTATTTAATTTCGAAATAAAATTAAAAATATTTATTTTTAATAAAATATATATATATATATATATATATTTATTAATCTCTTTCAAAAAAAAAATAAACAAAATCAACAAAAAGAATACGGCTTGCTAATCCAGTAAAAAAATGTTATTTTTATTATCTAAATATATTAGTCTAGGGCAGGGGCTCTCAAACTTTTTCTTCCATAGACCCCCTGTAGGAATTTTATTTTTTTCATAGACCCCCTACCTAGGGAATATATATATATACATCTAATTGTGTGTGTGCAAAAGCTATCACAGACGACTCATTTTAAAACACATAGTAATAGGAAAATGAGGGGAAATTGTACAGAAGAAAGAAACTGAAATATCAATAATTATATCTATATTTTTAATGATTAAATTTAACACATAATAAAAAAAACATTAATATTTTACAAAATTATAATTGACGTTTTTGGGCGATTGCTTTTATGTTTGGCCTAAAATTACTAAGTTTTATTCTTAATCTCCCCTTTCAATTTATATTTTACTAAAGAGACATACATAGACCCCCAATAGACCCCTTGGTGATCATAGACCTTCCATGAAATCACATTGACCCCAGGGGGTCCACATGGGCCCCTTTGAGAATAGCTGGTCTAGGGGGTATAGAGACTGTTTTGACTGAGTCCGAGTGGAGTTCGAAGGGTCGAAGACTCGAGCATCGATATTTAAAAATAAAAATAATAAATTTCTTAATTTTTTTTTTTTATCTATTTTCGCGTTTATTTTTTAATAAATTACTATTTTATATTTATTTATTCATTGTTCTTTTATTAAATTTAATATTTATTAATATTATTTATTATTAATTTATATATTGATGACATCACAAATGACATTCATATTGAAATTTGACTCCCGCCTTTTTTTAAAGGATATTGTATTAATATTTTTTTTATATTTAAAATATTTTAAAATTTTTTATTTAATTTCGAAATAAAATTAAAAATATATATTTTAATAATATTTTATAATTATAAATTACCATATATATTTATCATTCTTCCAATAAAAAAAAATATTCATGCACTTAGAAACATACCTAATAACCCCAAGTTTCATTCATTTTAATCAGATTGGTGCAATGATGCAACATTTAATAATTGTAATAAATAATTAAAGAATTGTATATCAGCTCGGTGTCTCAAGTATTAATATTACCAGCCAAACCCAATAATAATGAATTATTTTTTTTAACTTAATTACCTAGCCGAGTCTCGGGGTCCCAGTATGATCTTAATATATTGTGGGAATTAGATAAATAATGTAGAGAGAAAAAAATATTTAAAAATAGATATTTATTTAAATGAAATAAAATTATTTAATTTACAGAATGAAAATGTCTATAATAATGTCTAAACATTTTTTCTTTATAATTTTACATTATAATAATACTAATTACAGTAGTTATAATATATGGGGAATTTTCAACTTTGACTGCCGATTTGACCATGTTCCCAAACGAATTTTAAAAAAACCAAGACCACATTACATTTACACATTTTAAGCTCTAATCGAATCCAAAATCAAAAAATTTAAAAAATCGAAAAACAAACTCACAGATATATAGATTTTATAAATGAACATTTATACAATTTATTTTAATTAATTTGAAACATTTTAGGAAACAAATTTTTAATGGGTCATTTTTAGAAATCCCATTTAACAATTATAATAAATAATTAAAAAATTGTAAAATTTTTAAAGTATATAAAAATAAATTGTATAAATTGGTTAAAGGGTCGAGTGATAGTTCGGTGTCCCAGGTATATATTTTATATTAACACGCCTACTTTTCTGTATAATAAAGATATAAAGAATCATATTTTAATTTTTATATAACCAAGGAATCATTTTTTCACCTAAAATATAGTTGTAAAGCCCAAATCTCAGATCTATATAACATCATCGACTGGGCCGCTACCTTAAGGAGTCTTCTCTTGTTCTGACTAGGGCCACCGGTATATGCCATTAGTCTCGAAAAAATAATATTAAATTTTATATAAATTTAAAAATTAGAATATTTGAATTTGTTTAAATTTTAACACATGTAATCAATCATATGCATAAAGAATAGAAAATTTTGAAAATCAACTTGGTATTAAATTTAGAAAAAAAAATACTCATATATAGAATATATAGACTATTCGAATATAATTGAAACTCTTTCTCTCCCTCTATTTTAAATTTGAAAAAACGGAGTGTTAAGAAATTAAGATTCCTTATACAACATGGATGGTTAAATGAATTGGGCTCCCTACCTCCCAGAGAAATTCCCATTAAAAATGTTTATAATATTTTAGTTTATTAAATCAAACTATTATTTTTTTATTTCAATATTTTTAATGTTAATACAATAATTTTTATTTTATAATCTATAAAAAATAATTTAATTATTTTTAAAAACAACGGTCTTCAATTACAATTTTTTTACTCTCTGCTGTTCATTTCATAACTGAAAATAGTGTCGAATAGAAATAGACGATATTACTTGGATTAATCTTATTATGCTAGATAAAATTGTTTGACTGTATTATTGAGGACCCCAGTTCAATTCATTTTAATCAATGATGCAACATTTAATAATTGTAATAAATAATTAAAGAATTGTATATTAATATTTTTTAAAGGGTCGAGCGACAGCTCGGTGTCCCAGGTATTAATATTATCAGCCAAACCCAATAATAATGAATCAATTTTTTTAACTTAAGTACCGAGCCGAGGCTCGGGGTCCCGGTACTACAATTTAATTTTCAATGAAGTTATAATAAATATCATATAAGGAATATTTAAAAAACCAAATGGGAGAATTGGTATTTGAGATTTTTTTGAGATGATTATATTGGGAATCAATAAATAATTATTAAATTACGAATCACAACGTAATATAAAACAAAGTCGCTTGCTGTGTCCCTAAATCCCTAGGTATGCTTAAATCTTTATAACTACGCAACGGATTTTTTTTTTTATTTAACTTCTAAGAAATACATAAATTCAACATCTGCCTTTTTTGAGGCAATAGAAGAACATGTAATGGTATTATGTACAAAATATAAAAATTAAAAAGAAATAGACGGGTATTATAAGGGGAGGATAAAGAAAGATATTAATAGAATTATGAGAAAAAATATGATCTTGAGTGATGAAATTTTTATGAAAAAAATGAGATGAAATATTTAATTTTTCTATATGATTAGTAATTAATTAAATTAAATTAAATAATTTAATTAAACAGATAATTATATCTCCCCCTCTTTGGTCCCTCGACCAATCAACAGCTGTGTACAAACATACATACATTTCACTTTTATATATGAAGACCTTAGAGCGAAACAGTGGTAAGCCACAAAATCAAAATGTTGAGATATTGCAGTTTAAAGTTTAGAGAAAAGATAGAAAACATTGGGTTTACTGCATATATTTCAAATTTGCTCAATATGTAATATCAGTAAAGGGAAAAAGTCAGCAACTATTATTTCTTAGATATATAGTACCGGGACCCCGAGCCTCGGCTCGGTACTTAAGTTAAAAAAAATGATTCATTATTATTGGATTTGGCTGGTAATATTAATACCTGGGACACCGAGCTCTCGCTCTACCCTTTAAAAAATATTGATACACAATTCTTTAATTATTTATTACAATTATTAAATGTTACACATTTGCATCAATCTGATTAAAATTAATGAACTTGTGCTCCTCAATAATACATAAATATATAATATATAGGTACATATATTTTTTTTCTATAGTGTTTTTTTGAAAAACTGTTTAGCGCCCCAAGTGGTTATAAAACAAACTAAAGACAAAAAAACGTGCTTTGCAGCTTTTCGGAATTAAAAAAGCAAAATTGGCAGTCGTGGGACTGGCCGACAGAAGTGAAAACTTCTGCGTAAGAAATTTTAAAACAGACGAAATTCGCGCTATTTCACGAGAAAGATGAATTTCATATGCATGTATATATATATAACTTATATATTATTTTAAACATATATTTTAAACAAATTTGTAACTTATATTTATATATATATAAATACACAACTTTGTTTAAAATATTGCAATACGAACTGTTTTATAATTCTTATCTCTAACATAAAATATATATTTATTATGTGAAGTTCATTTCGTATAATTTTGATTATATATGTATATATGAAATGAACTTTACATAATAAATATATATTTATATGTTAGAGATAATTTATAAAACAGTTCTAATGACAATTCAAATTTCGCGCTCTGTTATAAGAAATTTGAAAGCAGATGGTTTCATGGTGTTGGTCACGATCACGCGAGTTCTATACTTTTTCCCCATCCCGCAAAAGTGCTCAACGCCGCTAAAGAAGTTTTCACTTCAAAAATTATTTAATATTTGGAAATATATCTGACTTATAGAAAAAATGAATATTAATTAAAGAAAGAAATAGTTTTTAAAATATCCTGAATAATATGTAACAATTTTCAAGATAGAAATTTATTACAATATTACAATTGTGGCGGACATGTGTATAGGGTAAGGTGGAAGTCGGATGTTAGGAAAGGGCTAGAAATAAAAGCCGATGAGTCGGAGTCATAACTCCTTTTATTGAATTCACCGTTTACACCATATACATATGCCCCCATCATGTTGTTGCCGTCATGGGCTGGCGCACGTTGGCGCGGCGCCATCTTCTTGTGGTGTGTGGCACCACACAATTATTAACTGTTGCATCATTGCATCAATCTGATTAAAATGAATGGAACTTCGGGTACTCAATAATAATAAATAAAATAATATTAATAAATATATTGAATAATATTTTATTGAAAAAATATTAAAACTTATAAAACTATCTAAAACTTTATTAATAAAAGAACAATGAATAAATAAATATAGAATAGTAATTTATTAAAAAGTAAACAATAGATAAAAAGAAAAAAAAATAACAAAATCATTATTTTCATTTTTAAATAACGATTCACCCGGCGAGTTTCGAACCGACGAAATCCACTCGTTAAAACATCAGTCCAACCGCTGGACTATATGTATTTAGATAAAAAATTGTCATTTTTTTACTGTCTTAGCAGGCAGTATTAAAAATTTTGACGTTTTCCATATATAATTTTCAATTAAGAAATTAATAATGAAGCTGTATGTTTCAAGAGATATCATCAATAAAACTTAATTTTTCTTTATAAATACTATATCTAGTGTGAATTTGAAAAAAATCGTTAGAGCGGTTTTTGAGAACCAATATATATAGATAAATACATATATACAATTTTAGCTAGCATAATAAGATAAGATAATTAAGAATAAAACAATTTTCTACAAAAGTGGCTTACCATTGTTTCGCTCTAAGGTCTTCATATATAGATAGATAGATATAGATAGATAGATAGATAGATATTGATATAGATATAGATTATTCATTTGTTTTCTAATTTAACTGTGATTGGATTTTATTGGTTATTTTACCTGTCACTGGGTAAGTTTTAATGATCCAATAATTTGTTGTGATTATTAAAAATAAATCCCATTGAAATTACTTATTGGATAAATATTTTAAAAAAGTAAAATCGAATTTACTACCCCTATATAAATATATGTTGAACATTAAAGAAAGTTCACTTTCTCTAAAAATACTGACAAGTTAATTTTAAAATTTTTTATATTTTTTTAGTTAATATGATATTATATTATTTCATTTTAATTTTCATACATTTTGTCAAATCAAATCAAGATAATGTGAATTTATTAAGGGATGAGATAATTAAATATTACAATGAGAAACTAATATTTGACGTTACATTTCTTGGTTGCTCAAATAATGGTAAATAATTTGATTTTGTTTTTATTCTTATACCAAAATAATTGAAAAGAAATATATCCCATGTAATGTTATATTATGTAATATAAATATATATATATATATATGTATTTGAACAGATTTTTTTATTTGGTCCAAAATGTTATCTCAAAACGGGATTCGTTCCTCTTCATTTCCAATTTTATTTGATTTTAATTCGGTATTAAAATCAAAATATACAAAACTTGGTGTAGTATGGGATGTTGAATGTGACTCTTTATCTGATAACCTTATAAAAGAGGTATAAATTAAAAATTTATTTTTTATAAGTATAAAAAAATTATTCAATTGTAATAATTAAATATTTCAGGCAAATTCTCATACGGAATGGTTCAATAATTTACATCATTGGTTTATTTATCCAGCAACAAATGATAGTCGAATTTTGAAATTATTTCGTTTTGATAGTCAAGTGAGAATGCCTATTTTTAATGAAGATGAAAGTCAATTAGAATTTCAGGAAATTTTTCAATTGAATTCGAAAATATATTATAATGAACCAGATCGAGATAATTTTCGAAATACAACACTGAATGCAGGAATTGTGGTAAAAATTTATAACGACTTAGACCCCATTGTTCTTTAAAAATAAATATGTAAAGAATTTTAAATTAAATAAGTTGACCTGTGGCCAGGTCCGAACCGACCGACGGTTTGAAAAATTAATTTCCAGCTACAGAAACAATTTCAAATAATTTTAATATATCTATTAATGTAATAAAAAACAGATATGAATATAACATAAATATTTTTAATTTTATTTTATTTATAATATATATGTAAGACCAGGCTGTGACGTCATGAATGGCTGGATGACGTCATATAATTTTAAATCAAGTAAAAACCAATAAATATGATTTTTCTCGAGGATAAAACCAATACAAAGTGCATGATTCGTGGTGATATATAAAAAATCTCCTCATGTAAATTTGGTGTGTAACCCTTCCCTTCCTATCGTCGATCGCTAATACTACCTCTTCCGGTTTCCGGATATACACCAAAAGTTGATCAATTCATCCCACTGATGCATTAAGTAAATATACCAAATTTCATCAAAATCGGTTGAGCCGTTCAGGCTGTACACATCTATACGGACGGACTGACGGACAGACATCATGCTAAAAATACTTTTTTCTGTTAAGAAAATGCATGATTCGTGGAGATATGTAAAAATCTCCTCATGTGAAATTTGGTGTGAAAACAATACCTTCCTTACTATCCTCGGTCGGTAAAAATTAAAAATTACTTATATATTCTAATTTTAAAATTTATATATCAAAATAAAGTTTTATATTTTATTTGAACGTATTTTTGATTAAATGTGTTAAAATTTATACAAATTCAAATACTAGGATTTTTAAATTTAAATACAATTTAATATTATTTTTTATTAATATCACATCATAAAAAAAAAGAATTTTTTAAAAATTAAATATAAAAAAATAAACCTATTAATAAATAAGTTGACCTGTGGCCAGGTCCGAACCGACCGACGGTTTGAAATAAATTAATTTCCAGCTACAGAAACAATTTCAAATAATTTTAATATATCTATTAATGTAATAAAAAACAGATATTGATATAACATAAATATTTTTAATTTTATTTTATTTATAATATATAAGTAGCTGAAGTAGCCGGCGTTGCCCGGCGTTACCCGAGGCTGTGACGTCATGAAGGGCTGGGTGACGTCATATAATTTTAAATTAAGAAAAACATAATGAAGATTATTTTTCCCGAGGATAAAACCAATACATTCGTGGTGATATGTAAAAAAATCTCCTTATGTGAAATTTGGTGCGAAAATAACCCTTCCCTTCTTATCGTCGATCGCTAATACTACCACTTCCGGTTTCCGGATTTGCACCAAAAGTTGATCAATTCATCCCACTGATGCATTAAGTAAATATACCAAATTTCATCAAAATCCGTTAAGCCGTTCAGGCTGTACACATCTATACGGACGGACAGACGGACAGACGGACGGACAGACGGACAGACGGACAGACGGACGGACAGACATCATGCTAAAAATACTTTTTTCTGTTAAGAAAATGCATGATTCGTGGAGATATGTAAAAATCTCCACATGTGAAATTTGGTGTGAAAACAATACCTCCCTTACTATCGTCGGTCGGTAAAAATTGATTGATGATTTAAATATTTTATTAAATTAATTAAAATGAGACCTTTTAGAATAAATTATTTAATTGAAATGATATTTAAATATAAGAATTTAAAAAAATATTATATTCTTTGTTTGGCAATTGTTATTTAATTATGTGCAACATGATTCGACTTACACAGAGCATCGTTGTTTTTTATTAATATCACATAATAAAAAAGAATCTTTTAAACATAATAAATAAAAAAATATATTTTAATAAATTTAAAAAATATACCTAATTTAAAAATGTCAAAAATTTAAAATAACGTTATATCATCATATTTTAATTTTTATATAATATATATATATTTAGTAATTAATAATAGAGTAATTAAATTAAAATAAAAAACAAAGATAATATAATTCACTTCATAAAATACTAAATAATATTTTTTTTATTATTCAATGATAATATTTATATATTATTATATTTATATATTATAGAAAAGAAGAAATATTCAATTATAAATAAAAAATAATTTAAGATAAAAATATGATCTAATAAATATATTATTAAATTAATTAAAATGCGAACTTTTAGAATAAATTATTTAATTGAATTGATATTTGAATATTAGAATTTAAAATAAAAAGTTAAATCTATATATATAAAAAAAGGTTTTTGTCTGCACATTGCTCAGAATTTAAAAATTTTTGCATATCTTCGCGTTTCATGACCTCTAGAATCCAAAAGTGACTTTAGAATTTTTCACGTCTGTCTGTCTGTCTGTCTGTCGGTCTGTCTGTCTGGAAAATTACTATTTTATAGACTCAGAATTGGCTGAACCGATTTCTTTGAAATTACATCACAATATTCTTATATACCCCTAGAGTAACATAGGCTATAAATTTTATTTATATGTCAACAATAACCGCAGAAATTAATTTTTTAAAGTTTATATAATTCTCCGTGTTGTTCATTCAAGAGCAGCTCGCGGCTCACTGCCGGCCTAGCGGAATCATTTCAAACAATGAATTATCATAGCTATTCCCAATCAAAGAATTATTATAATATTTCCCTTTTTATTTTAAATTCTAATATACAAATATCAATTCAATTAAATAATTTATTCTAAAAGTTCTCAATTTAATTAAAATATTTATTAGATCATATTTATATCTTAAATTATTTTTTATTTAATTGAATATTTCTTCTTTTCTATAATATATATATAATAATATATAAATTTTATCATTGAATAATAAAAAAAAATATTATTTAACCTGAATTACAATGACTGAATTATATTATCTTTGTTTTTTATTTTAATTTAATTACTCTATTATTAATTACTAAATATATATATATATTATATAAAAATTAAAATATGATGATATAAAGTTGTTTTAAATTTTTGACATTTTTAAATTGGGTATATTTTTTAAATTTATTAAAATGTCTTTTTTATTTATTATGTTTAAAAGATTCATTTTTATTATGTGATATTAATAAAAAATAACGATGCTCTGTGCAAGTCGAATCATGTTGCACATAATTAAATAACAATTGCCAAACAAAGAATATAATATTTTTTTAAATTCTTATATTTAAATATCATTTCAATTAAATAATTTATTCTAAAAGGTCTCATTTTAATTAATTTAATAAAATATTTAAATCACCATTCAATTTTTTATTAATAGGCTTCTTTTTTTATTTTTAATTTTAATAAATTCTCTTTTTTTTGATATGATATTAATAAAAAATAATATTAAATTGTATATAAATATAAAAATTAGAATATTTGAATTTTTTTAAATTTTAACACATGTAATCAATCATATGCATTAAGAATGGAAAATTTTTAAAATCAACTTGCTATTAAATTCAGAAAAAAAATACTGATATATAGAATATATAGACTATTCGAATATAATTTAAAACTCTTTCTCTCCTTCTATTTTAAATTAAAAAAACGGAGTTTTAAGAAATTTAGATGCCATATGCAACATGGGTGGGTAAATGAATTGAGCTGGAAAAGGAGGCAATTTATAATTTTCTTCTAATTCAGATTTAGGACAAATCGTACAACATTATATCAAATCTCGCTAAGAACATTCAATATTTTTGTACACAAATTATTCAGAGTATTGGCTAAGCGTATCACTCACAATCAGTTTATATTGAAATTTATATAAATTAACAAAGTAAAAATTTTTATTTGTTTAAATTTTATTATAATGAATCAAAAAAAATTAAATATATAGATCACATGATTAAGAGAAGCAAAAAACTTGACAGAAAATAACTGTTGGATGGAGGTCGGACATGACAGAAACTGTAAGCGAAATCTTCATATTGCGACGAATAATTTTCAAATCCCCTAGCACCACCAGAATTAGATAAGTTTATTTTAAGGGAGGAAAATAACTATGATCTAAAAAAATTAATAAATGAACTTAATAATAAAAAAACAAATAAATCAATTAATTTAAATTAATACTATTAATGAATGTATATATTGGTAATTTATCTATAGTTTTATACCGTTAATTTTTATAAATTGTCTCAAGTCTCTATTTTTGCATTTTCCCAAGTTTCATTATAATTAAAAATATTCAATAATAATCTAGCAATGAAAATAAAATACCAAAATGTAATGATCAAGAAATATTATACTCTATTTCACTATTATAACATATACAATACTTAAGAACCATAGGCGGAGGAAATATTAGGAGATATCATTGCGGGTTCAGGCCAAATCGACCAACATTAATTAAGATATTTTCATTATGACAGATATTAGGAAAAACACCGCGAATTCAATATTCAATCTGTTCACTAATTATTTGTAGACTTTAGTAAAACATACGCATGACTCAATAGATCCAATCAATCTTCAAATTTGTCTTGAAGGTAGTAAAGAAAGAATAAGATGCGGAAATCAATTGTAAAATATTAGGTTACCCAGACGACTTAAATATAATAGGAGATTCGGCAATTGCGATTACAGATAGCGAGGAAAATTTAATGGAGGTTTGAAATTAATAGGGATAAGAAAAAATATTTAGTAACAAAGAGGAAGAGTATTAACATACCAAATCTTAAGATACAAAATGTAGAATTTGAATATGTAGAAAAATTGAATGTAATCACGAAGGATAATAATATTTGAGAAGAATTTAAATCGGGGTTGCAATCGGGAAACGCCTGTTATCTGCAATAAAGAGGCTTATCTCTTCAAAATTATTATCAAAGGGAATATATAAAAAGATTATTTTGCCTGTTGCATTATATGGGTGGGAGGCATGGTCTATGACCCTTGGAGATGGGAGTAGATTCAGAGTATTTGTGAATAGGATTCTTCCCTGCATTTATTGGCCAAAGAAAGATGAGGTCACCGGGTATGGGGGAGACTGCATAACAAGAAATTGCATGGCCTCTCTGCATCTTCAGAAATAGTTAGGGTTATAAAAGGGAAAAAACTGCGATAGGCAGGGCACGTGGCTAGAATGGGAGAGGAAAAAGATATTGGTGGGAACGTCCGCTTGGAAAACCAATGACGCGTAGGAAGGGACGTAAGAGAGATGGAACAAGGGCTCAGGATAGGGACACTTGGAGAAATGTGGTTGTTGCGGCTAAGAACTTTCGAGTATCTTTGAGCCACATAGGTAGATAGATATAACATATACAATAATAATATATATAATTAATATAGTGATTAAATTAAAATATATTTTTTAAATAAGAAAACAAAAAGAAATGAATGTTTTATGTAATATACTGATTGAAACAAAATGGATGAAAACCTTTTACTACTTTCAACCACCAAATACTATGTACCACTCGGGGGTACAGGGGGCGGAGCCCCCGTCTAGGTGTGAAGAGCGCCGAAGGCGCTCTGAGCAGCTAGTATTATAATAATTCTTTGATTGGGAATCGCTATGATAATTCATTGTTTGAAATGATTCCGCTAGAGCCAGTGGGCCACGCCAGGCTCTTGAATGAACAACACGGAGAATTTTATAAACTTTAAAAAATTAATTTCTGCGGTTATTGATAAGATATTATTAAAATTTATAGCCTATGTTACTCTAGGGGTATATAAGAATATTGTGATGTAATTTCATAGAAATCGGTTCAGCCAATTCTGAGTCTATAAAATAGTAATTTTCCGGACAGACAGACAGACAGACAGACATGAAAAATTCTAAAGTCTCTTTTGGATTCTAGATGTCACGAAACGCAAAGATATGCAAAAATTTTTAAATTCTGAGCAATGTGCAGACAAAAACCTTTTTTTATATATATATATTACTTACTCTAATTATGCACCCCCCCTGATTAGTCAAAATGCCGAAGAGACCCATGTTGGGAACCACTAATGCAGAGTTTCGAGTTTATATTTAGTCTTAATCAAAACATTAAATTAAATAGTGAAAATTACAAAAATGTGGATTGTAAGACGTTTACAACCAAGTAAGCAATAATCATAAAAATTTAATTATAATTTTAATGATGATATTTCAAAAAATCAAGGATAATTTTTAAAATAATTTATAAAAAAAATGGAAATATTTTAATTATATATATATAAATCTAATATTTTTAAGAGTCTTATTAATCATCATTTATTTTCTTTTATTGATATTAATTTATATTGTGAAAACGAATAAAAGATTTTTCGTGAGAAATGGGATAAAACTGGAGGGGCTCGAGTAAAAAAATTAACATATAATTCGGTCAATGAAGTTGGAATTGGTTTGTGTTACATATTAGGGGATAAGTATAATTTTCAGTAAGTATAATTTTAAAATACAATGTATTTTCCAAGTATAAAATTATTTTATATGATTGTTTTTAATGCAAAAATACAGAATTAATGAAATTATATATTCTAAATATGGTTTTGTCATCAAAAATGGTTATATTGATGGTGTTATTGGCGATTTACAAAATCACTCTCTGGATATAACACCAGGAACTCTTTTAAAGTCATGGAGATGGGAATTTGCATATTACACTGGTCCAGTTATTAAATTTTGGTAAATAAATATTTCAATTCTCTCTTTCACAATGTAATAAGAGTATATTTAAACAAAAATAATAAAAAAAAGCAAAATGTGCAGCATCGTACACGTGGCGGAAGTGAAACTTCTTACAATCTAGAGAATAAGATAAATTTTAGTTGAGAGTGTGAGTGAGAGAGAAATAGAGAAAAATAAAGGGATCATTTCGAAAGACATATAACAGTATAAAATTTTCGTAACAAATATTCGCTTTATTATTATTATTATCTACTCTATCATCATATCTACATTGCCTGTACTATTGTCGGTTGGTGCTTCAATTGGTAATACTGATATTAATGGCTTGTGATAACTAAAATAAGATATATATGTTCGTGATTCGATATTTTCTATATAACGTGTAAAAACAGCATCTATTGTAGTTCCAGATTTTGTTGTTGATTCCTTGGGATCGTTATTTATAAGCAGACCAAATGTTTCTCGAAGAAAGTTGATCAACGGCAACGAATCATCAGATCCAAAATTTACATTAAAATCTCCCCCGAGAATTAGAGGGATTTTATCTTCGCCTCGTTCAAGTGCATTAGCACCTGTGTGGCTATAAACCAGTAGTGAAAGGTGTATGAAATAAATAATATCGTCTAAATTTTGGTCGTTATTTTTTTTTTTTTTTTCGGCATAGTGAAATCTGTGGAGTAGAGAAAAGCAGTTTTAAATGCAATAATAATTTTAAATTGATTTAGTAGTGTTAAAGTAATGTTGAGATTCGGATAAATAACGTGAATGGTCATCGACGCACATAACTGTATGTGTTGGCGTGTGAATCGCCGACCATGTTCACACACACAATTACATGCGTCGGTATGCGTGCACGCTGTATATTTGACTTGAGAATTTTAATTATTTCACGATATATATCTTATCTTATTATGCTAGCTAAAATTGTATATATCTATCTATTTATCTATAACCATTGGTTCTCAAAAACCGCTCTAACGATTTTTTTCAAATTCACACTAGATATAGTATTTATAAAGAAAAATTGAGTTTTATTGATTACATCTCTTGAAACTTACAGCTTCATTATTAATTTCTTAATTGAAAATTATATATGGGTGACGTAAATGGCATCCATTTTGAAATTTTACTCCCGCCTTTTTTTAATTTTGTATTAATATTTTTTTTATATTTAAAATATTTTAAAATTTATTATTTAATTTCGAAATAAAATTAAAAATATTTATTTTTAATAAAATATATATATATATTTATTAATCCCGCTTTTTTTTTAAATGATATTGTATTAACATTTTTTTATATTTAAAATATTTTAAAATTCATTATTTAATTTCGAAATTTTATATTTAAAATATTTTAAAATTTATTATTTAATTTCGAAATAAAATTAAAAATATTTATTTTTAATAAAATATATATATATATTTATTAATCCCGCTTTTTTTTAAATGATATTGTATTAACATTTTTTTATATTTAAAATATTTTAAAATTCATTATTTAATTTCGAAATAAAATTAAAAATATTTATTTTTAATAAAATATATATATATTTATTAATCTCTCTCAAAAAAAAACAACAAAACAAATAAATGTCTTTGAAAGATGGTAAAAATATCTTTGTAATTATCAAAATATCATAGACCAGCAGTAAGAACAATTGTTTTTACTCCCCGAGTTCGAAGGATCGAAACTCGCCGCGTGCATTTTTTTTTATCTATTTTCGTGATTTATTTATTCATTGTTCTTTTATTAATTAAGTTTTAGATAGTTTTATAATTTTTAATATTTTTTCAATAAAATATTATTTAATACATTTAATAATTGTAATAAATAATTAAAGAATTGTATATCAATATTTTTTAAAGGGTAGAGCGAGCTCGGTGTCTCAGGTATTAATATTACCAGCCAAATCCAATAATAATGAATCATTTTTTACTATCTCGCCAGAGATAGTATTGCGATCACGAAAATTTTCGATGTTGAGATTTTGATGTTTTTATACTTTTTGAAGGTTCCTGAATCATTTTCACTAAGGTTGAGAAAAATGTCTGTGTGTGTGTGTCTGTGTGTGTGTGTGTGTGTGTGTGTGTATGTAGGCAAGATTACGCAAAAACGGTTTGAGCTAGAATGATGAAATTTGGTACATGGACATTATTCAAAATTCATAGTTTTCTATCAACTTTTGAGAAATGTAGCTCAACCGGAAGAGGGTCATTACCTACAACGTTTTGATTTTTTTTCCTCTAAAGTGACCGTAAAAATAAAGATATATGTTTGATAATTTTTCACATGATTAATAATTGTATAAAACTGCTATATATAGAATTTCAGCTTGATTGATTAGCTGAAATTACCAGAATTAATTTTTTAACACTGCAAATCTCACGCGCCAACACGTGACGTGGTGCCATCAACAAAAAGCCAAACATGCGCTGGTTTAATATTTATTATTTATTATTTATAATTTATAATTAATTAAATTTAATAATAATTTTTAAATAATATAAATAATATTTAATTATAATCTAATCAAAGAAAATAAAAGTTTGAATCTATTTGATAGTTGATCTTTTTACATATAATTAATCTCAAATTAAATATTTTTTAATATTAAAAAAAAATAACAAATTTCATATGTATATTTATTTTTATAAATGTTTAGGCAAATTTTGAAATTAATATATATTTAAATTCAAATTGTATTTAATTGCGATATCTACTGGACAAGGTGGAGATCTCGCCCTCTTTTGATCATAAGTCATACTAATTTTTATTCTTTGACCCAGTAGAAGCTGAGAAATATTATTCCGCGTCAACGTACTACCGCGCATGCGCGCCGTGGACTTTGGACCTAGCGAGAGCGTAGTAGAACGAAAGACAGCACAAAACGAAGAGGCAGATAGCCTCTTTCTCAAAGACGAAAGACCGGACAAAAGAAAGACCCAGATAGCCTCTCTCTCAAAAACGAAACACCGCACAAAAGAGAGTCGGAGATAGAGGCTATCTCATTCTCACTCGTTATATCTATATCTTTTTTCTCTCTTGCGTTTCGTAACGCGTTACGAAATTTCAATTTTTCAATTCACTCTCCATTCTCAACCAAATGTCAGGACGCCGCTAAAGAAGTTTCACTTCAAAACCTTTTTAATACACACGCTTTTTAATCAAAACTGCCCTAAAAAATAGAAAATAAAATATTAATTAAAACTTGAATATTATCCTTTACATATGCCTAACAAAAAAGCGTTGGCGCATATGAGAGTAAAATAATTTAAGATTATTAAAAAATATTGTTTTTCTTTTTTAGCCCTCGATTCATTTTTCGTCGACCACCGATTTCAGCAACAAATAATATCTACGTGCTTGCTTTTGATTATGATGTGTGGATTTCGATTATATTTATGATCCTTTTAGGTGGAATTGTTCTGGCACTAACCGAACGTTTGGGTAGTCAAAAGGAACCTTTCGAGGGATATGACCGATGGTTTGATTATTCTTATGTTTCTTTAATAATATTACTTCTTCAAGGTATATATATAAATAATTATATCAATATTATTATGAATGATATTTGCTTAATATTCAAATAATATCATTTAATCATTTATATTATAGGTTGTGAAACATCTCCTCAGAAAAATTCCTCGCGAGTGGTTTTTCTGTTTTTATTAATCCTTGCTGTCTTATTTGATACATGTTATTCAGCATCCATCGTGGTTCTTCTCCAATCACCAAATCTTTATATAAAAACATTAAAAGATTTATTTTTCAGTCCATTCAAGATTGTGTTCCAAGATGCTGAATATAATCACCGATATGTTAATGTATGAGTTTTAAATCAATTGATAATTATTATCTGTAATAAAACAAAAAAATAGTTTTATTAGGTTGATTAATAATCTTTGTTTTTTTTGTAGTTTACAACGGATCCTTATGTCAAACGAATGTATCATGAAAGATTATTTATTCGTCCTTTAGAACATTCATTTATTGGTATCCCTGAAGGTTTAAGTAAAGTTCGTTCAGGCGAATATGCTTTTCATACAAATGCGGAAGCTTATCAAGAGATTGCAGAGACATTTACAGAATCTGAAAAATGTGCCTTACAAGAATTGTATATGTACCCCTGCGAAAATATTTACATGTCACTTGTTTGGGAAAGTGAATATTTAAATTATTTTAAAAAAGGGTGAGTTTTTAAATTAAAAATGTTTATATCAAAAAAAAAAAAAAAACCAAAATATTTAAATAATGTTTCATGTTAATTTATTTATTGATTAGTATTATTAAATGAAGTTGGCCTAAGAAAACGTGTTGAACGAATTTGGTACCCAGAAATGGCCAAATGCTCTGATCAACTTCAAGATTTTATGTCAATTTCTTTTCAAGATATTCAACCAGCCGTAATTTTCATGAGTTGTGGCATTTTATTGACCATTTTTATCTTTATTTTGGAAATTATTTTTGATCGGATGAAATTAAAGTCTAAAAAATTGAAAAACTACCAAAAAAATGTCACTTCATAATATTAAATAATAAAATACTAGTTAGATTGATGTTAGACACTTAATTTATATAGCTTTTCAATGTTTATTTTTAGTTATAGAACTTAAATGCAAAGTCTTTTATTTTCTTTCATTTATATCATTCCTTTTTTCCTATTCCCATTCATAAATAAAAATATTATCAATTATTTTTAAATATATTTATATAATATTAGCTTTAACTTTTATTATAATATTAGGGCCAGTGGCGCAACCAAGATTTGATCCTGGGGGGGGGGGGAGTTGACTAGCCGCTCCACCTTCCTAAGGCGGCCCCCCCCCCCCCCGGGCTCTCTCATAGACAAATTTTCATTAAGATTTTTTTTTTATATTAAATATTTAAACAAGTTTTTTAAATGAAACACTGATTTTACAAAATCTGGCAAAAAAATTTAATTTTGTATTTTATTTACTCGTATTCACAGTTTTAGAAAGAAAATATTTTTTTCCAGCTATAAGTAAATCATTTTAGCTTTCCTCATGGAATGAGATTTTTCGAGATTTCCACTTTTCAGATGGTTCTGAATCCAAAACTCCAAAAAAAAATTTTTGAACTGGCCGGCCGGCCCTTCGTTACCGAGATTACGTCTATGCAAAATGAGATATTGTCTTGAAATTTAATATTTAGATGTTTTTTTTGGGAATGATGGGCGTTATATACTGTTATATACAATTTAATTTTCAATGACGTTATAATAAATATCATATAAGGAATATTTAAAAAACAAATGGGAGAATTGGTATTTGAGATTCTTTTGAGATGAATCTATTGGGAATCAATAAATAATTATTAAATTACGAATCACAACGTAATATAAAGTCGCTTTCTTTGTCCCTAAATCCCTAGGTATGCTTAAATCTTTAAAAGTACGCAACGGATTTTTTTTTTATTTAACTTCTAAGAAATACATAAATTCAACATCTGCCTTATTTGAGGCAATAGAAGAACATGTAATGGTATTATGTACAAAATATAAAAATTAAAAAGAAGTAGAGGGGTATTATAAGGGAGAGGGATATGACTAGAGAGGATTTAAATAGTAAATCCTCTAGAAAAATCATCTTTATTAGTTTTTTCTTAATTTAAAATTATATGACGCCATCCAGCAATTTATGACGTCACAGCCTGGTATTACATATATATTATAAATAAAATAAAATTAAAAATATTTATGTTATATGCCTATCTGTTTTTTATTACATTAATAGATATATTAAAATTATTTGAAATTGTTTCTGTAGCTGGAAATTAATTTACTTCAAATCGTCGGTCGGTTCGGACCTGGCCACAGGTCAACTTATTTTAATAGATAGAGTGATTGAAGAGGAAGGTTTATATGTATAATAACATCCATTAAATAGTGGAGAAATACTGATATTTTTGAGGTTTCTAATGTGATGTCGTAAATAATTACATTGCAAACGCAGGCTCAACCCTTCGAGATTTATCAAAATAATGTACTAAGTATTGTTCAAATTGAAAAGGTCAACAG